>OU342741.1:186092953-186532726 GCA_910589775.1 Avena eriantha | reverse complement strand
GTGGGAGCCATTATGGATCTCCAGGTCCCGCTGATGGTTATTGATAGGAGATGTGTCTCTATCATGTCTACATATTCACGAACCGTAGGGTGACACACTTAAGGTTCGAAGTTGTTTTAAGTAGATATGGAATGTGCGTTGGAGACCGAATGTTGTTCAGAGTCTCGTATTGGATCCGGGACATCGGGAGGAGATCCGGAATTGTCTGGAGAATAAGATTCATATATTGGGGATCATTTTCTGAGTTACGAAATGTTCCGGAGTATTTGTATGAGGATTCTAGAAGGTTCCGGAATGTTCCGGAAGGTTCTAGAAGATTTCTTGGAGTTTGCTTGAAAACCAAGAAAGGATCAAGGAGTCCTTGTGGGGCAAGACAAGGAGTCGGTGGGGAGGAGGACTCCTCCCGCCTCCCAATCCGCCGGCCAAGGAAGGGAGGGGAGTCCTACTAGGACTCCCCCTCCCATGGCGCCTCCCTCCTTTAAATAGAGGGGTGGAGGCGCCACCCCCTAGATCCTCTCCACTACACCAAACCCCAGCCGCCTCTCTCCTCCTCCTTTCTTCTGCTCAGGCTTAGGCGAAGCCCTGCAGAATTCTCTACTCCACCACCACCACCACGCCGTCGTGTTGCTGGGATTCCGTGGAAAAGATCTACTACCCTCCGCTGCTCGCTGGAACGAGGAGAGGAAGGTCTGCTTCGACTCCGCACGTGTGACCGACTGCGGAAGCGCTGCCGGAACGCGGCGCCGGAAGGATCGTCCACTCGATCTTGAGATCGGCAAGTGATCGACTACATCAACCACGAGAACCAATCTCGTAACGCTTTCGGATCTACAAGGGTTAGTACAGATCTATCTCGTTGCACATGTCTAATAGATTAGATCTTGGCTTTTATCTAGATTAGATCTGGGTTTTTGTTCGTTCTTGCGGTAGAATTTTTTTGTTTTCCATGCTATGAACCCATCAGATATACGCCAGAGGGGAGAGGCTGGAGTGGGCCAGGGCAGCCACACCACCTCCAGGCGCGGCCTAGGCCTGCCCGCGCCATGGGGTGGTGTGGGCCCCCTGTGGCCCACCTCCACTCCATCTTCTGGCATCCATTCTCGAAAAATAGGATTTTCTGTATATTTTCCTGGATTTTCTGATCTTCGCGAATTTTGCCTCCAAACAGCACCTTTTCCATCAGAATCTTGACTGCAGCGGTCCATGCTCCAAAAGTCATCAACCATGCAAAAATAGATGAAATAACATAAGTATCACCTCTCAATATGAAATATATCAATGAATAATAGTGAATTAAGACATAGAATAGTGATGCAAAATGGATGTATCAATTCCCCCCAAGCTTAGACTTCGCTTGTCCCCAAGTGAAACTGAGCTCAATAAACATGGCCTCAGGTTTATGGAGTGAAGAGTCGATAAAAGAATACGGACAAGAAGCATCACATTCATCAAAAGCATAGATCATAATAGAAGACAACTCACTATTATATAACTCAACTTGCAATAAGTAGAGGAAACACAATAAAGATACATAAAGTAAATGATAATTGGTAATGGCAAACTTAGCTCTTGGTCGAAGAATAGTTGATAATTTGCTGGAGTTCACAAATAGCTGGTTTTTCAATGATAGCTTTCAAAGTAGTAAACATCAAGATAAGAGCAATGTGCAAAACAAGGAACATAAGAAACATGATTGAATAAATCATCATATGAATGAATGAAACACATCAACTCAAAATACTTGCTGAGATAGAAGGGAATAGGTTTACTGACTCAACTACAAAGTAAAAGAAAGGACCCTTCGCAGAGGGAAGCAGGGATTGCAAGTCTCATAAAGAGCTCCCAAAAATTATGATACTTACTAGCTTTCAGCTCTCATTGCCCCTATCATAGGCATCTTTTGGTGATTAAGGTTAAAGTAACACAACTAAGAGGATATGCTTGACAAGTTATAAATTGGAGTCCCATGACCCTTACTTATGAGTACCGATCCTCATGCTACTCAACTTCAGTCACGAGCAAGCTCTTGTCATTGTAAATACATGCGCATCATTGAGAACCGCCAACGGGGTACCCCTTGCACATGACACGGGAGATATCCCATAATCAAAATGACAAGGCAAGCAGACAGTGAGCATCTCAACGATCTTTTTATTTGCTATTTGCATAGATTTTTATTGAGGATGCTTCATAGAATTCTCACTATAGTTATGCTGCAAGTTTCCACCATGATTAGGCATGGCTTAGGCTAGCGGCCTAGGCGTTTCCCTAACACACATATAAACTCCATGATCTTACAAGTTCCACTTTTATTTCACACCGTCGGGATCCATAAGCAAAAGAACATGATATCAACTAGGTAAAAAGTACCAAATGAAGTGCTGAAAGTGGTCCCCATGATACATGGTTCGGCTAACTTCAACTCATAAAGCGCAAGCATATACGCAACAAAGAAGGACCCAATGGTTCAAGTTTATTAAATGCAAGAAAGTAAAGTGTGTCATCAAGTTCGTGAGAGCTTTAATCACTAATTTTCACATAACAAGTTTAATTTGGGAGGTAGATAAAACATGAATTTACTTGGAATAGCAATAATGCTACTAGGTAGGTATGGTGGACACAAATGGCAAAGGTTTTGGTTTAAAGGAGGTGGATGCACGAGAAGAATACCCTCTCAGTACAGGTTTTTGGCTAGCAAGGCTGGGTAGCAAGTATAAGAGTTGAAGGAAACAAACAAACATACAAGTGATAAAGACAAACATGCAATCTTCCTTGGAAGCACAAAAGATCTTAACTAGAGAATACTAGACTTATGAGCAAATCAAGAAAGAAAGATGATGAAATTATTTTTCTTTTAGAGTACTCTATCTTTTTCATTCAACTCTCAAAAAGGTGTTGCCACTGACCGAGCCAGGTTTGCCAAAACCAACTAAATTAACTCAATGATCCCAGAGTGCTACCAATACTAACAACAAGATCAATCATATAATCACAAATTGAAAACTAATATAAGCTATGCAAAAGAGTGAATGATAGAACTTCTCATTAATATTCCATAACGGAAACTCACACCAAGGGATACAATCTAACGAGAGAGGGGACACTTCCATAATGCAAACCATACTACATAATAACTCCTCTATTCATGATATGACTCTACTAATAAGGTAAAAATATAGAAGATAGTGATATGATACCGCGGCACTCCCCCAAGCTTGGAACAAACAAAGGGGATGCCAAACCTGATGACGAATTACTCCTTTGGTGGTGGTGGTATCCTCTTGATGAGCTCTTTGATCAGTTACCCAAAGTCCTCAATCTCGAAGGTGAGAGTACGAATCAACTCCGAGTTGTGCTCAATACGGCCCATAATCATTTCAGTTTGTGGATCCCAGCTCTTGTGATTCTTTTTCCATTCTTCCCACTTGGAGTCTTCTTTTCCTGCATAGTTATGGATAAAGGTATGGAAGGGATTCTTGGTGTGTGGAGGAGGTGTCCGTGGTGCCAAGCAGTGACGCAGAGGCTTCCCTCCAGTTGACATCCGTGCAGTCCTTCTGATCCTGGCAGGGTTCACCACCACTCCAATGCTTGCAACAGTAGTGTCGGTGTGCTTTGCCTCCTCTTCACCTTCACTCTTGATCTCCTTATCCTTCCCTGGGTCTTGGAGGTCTTCCTCCATAGGTTCCTTCCCTTTATCCTTGGCGGACACCATTGTGCTTCTAAACCTTCAAAGAGTATGTCCTGGCAGAAACATATCGAAACAAAAACACGACGAAAACACGATATACAGACCTCGGGGGATCTGGGGGGTTATATATTACGAAGTTTCGTATCAAAAGGAAGGTACTGGGAGAAAATGAGTCGGAGGCGGAGTCTTGGGTGGACTCACCACCTGGTGGCGTGGCCAGGGGTGGGCCCGCGCCACAGGGTGGTGTGAGCCACCCAGGCTCCGTTTCCGTCCCTTTTTCGCTTCGTAGTTTCCCTTATTGACTGAAAACTGCAAAAATATAGTTGGATTGTATTTTCGCGGAACTTTTCTTACCAGAACTGTTACCTATTTGAAAACAGACTCTGCGGGTCTCTGAATTTGGTATTTAGTGGATCCTTCCGGAGTCATCTCTTGAATAACATCAATATCTTCATCTTCATATACTTATTACTTGAGTCATAAAACCCTTCTCTTCCTTATTACACCATTGTCTCCACTTCCTGGAAATTTCTTTCACACAAAACTCCACACAATTCTCATTAGCAACATTATTATAAGTGAAGTGATAAAACCTTTTGAGTCCAACCTCAACTGAAAACCATCAAAACAAAAGCTACTGTAGCAAATCCTTCCGAAAACCTAAAAAGAATTCAAAAAGGAAATCGAATAAAGAAGCAAATGCAAGAGTGGCAAAATCTGTCAAAACAGACCAGCAGATAAATATCAATTTTTTCGAAAATCTTCTGTTGCTCATATCAAAAAGTGCAAAACTAACGAAAGTTAAATAACAAACTGGGGCAGAAGCACAAACAATTACAGCTCAATCCGACATACAGAGAACTCTTACGAATTTTTACGGTGAAGCACAAAAATCTGTTTCGGGACAGCAACTTCCCCAAATCTTACTTCTCTCTCATTAGAGGTTGATCTTGACACAAAAACCAAACAAAACGGATAAGGAGCGGTTATTACTGAAGTAATAACTTCCAAGACTCAAAGAAACAAAAACAAACTAAAAGCAAAAACAAATTGGGTTGTCTCCCATAAAGCTCTTTCTTTATAGCCATTAAGATGGGCATGATAATTTTGAAGAAGCTCTCATAGGGATATGATTTGAAGTGAAAGAGAGCATTAAGAAGCAAAAATACACACACTTTTAAGTCTAACCCACTTCCTATGAAAGGGGATTTTGTAAACAAACAAGTTGTTGAAACCAAAGGCTACTTGCATAAGAAGGCAAAAGAAGTGCAACATAAAATCTTTCAGCATAAAACGAGGAAACTTGATATTATTGAGATGCATAAGAACACTTTTCCCTCTCTCATAGTAGTTTTCAGTATCATGCATAAACTTAACAATATAGCTATCATAAGGACCATCATAGCAATGATCACTTATTCTAACAGAAAACACAGGAATACTAGCTCTCATAACAGTACTATGTGAAACAATATTAGAGGTATCCTTACAAAGGATAGTGTGTCCCTCTTTTTCATATTTAGTAACAAAGTCTTTCACATTTGCTATTATTGGTTCATAAACCATTTGTTTATCAGGTTCAACAGCTTTACTTGTACTTTCATTAACCATACTAGCTATCATAGAATGTTCCTTTGGTGATGATGACGATGATCCCGATGAAGTCCAGCTTGATGGTGGTGTTGATGGCGATGATCTCCCCTCTCCGGGAAGGAATTCCCCCGACAGAAATCTGTCTGCCGGAGAGATCTTTCTCTCTCGGTGTTTTCCGCCCCGCAGAGGCGGCGGAATCTGTCTGTGGTCGCTCCCCGAGTCTTAGGGTTTCGGGAGGATGATATACGCCAGAGGGGAGAGGCTAGAGTGGGCCAGGGCGGCCACACCACCTCCAGGCGCGGCCTAGGCCTGCCCGCGCCATGGGGTGGTGTTGGCCCCCTGTGGCCCACCTCCACTCCATCTTCTGGCATCCTTAGTCTTCTGGAAAAATAGGATTTTCCGTATATTTTCCCAGATTTTCTGATCTTCGCGAATTTTGCCTCCAAACAACACCTTTTCCATCATAATCCTGACTACAGCGGTCCATGCTCCAAAAGTCATCAACCATGCAAAAATAGATGAAATAACATAAGTATCACCTCTCAATCAATGAATAATAGTGAATTAAGACATAGAATAGTGATGCAAAATAGACATATCAAATGACTCTAGTGGATCCATGTGGTTTATGAAAAGAACAGACATGTAATGACTCTGGTGGATCCATATGTAGTTTATGAAAGAACAGATATGCAATGACTCTAGTTGTGGTTATTGAAAATAACACACCTGCAATGACACTAGGGGATCCATATGTTGTTTGTGAAAAGAACACACATGCAATGACTCTGGTGGATCCGTATGTGTTTTAGGAAAAGAACACACATGAAATGACTCTGGTGGATCCATATGTGGTTTATGAAGAGAACAGACATGCAATGACTCTAACTGTTGTTTATGAAAAGAACACACATTTCAATGACACTAGGGGATCCATATGTGGTTTGTGAAAAGAACGCACACGCAAATGACTCTAGTGGATCCATGTGGTTTATGAAAAGAGCAGACATGCAAAGACTCTGGTGGATCCATATGTGTTTTAGGAAAAGAAGACGCATGCAATGAATCTGGTGGATCCATATGTAGTTTGTGAAAAGAACACACAAGCAATGGCTCTAGTTGTGGTTTATGAAAAGAACACACATCCAATGACTCTAGTTGTGGATCCATGTGTGGTTTGTGAAAAGAACACACATGCAATGACTATGGTGGATCCATATGTGTTTTAGGAAAACAACACACATGCAATGACTCTGGTGGATCCATATGCAGTTTGTGAAAATAACACACATGCAATGACTCTAGTGGATCCATATGTGGTTTGTGAAAAGAATAGGCATGCAATGACTCTGTTGGATCCATATGTGGTTTGTGAAAAGAACACACATGCAATGACTCTGGTAGATCCATAAGTGTTTTAGGAAAATAACACACATGCGATGACTCTGGTGGATCCATATGTGCTTTGTGAAAAAAACACAATTTCAATGACACTCGTGGATCCATATGTTGTTGCTGAAAAGAACAAACATGCAATTACTGTAGTTGTGGTTTACGAATATAACACACATGCAATGACTCTAGCTGTGGTTTATGAAAATAACACACATGCAATGACTCTGGTGGATCTATGTGGTTTATGAAAGGAACATACATGCAATGACTCTGGTGGATCCATATGTAGTTGGTGAAAAGAACACACATGAAATGACTCTGGTGGATCCATATGTGATTTGTGAAAAGAGCACACAAGTAATGACTCTGGTGGATCCATATGTGGTTTGTTAAAAGAACACACATGAAATGACTCTAGTGGATCCATAGGTGGTTTGTGAAAAGAACACACATGCAATGACTCTAGCTGTGGTTAATGAAAAGAACACACATCTAATGACACTAGGGGATCCATATTTGGTTAATGAAAAGAACGCACATGCAATGACACTGGTGCATCCATATGTGGTTTGTGAAAAGAACACAAATGCAATGACTCTGGTGGATCCACATGTGTTTTAGGAAAAGAACACACATGCAATGACATTGTTGGATCCATATGTGGATTGTGAAAATAACACACATTCAATGACACCGGGTTTGGTTAATGAAAAGAACACACATGCAATGACACTAAGGGATCCATATGTGGTTTGTGAAAAGAACACACATGCAATGACTCTGGTGGATCCATATGTGTTTTAGGAAAACAATACACATGCAATGACCCTGGTGGATCCATATGTTGTTTGTGAAAATAACACACATGCAATGACTCTAGTGGATCCATATGTGGTTTGTGAAAAGAATAGACATGCAATGACTCTGGTGGATCCATATGTGGTTTGTGAGAAGAACACACATGCAATGACTCTAGTTGTGGTTCATGAAAAGAACACACATGCAATGACACTGGTGGATCCATATGTGGTTTGTGAAAAGGACACACATTCAATGACACTAGGGGATCCATATGTGGTTAATGAAAACAAAACACGTGCAATGACACTGGTGGATCCATACGTAGTTAATGAAAAGAACACACATGCAATGACTCGGTTGGATCCATGTGTGGTTTGTGAAAAGAACACACGTGCAATGACTCTAGTGGATCCATGTGGTTTTTGAAAAGAACAGACATGTAATGACTCTGGTGGATACATATGTAGTTTATGAAGGAACAGACATGCAATGACTCTAGTTGTGGTTATTGAAAAGAACACACATGCAGTGACACTAGGGGATCCATATGTTGTTTGTGAAAAGAACACTGATGCAATGACTCTGGTGGATCTGTATGTGTTTTAGGAAAAGAACACACATGAAATGACTCTGGCGGATCCATATGTGGTTTATGAAGAGAACAGACATGCAATGACTCTAACTGTTGTTTATGAAAAGAACATACATTTCAATGACACTAGGGGATCCATATGTGGTTTCTGAAAAGAACGCACAAGCAAATGATTCTAGTGGATCCATGTGGTTTATGAAAAGAACAGACATGCAAAGACTCTGGTGGATCCATATGTGTTTTAGGAAAAGAACACGCATGCAATGACTCTGGTGAATCCATATGTGGTTTGTGAAAAGAACACACAGCAATGGCTCTAGTTGTGGTTTATGAAAAGAACACACATCCAATGACTCTAGCTATGTGATGTCTACGCACTTCTATTCTTGTAGACAATTGTTGGGCCTCCAAGTGCAGAGGTTTGTAGAACGGCAGCAAGTTTTCCCTTAAGTGGATCACCCAAGGTTTATCGAAGTTAGGGAGGAAGTGGTCAAAAGTATTCCCTCTCAAGCAACCCTGCAATCAAGATACAAGAAGTGTCTTGTGTCCCCAACACACCCAATACACTTGTCAGGTGTATAGGTGCACTAGTTCGGCAAAGAGATAGTGAAATACAAGTGGTATTGATAATTATAAGGGGTAACGATGATATAAAATAGCTTGATGGCGTGGAAGAGACTAAAGGAAAACTGAAATAAAGATAGCAGCAAGCAGACATGTAACAGATCTAGTAGCAAACGGTCTATCAACGCTTAGAAACAAGGCATCGGGATCATACTTTCACTAGTGAACACTCTCATATAAATATCTTCTCTTTATCATACTACTCTTAACTACTCTCCAGTTGGACACTCTAATCCATGGTAGGGCTATAACAACACACCTCAAAGTAAGCCGTTCTCATCTGGATAACCCCACACTATCACCTTGAGTACTAGATGGTTCCAACAAACACCACAATTTCATAAAGACATCCAACTCCAAATATAACTCATAACAAGTATTTGTAATCTCTAGCCTAAGTGCCACCATGGTGTGCACGCTGTCACTTTCACACACATGGGGAGAGTAGAGATCTATTAAAGCACTTGAGTAGCAAGGTAGATCTACTTGATTACAAAGCTAATGATCACAATATGATCATGCATAGAGAGAGAGATGAACACATAGCTACCGGTAGAACCCTTAGCCTCGAGAGAGAACTACTCCCTCCTCGTCATGGGAATCAGCAATGGTGATGGAGATGGTGGTGGAGATCGATGGAGATGGCTCCGGGGGCACTTCCCCGTCCCGACAGGGTGTCGGAACAGAGACTTTCTGTCCCCCGAATCTCCCCTTCGGTGGAGGCAACGTTGCGGAACTTTTCGTGGATTTCTGATTGACGACTTAGGGTTTATGCATCGGGAGGCTATTATAGGCGAGAGGGGAGAACGAGGGGGTGCTAGAGGGGCCCACACCACCCCTGGTGTGGCCTGGCTTGGCCCGTGCCACTAGGTGGTGTGGCCAGCCCATGGCCCCTCTCTGTCTCATCTTTTGGCTCTGTGAGTCTTCCGGTAAAATATCGACTTTGGCTTTTGTACGGTCCAATTCCGAGAATATTGATTTTCTGACTTTCCTGGAACCAAAAACAGCAGAAAACAAGCAACTGGCACTGTGGCATCTTGTTAATAGATTAATCCAAGAAAGTCTATGAAAAGTACTCCAAAGTGTGGACAAAACACAAGAAAGTAGATAAAACCAAGCATGGAACATTAAAAATTATGGATATGTTAGCAACGTATCAACATCCCCAAGATTAACTCCTCGTCTTCGAGTAGGTAAGTGATAAAAAGAAAGAATAATTTTTGAGGTGACATGCACCATCATAAACTTGATCAAAGTATTTGTAAAACATTGATAGCTGGGATCATAGTACTTCAACATAGCATGAAAGATAAAGTTCTAACAATAAGACATATCAACTATGTTGTAACATTAAAGAATACAAACAAAAGATTCATGAATAACAATGCTTTTCAAGACGTTTGTTTGTTTCACATAAAGAAAACATAGCATAGTAGCATTCAGCTTGTCCCTCATAGAGTAGCAAAACATAAATGCATAGGACACCTTCAAAGTTCATAAGAGTGACTAGATACTAGTAGTTTAAAACAAGCAATATCAAAGTTATGCATCAATCAACAAGTCTTGGGACAATGCACATAGAACTAACAATGGCCACTATGCTCTCAAAGTAGGTGCATAAAGGTAGAAGGTGGGGACTCAACATAAAAGTAAAAGAAATGCCTTCATAGAAGGAAGTAGGGATTCAAGAGTCATAAAGAGCTTCCAAAAATTATGGTACTGATTAGCTTTCAGCTCTCATTGCCCCTATCATAAGCATCTTTAAGGTGATTAAGGTTAAAGTGACACAACTAAGAGGATATGCTTGACAAGTTATAAGCCGAAATCCCATGCCCCTTACTTACGAAGACCGAACCTCATGCTACTCAACTTTTAGTCACGAGTAAGCTCTTGTCATTGTAAGTACATATGTATCATAAAGAACCGCTAACTAGTACCCCTTGTACATGATACAGGAGCTATCCCATAATCAAAATGACAAGACAAGCAGACAATGAGCATCTCAGCGATCTTTTTATTTGCTATTTGCATAGGTTTTTATTAAGGATGCTTCATAGAGTGCTCATTATGGTTATGCTGCAAGTTTCCACCATGATTAGGCATGGCTTAGGCTAGCGGCCTAGGCGTTTCTCTAACACACATACAAACTCCATGATCTTACAAGTTCCACTTTCATTTCATACCACCGGGATCCATAAGCAAAAGAACATGATATCAGCGGGGTACAATGTACAAGTGCAATGTTAAAAGCGTTCCCCATGATACATGGTTCTGCTAATTTCATCTTATAAAGTGCAAGCATATACGCAACAAAGAAGGACCCAATGGTTCAAGTTTATTAAATGCAAAAAAGTAAAGTGTGCCATCAAGTTCGTGAGAGCTTTAATCACTAGTTTTCACACAACAAGTTTAATTCGGAAGGTAGACAAAAACATGAATATACTTGGTATAGCATAAGCTAGTAGGTAGGTATGGTGGAATCTTTGTAATAACTTGGTTTAAGGAGTTGTATGCATGAGTGGAACTCATATTTGGTTACGGAGGCTAGCAAAAGACTGGGAGCGACAAACTAAGAGAGCAATAATGGCCATAATCATGCATAGTGACAAAACATCATTGATCAAAGCATAAAGTGATACTACAAGTTGAAAACTAAAGGATCATCAAGGCTATGGTGACTTGGGATAGTCATAACATGGTGTGAGCATGTGCCAAGTCAACCCAGATAAAGCATCAAAGGAGAATACCACTATACTATGCTTTAATATGCTAAAATAACGCATGATTCATCCAAGACACATTAAGCAATCTCAATTATAACAAGTCATGCTACAACAAAGAATACTAAGCATAAAGCAAAAACAATATCAAGAATGTCATGACAAAGCATAGGCCACAGTCAAAAACAAGCTCTCTTTACCACTTAAGCATGAACTTTCCTACTCTTTTCCAATCCAAACCAAACTATTTGAAAACCAATGTATGAGAGAGGGGGTCCAACCAATTTATTCAGAAAAAAAGCAAACGAAAAACCAAAATGAAAATGAAAAAGGAAGATGCTCCAAGAACAACACAACTGTGCATGAAACAATAAAAATGAAGCGTTTGGAAGAAACCTGGAATTTTTATTGATGAAGAGGGGGGTGCCTTGGGCATCCCCAAGCTTTGACGCTTGTACTTCTTGGATATTTATAGGGGTGACACGCGTAGCATCCCCAAGCTTGAGCTTTAGTCCATCCTTCATCTTATTACTCATTCCTTCCATACACCTGAAATTCTTCCTTCATACAAAACTTCACACAATCTTTATTAGCAACATTAGTGCACTCAAGATAATAAGTGTTTTAGGTTCAGTTCTAACACCAATAAAACTTTCATTAAAACACTAGATACTGTAGCACTTCCCTCAAAAAGCTCAATTCCCCAAAAGAACTCAAAAAGGAACCAACAAGAAGGAAATGCAGAAAATGGCAGAAATCTGTCAAAACAAACCAGCAGGTAAAGACGAATTTTTTCGAAAACCTTCGGTTGCTCAAATAAAAAAGTGTTGAACTAATAAAAGTTATATAACAACCTGTGGCAGAGGCACAAAAATTCACGCCTCAAAAGGATGTATATAAATGTTACACGAATGTTTACGGTGAAGCATAGAAATCTGTTTCGGGATAGCAACTTTCCCAATCATTATTTCTCTCTCATAGAGGTTACTCTTGGCACAAAAAGCAAATAAAAAGGATAAGGAGCGGTTATTACAGAAGTAATAACTTCAAAGACTCATCTAAAACTTTTGTGTTATCTCCCAATAAGTACTTTTGTTTAACGCCTTTAAGTTAGGCATGATAGTTTGAGAAGATGCTTACATAACAAATATGAATTGAAGTAAAAGAGAGCATCAAGGAGCAAATTCAAAGCACATTTAAGTCTAACCCACTTCCTATGCATAGGAATCTTGTAAAGAAACAAGTCATGAAAGCACAAAGCAACAAGCATAGGAAAGCAAAACAAGGTCAACTTCAAGACTTTCAACATAAAGAGGGGAAACCTAATATTATTGAGATGCATAAAACCATGTTTCCCTCTCTCATAATAACTTTCAGTAGCAACATGAATAAAATTAACAATATAACTATCACATAAAACATTCTTATCATGAGCCACATGCATAAAATAATTATTACTCTCCCTATAAGCATAGTCATTCTTATTAACCATAGTGGGAGTAAATTCAACAAAATAGCTATCATTATTATTCTCATCACCATAATCATAAAATATAGGAGGCATATTATAATCATAATTAATTTTCTCCTCAATAGTAGGTGGACTGAAAATTTGATATTCATCATTGTAATCATCATATATTGTAAGTTTTGTATCATCATAGGCAATAGAATAGATATCTTCCAAAGCTGGGGAACTAAAAAGATCATTTTCATAAAAACTAGCTTCCCCAAGCTTAGACTTTTCCATAGCATTAGCAATAATGGTGTCCAAAGAATTCATACTAACAACATTGCTATTAGCATGCAAATAAAGTTCCATAGGTATTTTAATTTTCTCTTCAAACACTTCATGTCCTAACTCAAGATAAATACTATAAAGCTCTCTAATTTTGTTGTTGTTTTCCATTAAGCCTAACTAGTGAAAACAAGAAACAAAAAGACAAAATTGTAGAATCTAAAGGAAATAACTTCCAGCACTCACACCGGAGGATGTGAGTACCTTTTACCTTACCTCCCTGGCAACGGTGCCAGAAAATAGCTTGATGTCTACGCACTTCTATTCTTGTAGATAGTTGTTGGGCCTCCAAGTGCAGAGGTTTATAGAACAACAGCAAGTTTTCCCTTAAGTGGATCACCCAAGGTTTATCGAACTCAGGGAGGAAGTGGTCAAGGTATTCCCTCTCAAGCAACCCTGCAATCAAGATACAAGAAGTCTCTTGTGTCCCCAACACACCCAATACACTTGTCAGGTGTATAGGTGCACTAGTTCGGCAAAGAGATAGTGAAATACAAGTGGTATAGATAATTATAAGTGGTAACGGTGATATAAAATAGATTGATGGCGTGGAAGAGACTAAAGGAAAACTGAAATAAAGATAGCAGCAAGCAGACATGTAACAGATCTAGTAGAAAACGGTGTATCAACGCTTAGAAACAAGGCCTAGGGATCATACTTTCACTAGTGAACACTCTCATATAAATATCTTCTCTTTATCATACTACTCTTAACTACTCTCCGGTTGGACACTCTAATCCATGGCAGGGCTATAACAGCACACCTCAAAGTAAGCCTTTCCCATCTATATAACCCCATACTGTCACCTTGAGTACTAGATGGTTCCAACAAACACCACAATTTAATAAAGACATCCAACTCCAAATATAACTCATAACAAGTATTTGTAATCTCTAGCCTAAGTGCCACCATGGTGTGCACGCTGTCACTTTCACACACATGGGGAGAGTAGAGATCTATTAAAACACTTGAGTAGCAAGGTAGATCTACTTGATTACAAAGCTAATGATCACAATATGATCATGCATAGAGAGAGATGAACACATAGCTACCGGTAGAACCCTTAGCCTCGAGAGAGAACTACTCCCTCCTCATCATGGGAATCAGCAATGGTGATGGAGATGGTGGTGGAGATCGATGGTGATGGCTCCGGTGGCACTTCCCCGTCCCGGCAGGGTGCCAAAACAGAGACTTTTTGTCCCCCGAATCTCCCCTTCGGTGGCGATGGTGTTGCGGAACTTTTCGTGGATTTCTGATTGACGACTTAGGGTTTATGCATCGGGAGGCTCTTGTAGGCGAGAGGGGAGACCGAGGGGGTGCCGGAGGGGCCCACACCACCCCCTGGCGCAGCCTAGCCTGGCCCGCGCCACCAGGTGGCGTGGCCAGCCCATGGCCCCTCTCCGTCTCGTCTTATGGCTCCGTGAGTCTTCCGGTAAAATATCGACTTTGGCTTTTATCCGGTCCAATTCCGAGAATATTAATTTTCTAACTTTCCTAGAACCAAAAACAGCAGAAAACAAGCAACTAGCACTGTGGCATCTTCTTAATAGTTTAGTCCAAGAAAGTCTATGAAAAGTACTCTAAAGTGTGGACAAAACACAAGAAAGTAGATAAAACCAAGCATGGAACATCAAAAATTATGGATACGTTAGCAACGTATCACTATGGTTTATGAAAAGAACACACATGCAATGACTCTGGTGGATCCACATGTGGTTTGTGAAAAGAACACACATGCAATGACTCTAGTGGATCCATACGTGGTTTGTGAAAAGAACAGACATGCAATGACTCTGGTGGATCCAGATGTGTTTTAGGACAAGAACACACATACAATGATTCTGGTGGATCCATATGTGGTCTGTGAAAAGAACACACATTCAATTACATTGGTGGATCCATATGTAGTTTTTGAAAAGAAAAGGCACGCAATGACTCTAGCTGTGGTTTAGGAAAAGAACACACATGCAATGACACTAGGGGATCAATATGTTGTTTGTGAAAAGAACAGACATGCAATGAGTCTGGTGGATCCATATCTGTTTTAGGAAAAGAACACACATGAAATGACTCTGGTGGATCCATATGTGGTTTATGAAGAGAACATACATGTAATGACTCTAACTGTTGTTTATGAAAAGAACACACATATCAATGACACTAGGGGATCCATGTGTGGTTTGTGAAAAGAATGCACAAGCAAATGACTCTAGTGGATCCATGTGGTTTATGAAAAAACAGACATGGAAAGACTCTGGTGGATCCATATGTGTTTTAGGAAAAAGACACATGCAATGACTCTGGTGGATCCATATGTAGTTTGTGAAAAGAACACACATGCAATGACTCTAGTTGTGGTTTATGAAAAGAACACACATCCAATGACTCTAGCTATGGTTCATGAAAAGAACACACATGCAATGACTCTGGTGGATCCACATGTGGTTTGTGAAAAGAACATACATGCAATGACTCTAGTGGATCCATACGTGGTTTGTGAAAAGAACAGACATGCAATGACTCTGGTGGATCCATATGTTTTTTAGGACAAGAACACACATACAATGACTCTGGTGGATCCATATGTGGTTTGCGAAAATAACACACATTCAATTACACTGGTGGATCCATATGTGGTTTTTGAAAAGAAAAGGCATGCAATGACTCTAGCTGTGGTCTAGGAAAAGAACACACATGCAATGACACTGGTGGATCCATATGTGGTTTGTGAAAAGAACACACATGCAATGACTCTAGATGTGGTTTATGAAAAGAACACACATCGAATGACTCTAGTTGTGGATCTATGTGTGGTTTGTGAAAAGAACACACATGCAATGACCCTAGTGGATCCATATGTGGTTTATGAAAAGAACACACATGCAATGACTCTAGTTGTGGATCCATATGTGGTTTATGAAAAGAACACACATGCAATGACACTAGGGGATCCATATGTGGTCTATGAAAAGAACAAACATGCAATGGCACTAGTGGATCCATATGTGGTCTATGAAAAGAACACACATGCAATGACACTGGTGGATCCATATGTGGTTTGTGAAAAGAACACACATGCAATGACTCTAGTTGTGGTTTATGCAAAGAACACCCACCCAGTGACTCTAGTTGTGATTAATGAAAAGAACACACATGCAATGAAACTGGTCGATCCATGTGGTTTATGAGAAGAACGCACATGCAATGAACTCTAGTGGATCCATATGGTTTATGAAAATAACACACATCCAATGACTCTAGCTGTGGTTTATAAAAAAAACACATGCAATGACACTGGTGGATCCATATGTGGTTTATGAAAAGAACATACATGCAATGACTCTGGTGGATCCATATGTGGTTTGTGAAAAGAGCACACATGAAATGACTCTAGTGGATCCATATGTGGTTTGTGAAAAGAACAAACATGCAATGACTCTAGTTGTGGTTAATGAAAAGAACACACATGCAATGACTGTAGTGGATCCATGTGGTTTATGATAAGAACACACATCCAATGAATTCTAGTGGATCCATGTGGTTTAGGATAATAACACACATCAAATGAACTCTAGTGGATCCATGTGGTTTATGAGAATAACACACATGCAATGAACTCTAGTGGATCCATGTGGTTTATGAGAAGACCACACATCCAATGAATTCTAGTGTATCCATCTTGGCATAATTTGATGTATGCCACGATGTATTTCATTGTACAAGACACACACTTCCCATTTTTATACTACTCAGTTTTGCCCTTGGTTTTTTGATACTACACAGTTTTTCCCTCTCTCTCTTTCGTAGAACCTAAACATGTGCTCACTCTGTCTGCTACGCCCTGATTGGTTGACCCAGTTGTCACACGGATCATGCACACCTACCGTTGATCATATGTGACGGGGTCATCGAGTGCACGGTTGTCATAGAAGCCCAAACGTGTGATCATGTGTGCCCACAACACATGCACAGGGCAACGGGGTCATCGAGTACACGATTGTCGACGGGTCGCTGCAATTTATTGCCACTTGATTTTAATAAGACATATCTCATTTTTATGCAATGCTCTCAGTCTCACTTCCAACTGGGCCCTATCGCAAGTAACTTCCATGAGTCAAGGGGGGCCCTCGAGTAGATCTAACGTTGCTAGAAATTGGTTCCGCGCCACTTGCATGCAGTGGAATCGAGGTCTGCCATGAGCGTGTTTTCAATGCAGTTCTAAAGTGGGGATTGTGGTTGTTTCAAAAAAAGGGGAACCAAAAAGGGTGGAGATCGTGGTAGCCCCATCCCCCCCCGCCCACCACACGTGTCCACTCGAGGACTATGAAAGGTCCAGAGTTTATAAACCCGCTCGGCCTTCTTCTTCCATGAGCTCGTGTCATTTTCTCCAATCTGTCTAGTCCCAAAACCCCAATCTGCACCTACGGCGCGCGCCGAAGCTCCTTCGCTTGCACCACCTCCTTCCCTAGGTGCGCCATGAAGCATATGCATGGAGACGAGCCGGAGGTGAGAAGAACACACATGCAATGACTCTGGTGGATCCATGTGGTTTATGAAAACAAGAACAATACAATGACTCCAGTGGATCCATATGTGTTTTAGGAAAATAACACACACACGATGTCTCTAGCTGTGGTTTATGAAAAGAACACACATTTCAATGACACAAGGGGATCGATATGTGGTTTATGAAAAGAACACACATGCAAATGACTCTAGTGGATCCATGTGGTTTGTGAAAAGAACAGACATGCAATGACTCTAGTGGATCCATATGTGTTTTAGGAAAAGAATACACATGCAATGACTCTAGTGGATCCATATATGGTTTTTGAAAAGAACACACATGAAATGACTCTAGTGGATTCATATGTGGTTTGTGAAAAGAACACCCATGCAATGACTCTAGTTGTGGTTAATGAAAATAACACACATGCATTGACTCTGGTGGACCAAATGTGGCTAATGATAAGAACACACATGCAATGACACTGGTGGATCCATATGTGGTTTGTGAAAATAACACACATGCAATGACTCTAGCTATGGTTTATGAAAAGAACACACATGCAATGACTCTAGCTGTGGTTTATGAAAAGAACACACATGCAATGACTCTGGTAGATCCATATGTGGTTTGTGAAAAGAACACACATGCAATGACTCTAGTGGATCCATATGTGGTTTGAGAAAAGATCAGACATGCAATGACTCTCGTGGATCCATATGTGTTTTAGGAAAAGAACACACATGCAATGACTCTGGTGGATCCATATGTGGTTCGTGAAAAGAACACACAGTCAATGACTTTAGTTGTGGTTTATGAAAATAACACGCATGCAATGACTATAGCTGTGGTTTATGAAAAGAACACACATGCAATGACTCTGGTGGACCTATGTGGTTGAAGAAAAGAAACGACATGGAATGACTCTGGTGGATCCATATGTGGTTTGTGAAAAGAGCACAAATGAAATGACTCTAGTGGATCCATATGTGGTTTGTGAAAAGAGCACAAATGAAATGACTCTAGTGGATCCATATGTGGTTTGTGAAAAATAACACACATGCAATGACTCTAGTGGATCCATATGTGGTTTGTGAAAATAACACACATGAAATGACTGTAGTAGATTCATATGTGGTTTGTGAAAAAAACACCCACGCAATGACTCTAGTTGTAGTTAATGAAAAGAACACACATGCAATGACTCTGGTGGTCCAAATGTGGTTAATGATAAGAACACACATGCAATGACACTGGTGGATCCATATGTGGTTTGTGAAAAGAACACACATGCAATGACTCTAGCTATGGTTTATGAAAATAACACACATGCAATGACTCTAGCTGTGGTTTATGAAAAGAAAACACATGCAATGACTCTAGTGGATCCATATGTGGTTTTTGAAAATAACACACATGCAATGACTCTACTGGATCCATATGTGGTTTGTGAAAAGAACATACATGAAATGACTCTGGTGGATCCATATGTGTTTTTGGAAAAGAACACACATGCAATGACTCTGGTGGATCCATATGTGGTTTGGGAAAAGAACACACATTCAATGACACTAGTGGATCCATATGTGGTTTGTGAAAAGAATAGACATGCACTGACTCTAGCTGTGGTTTAGGAAAAGAACACACATTTCAATGACACTTGGGAATCCATATGTGGTTTGTGAAAAGAACACACATGCAATGAGTCTGGTGGATCCATGTGGTTTATGAAAAGAACAGACATGCAATGACTCCGGTGAATCCATATGTGTTTTAGGAAAAGAACACACATGCAATGACTCTAGTTGTTTTTTATGAAAAGAACACACATTTCAATGACACTAGGGGATCCATATGTGGTTTATCAAAAGAACACACATGCAAATGACTCTAGTGGATCCATGTGGTTTGTGAAAAGAACAGACATGCAATGACTCTAGTGGATCCATGTGTGTTTTAGGAAAAGACCACACATGCAATGACTCTGGTGGATCCATATGTGGTTTGTGAAAAGAACACACATGCAATGACTCTAGGTTTGGTTTATGAAAAGAACACACATCCAATGACTCTAGCTGTGGTTTATGAAAAGAACACACATGTAATGACTCTGGTGCATCCATATGTGGTTAATGAAAAGAATACACATGCAATGACTCTAGGGTATCCATATGTGGTTTGTGAAAAGGACACACATGCAATGACTCTGGTGGATCCACATGTGTTTTAGGAAAAGAA
Source organism: Avena eriantha (assembly GCA_910589775.1). Classification (NCBI taxonomy): domain Eukaryota; kingdom Viridiplantae; phylum Streptophyta; class Magnoliopsida; order Poales; family Poaceae; genus Avena; species Avena eriantha. Next base: position 186,512,770 of record OU342741.1, on the reverse strand, counting down.
CACACATGCAATGACTCTGGTGGATCCATATGTGGTTTGTGAAAAGAACACACATTCAATGACTTTAGTTGTGGTTGATGAAAATAACGCACATGCAATGACTCAAGTTGTGGTTTTTGAAAATAACACACATGCAATGACTCTGGTGGACCCATGTGGTTTATGAAAACAACATACATGCAATGACTCTGGTGGATCCATATGTGGTTTGTGAAAAGAACACACATGAAATGACTCTAGTGGATCCATATGTGGTTTGTGAAAGGGATCACACATGCAATGACTCTAGTGGATTCATATGTGGTTTGTTAAAAGAACACACATGCAATGACCCTAGCTGTGGTTAATGAAAAGAACACACATGCAATGACACTAGGGGATCCATATGTGGTTAATGACAAGAACACACATGCAATGACACTGGTGGATCCATATGTGGTTTGTGAAAGGAACACACATGCAATGACTCTGGTGGATCCATATGTGTTTTAGGAAAAGAACACACATATAATGACACTAGGGGATCCATATGTGGTTAACGAAAACAAAACATGCAACGACACTATTGGATCCATATGTGGTTTGTGAAAAGAACACAAATGCAATGACTCTGGTGGATCCACATGTGTTTTAGGAAACGAACACACATGCAATGACACTAGGGGATCCATATGTGGTTAATGAAAATAACACACATGCAATGACATTGTTGGATCCATATGTGGATTGTGAAAATAACACACATTCAATGACACTAGGTTTGGTTAATGAAAAGAACACACATGCAATGACACTAGGGGATCCATATGTGGTTTGTGAAAAGAACACACATCCAATGACTCTAGTGGATCCATATGTGTTTTAGGAAAACAACACACATGCAATGACCCTGGTGGATCCATATGTTGTTTTTGAAAATAACACACATGCAATGACTCTAGTGGATCCATATGTGGTTTTTGAAAAGAATAGACATGCAATGACTCTGGTGGATCCATATGTGGTTTGTGAGAAGAACACACATGCAATGACTCTACTTGTGGTTCATGAAAAGAACACACATGCAACGACACTGGTGGATCCATATGTGCTTTGTGAAAAGAACACACATTCAATGACACTAGGGGATCCATATGTGGTTAATGAAAACAACACACATGCAATGACACTGGTGGATCCATATGTGGTTAATGAAAAGAACACACATGTAATGACTCGGTTGGATCCATGTGTGGTTTGTGAAAAGAACACACATGCAATGACTCTAGTGGATCCATGTGGTTTGTGAAAAGAATAGACATGTAATGACTCTGGTGGATCCATATGTAGTTTATGAAAAGAACAAACAGGCAATGACTCTAGTTGTGGTTATTGAAAATAACACACATGCAATGACACTAGGGGATTCATATGTTGTTTGTGAAAAGAACACACATGCAATGACTCTGGTGGATACGTATGTGTTTTAGGAAAAGAACACACATGAAATGACTCTGGTGGATCCATATGTGGTTTATGAAGAGAACAGACATGCAATGACTCTAACTGTTGTTTATGAATAGAACACACATTTCAATGAAACTAGGGGATCCATATGTGGTTTGTGAAAAGAACGCACAAGCAAATGACTCTAGTGGATCCATGTGGTTTATGAAAAGAACAGACATGCAAAGACTCTGGTGGATCCATATGTGTTTTAGGAAAAGAACACATATGCAATGACTCTGGTGGATCCATATGTGGTTTGTGAAAAGAACACACATGCAATGACTCTAGTTGTGGTTTATGAAAAGAACACACATCCATTGACTCTAGCTATGGTTTATGAAAAGAACACGCATGCAATGACCCTGGTGGATCCACATGTGGTTTGTGAAAAGAACACACATGCAATGACTCTAGTGGATCCATACATGGTTTGGGAAATGAACACACGTGCAATGACTCTGGTGGATCCATATGTGTTTTAGGAGAAGAACACATATACAATGACTCTGGTGGATCCATATGTGGTTTGTGAAAAGAACACACATTCAATTACACTAGTGGATCCATATGTGGTTTTTGAAAAGAAAAGGCATACAATGACTCTAGCTGTGGTTTAGGAAAAGAACACACATGCAATGACACTGGTGGATCCATATGTGGTTTGTGAAAAGAACACACATGTGATAACTCTAGATGTGGTTTATGAAAAGAACACGCATCCAATGACTCTAGTTGTGGATCCATGTGTGGTTTGTGAAAAGAACACACATGCAATGAATCTAGCGGATCCATATGTGGTTTATGAAAAGAACACACATGCAATGACTCTAGTTGTGGATCCATATGTGGTTTATGAAAAGAACACACATGCAATGACACTAGGGGATCCATACGTGGTCTATGAAAAGAACAAACTTGCACTGGCACTAGTGGATCCATATGTGGTCTATGAAAAGAACACACATGCAATGACACTGGTGGATCCGTACGTGGTTTGTGAAAAGAACACACATGCAATGACTCTAGTTGTGGTTTATGCAAAGAACACCCATCCAATGACTCTAATTGTGGTTAATGAAAAGGACACACATGCAATGACTCTAGTCGATCCATGTGGTTTATGAGAAGAAAGCACATGCAATGAACTCTAGTGGATCCATGTGGTTTATGACAATAACACACATCCAATGACTCTAGATGTGGTTTATGAAAAGAACACACATGCAATGACACTGGTGGATCCATATGTGGTTTATGAAAAGAACAGACATGCAATGACTCTGGTGGATCCATATGTGGTTTGTGAAAAGAGCACACATGAAATGACTCTGGTGGATCCATATTTGGTTTGTGAAAAGAACAAACGTGCAATGACTCTAGTTGTGGTTAATGAAAAGAACGCACATGCAATGACTCTAGTGGATCCATGTGGTTTATGAGAAGAACACACATCCAATGAATTCTAGTGGATCCATATGGTTTAGGATAATAACACACATCAAATGAACTCTAGTGGATCCATGTGGTTTATGAGAATAACACACATGCAATGAACTCTACTGGATCCATGTGGTTTATGAGAATGCCACACATCCAATGAATTCTAGTGTATCCATCTTGGCATAATTTGATGTATACCACGATGTATTTCATTGTACAAGACACTCACTCCCCATTTTTATACTACTTAGTTTTTCCCTTGGTTTTTTGATACTACTCAGTTTTACCCTCTCTCTCTCTTTTGTAGAAGCCCAAACCTGTGCTCACTCTGTCTGCTACGCCCTGATTGGATGACCCAGTTGTCACATGGATCATGCACACCTACCGTTGATCCTATGTGACGGGGTCATCGAGTGCACGGTTGTCGTAGAAGCCCAAACCTATGATCCTGTGTGCCCATAACACATGCACAGGGCAACAGGGTCATTGAGTGCACGATTGTCGACAGGTCGCTGCAATTTATTGCCACTTGATTTTAATAAGACATATCTCAGTTTTACGCAGTGTTCTTAGTCTCACTTCCAACTGGGCCCTACCGCAAGTAACTTCCATGAGTCAAGGGGGCCCCTCAAGTAGATCTAACGTTGCTAGAAATTGGTTCCGTGCCACTTTTATGCAGTGGAATCGAGTTCTGCCATGAGCGCGTTTTCAATGCAGTTCTAAAGTGGAGATTATGGTTGTTTCAAAAAAAGGGGAACAAAAAAAGGGGTGGAGATCGTGGTAGCCCCATCCCCCGCCCACCACACGTGTCCACTCGAGGACTATGAAAGGTCCAGTGTTTATAAACCCACTCGGCCTTCTTCTTTTATGAGCTCATGTCATTTTCTCCAATCTGTCTATTCCCAAAACCTCAATCTGCACCTACCGCGCGCGCCGAAGCTCCTTTGCTTGCACCACCTCCTTCCCTAGGTGCGCCATGAAGCATACGCGTGGAGACGAGCCGGAGGTGAAGCCAATTGAAGGCGCAATAGAAGATGGCTCGATCGTTGCCAAGCAGGTGGAGGCATCTTCTCCGGGCATGAATGCCGCTCATCGCCGCGCCGTCGAGGGTTCGAGCGCATCCGTCTAGCTAGTAGCCATCACCGTCGAGCAGCAGGTGGCCGACAACATCGTGGTGCCAACGTAGATCTGGATGGGGGGCAGGCGGCATGCGGAGGCAATCTGGTGGTCTACATCACCAACCCCATCGCCATTCAAGAAATCTTCGACGCAACCGCAGAGAATGATGAGTTCGAGGAGGAGGTCCCTGTTGAGGTGTCCGAGGTACTACATTGCTAGCTTCTCTAGTCACAGCCACAGATTTCACTATTCATACATAGGATTTGCTCAATCATGTATAGATTCTTTTGCTCTTGAAGTAGGGTAGTATATATATGGTTCGAACGTTCGATTGATGCATCTGCCGTCTAGTCACAAAACCCCAATCCGTCTAGTCACAAAACCCCAATCTGCTCATCTGCCATCTAGTAAATTTACATTTGCTTAACTCGTTGTAGTTCATACATTTCTTCTTGTGCTGTAAATTTAATCGATTAACATTTGATTTAGGGGTTTTAGGGTTTGCTAGTTGAGTGTTGATTTTGATACACAACATGCCTATAACATTACATTTCTACTCCTTACTGAGCCTAATGATTCAATTTTGCCCCCAAAATAGTGCAAGGGAGACACATCTGATGGTGTCGTTTCCTTAGGGATGGTTAGTGAACCTGAGGCAGCAATGTACATAAACAATATAGGTTGTGTTGTTGGTATCTTGGTTCCCCAACTCCATCTCTCAAAAAATAATGAGGCCCTTAATTTATTCTCATATGGAACCTATATATATAATCTTTGTATTGTTTCTGAGTATTGAATGAGTCATATGATGCATATGTATATCCCTGAATATTGTTTTGTACGATTACATTTCAATTTCTTATTGTGGCCAATGATTCAAATTTGCCCCAAAAGAGAGGCAGACACATTGGTGTCAAAAAATTTCAGGGATGAGTTAGCGAACCTAGGGCGATGTACAAGCACAATATAGGTTGTGCAATTGTTACTTGGTTCGCTTACGCCATCCCTGAAGAAACTTATGAGGCCGCAATCTTTATTCTACATTCATAAAACTATGATATTTGAATTATGTATTGCTTGCATTCATAGTGTATAAGAATTACATTTCAGTTTGTCACCGAGGCCGGTGAATGAAATTTGCCCCAAAAGAGTTCAAGGGGAGACACATATGATGGTGTCGTGTTTTAGGGATGGGTTGGTGAACCTGAGGCAGCAATGCACACAAACAATATAGGTTGTGATGTTGGTACTTTGGTTATCCAACTCCATCTCTAGAAAAAATTATGAGGCCCTTGATTTATTCTCATATGGAACTACATATGTGATCCTTGAATTGTTTATGATCTTTGAATGATTGGTATGATGCATATGTATATGCATGGTTTTGATCATAAGTATTTTTAACATGTACCTGAAGAATAATTGTTTGGTTTTTTATTTATAATTACAATATTTAGGATTGTTTTTGTACCTGACTATGTATATCCCTGAATATTGTTTTGTAGGATTACATTTCAATTTCTTATTGTGGCCAATGATTCAAATTTGCCCCGAAAGAGAGGCAAACACATTGGTGTTAGATTTTTTTAGGGATGAGTTAGCGAACCTGGGGCGATGTACAAGAACAATATAGGTTGTGCAATTGTTACTTGGTTCGCTGATGCCATCCCTGAAGAAACTTATGAGGCCCCTAGATTTATTCTACATTCATAGAACTATGATCTTTGAATTGTTATTGCATGCATGTATTCATAGTGTATAAGAATTACATTTCATTTGCTCACCGAGGCTGATGATTGAAATTTGCCCCAAATGAGTGTAAGGGGGGGACACATATGATGGTGTCGGTTTTTTAGGGATGGGTTGGTGAACCTGAGTAGGTTGTGTTGTTGGTACTTTGGTTGGCCAACTCCATCTGTGAGAAATATTATGAGGCCCTTGATTTATTCTCATATGGAACTATATGTATGATTCTTGAATTGTTTCTGATCTTTGAATGACTCGTATGATGCATATGTATATGCATGGTTTTGATCATAAGTATTTTCAACATGTACCTAGAGATTAATCGCCTGGTTTTTTATTTATAATTACATTATTTAGGATTGTTTTTGTACCTGAATATGTATATCCCTAAATATTGTTTTATAGGATTACATTCTAATTTATTATTGCGGCCAATGATTCAAATTTTCCCCAAAAGAGAGGCAAACACATTGGTGTCAGATTTTTTCAGGGATGAGTTAGCGAACCTGGGGCGATGTACAAGAACAATATAGGTTGTGCAATTGTTACTTGGTTCGCTCACGCCATCCCTGAAGAAACTTATGAGGCCGCAATAATTATTCTACATACACTCTGATGCAATTAATTATCATTGTGTTGAGATGAAATGATATATGAACTGATCAAACTATTGTTGAGATGCTTTATCTTTGATATCCACGAATATATTGTCTTACATATACATGTTGTCAATTCTTGAGTTGTAATACAATTCAATCATATGTATGAGTTCTAAGTTATGTTCTTAAATATCAACAGGAGGATGATGATGACGTGGACGGTAGGAAGGAATCCAGGGACAACAAGAGCCGCTACGTGCCGAGGCAGTTACGGTGTGGGCTAATCCATTTCTACCGTAGGGGGAGACTGTTTTGCCCATTATGTGGTAGAGCAATCAACATGGACCTCGACAGCATGATCCAGCATGCAGTGGGCGTTGGCAGAGGCGGAGGCAGACAACATAGGCCGATTACCTTGGCATGGCACGCAGCCTTCGGCAAATTACTCCGGGATTATGTCAGGACTGGCCTGTATCCCCTTGACTCGGTTGTCCCTACCTCCTGCTGATGCCCCTGCCCTGCTAGGCGTCTCTATGTCCCAGCCTCCTACTATTGCCCCTGCTTTTATTTTGTTTTAGTTAATTACTACATGTGTGTGTGGCATGTAAGACAATATATCTGTGGTGTCTCCAATGAACCTTCTATATATATATATATATTAATATACTCCTTTATATGGAGTGCCTTAAAATTTCTAGTGTTCAATTATATTATTGATCATGCTCACGCACACTAAAAAATATTTCTAGTGCTCGATTATATTATAATTGTCAAGGAATACATCAACAAGTTAAATTGGTCGAAATTTCGTATTGAAGTAACTAAATGATCTCACATCAGCGGTGGATGTTGGCAGAAGCCGGAGGCATCAGCTAAAGACCTTGGCACGACACGCAGTCTTCAGAAAATTCCTTACAGGTTCAACAACGGATTGCCGCCGTGCAGCTCCGAATTCGCTTATAGGTTCAACATGGCAGAACTTGAGCTACCATAGAGACCTCGGCAGGGGTGGCAGAATTGGTGCGGGTGCGACCATGGCGACGGCGAGCTCAAATTTTGGAGGAGGAAAACAGGACCGAGCATGGTCGATACGGTGATAAATCTCACCAGGAACCAATTCTCGTCCCCGCGCCGTGCCATGGGTGCGGTCATGGTGAGGGCGAGCTCTAACTCGGGATGGGAAGGAGAGTGAGGCCGAGCAGGTTCGTCCACGTCCGAGCTCCGTGCCATGGCGGCATGGCCGCGACCATAGATTTCCGCTACAGGGAAGAAGAAGAAGAAGAAGAAGACGCGTAATGGATGCAGGCGCCAACGCTGCAAGCCTACATGGAGGAGAGCAGGGCTAAGCAGGTTTGTCCACGTCCTAGCTCCGCGCCATGGCTACGATGCCACCACAGATTGCCGCTTCGGGGAAGAAGAAGATGCGTAATGGATGCAGGTTCCAACGCTGCAAGCCTACATGTCAGTCATGACGGGAGCGACATAACGGCGAAAACTGACAGGGGGCCCAACTTGATGGTCGTTAGCCTGATATTTTGTATTCAAACATAAAGTTCAATTCGTGCCAAAAAAAGACCCTCTGAGTATTTGGCATGCCAACTGTGGTCAACGCGGCTGATTACAAGCAACTTGGGTACCACGTTGCCTGGGCGCCTCAACTTCCGGGCCGCAAAATGATATTCTCAATGGAGCGGGCGATAGATTTATTAAAGATCATACATACTGATGTATGTGGTCCAATGAGTGTGTCGGCGCGAGGTGGATATCATTATTTTGTTACTTTCACTGATAATTTGAGTAGATATGGATAAATCTATTTGATAAAACCCAAGTCTGGAACCTTTGAAAAGTTCAAGAAATTTCCGAGTGAAGTGGAAAATCATCGTAATAGAAAGATTAAATTTTTGAAGTCTGACCATGGAGGTGAGTATCTAAGTTACGAGTTTGGCACACACATGAGAGAGTATGGAATAGTTTCACAACTCACGCCTACCAGAACACCACAACGTAATGGTGAATCAGGAAGTCGTAATCTTACCTTATTGGATATGGTTTGATCTATGATGTCTCTGACTGACTTGCCACTTTCATTTTGGGGTTATGCACTAGAAACCGCTGCATTCACTTTAAATCGGGCACCATCTAAATCCGTTGAAAAGACACCATATAAATTGTGGTTTGGAAACAAACCTAAGCTGTCATTTCTTAAAGTTTGGAGATGCGATGTTTATGTGAAGAAACTTCAGCCTGATAAACTCAAACCCAAAGCGGAAAAATGCATCTTCATAGGATACCCTAAAAAACAATTGGGTATTCCTTCTATCACAGATTTGAGGGCAAGGTTTTTGTTGCCAAGAATAGATCCTTTCTAGATAGGAGTTTCTAGCAAAAGGTGTGAGTAGTCGGAAGGTAGAACTCGAGGAGGTTATTGAACCATGTCTTCATGAAACGACGAGTGGCGCAGCGCCAAAAATTGTTTCGGAGTTGACTTCACCGAATGAAGAAGGAACTAATGATAACGATCATGAAACTTAGAAAGAGGACACTACGGAACCTCACAGGTCAAGCAAGACACGTGTAGCCCCTGAACTGTATGGAAATCCTATTGTGAATTTCATGGTAGATGGAATTGATGACCCTGTGACATATAAAGAAGCGATGATGAGCCCGGATTCCAACAAATGCCTACAAGCCATGAAATCCAAGATGGGATCCATGTACGAAAAACCAGGTTTGGACCTTGGTGGACTTACCTCACGATCGAAAGGCCATTGAGAATAAATGGATTTTCAAGAAGAAAACTGATGTTGATGGTAATGTGACAATCTATAAAGATCGACTTGTTGCAAAGGGGTTTCGACAAATTCAAGGAGTTGACGATGATGAGACTTTCTCTCCCATAGCGATGCTAAATTCTGTTAGGAATATGTTAGCAATTGCTGCATATTTCGATTATGAAATATGGCAGATGGATGTAAAAACTGTGTTCCTTAATGGTAATATTGAAGAAGAGTTGTATGTGATACAACCAAAGGGTTTTTTCCGATCCTAAGGATGCTGATAAGGTATGCAAACTTCAGCGATCCATCTATGGACTGAAGCAAGCATCCCAGAGTTGGAATCTCCGCTTTGATGAGGTGATCAAAGAGTTTGGATTTGTCCAAACTTATGGAGAGTCTTGTATTTACAAGAAAGTGAGTGGGATCAATGTGGCATTTCTAATATTATATGTGGATGACATATTATTGATTGGAAATGATATAGATCTTTTAAAAGTGTTAAAAGTCATCTAAAACAGCAAATTTTCGATGAAGGACCTTGGTGAAGCATCATACATATTAGGCATCAAGATCTATAGAGATAGATCAAGACGCCTAATTGGGCTATCACAAATTACATACCTTGAGAAGATTTTAAAGGAGCATAAAATGGACGGAAGTAAGAAGGGGTTCTTACCTATGTTGCAAGGCAAGACATTGAGTAAGGCTCAAAGTCCAGCTACGGCAGAAGAAAGAGAAATAATGGATAAAGTCCCCTATGCCTCAACCATAGGCTCTATAATGTATGCCATGGTATGTACAAGTCTGGATGTGGCACATGCTATTAGTTTGACTAGTAGGTACCAATCTGATCCAGGTTCGGAACACTGGATAGCGGTCAATAATATCCTTAAGTACTTAAGAAGAACTAAGGAAAATTTTCTTGTGTACGGAGGTGGAGAAGAGTTGGCCGCTAAGTGTTATGTCGATGCTAGCTTTGACAACAATGTTTCTTGTGTACAGATGACAGAGTTCATAACTGAACTAGGTGTGGTTCCTAGCGCGTTCACCCCAATGGTGATCTATTGTGACAACAATGGAGCCATAGCCAATGCCAAGGAACCAAGGTCTCACAAGAAATCCAAGCATATTAAGCACCGGTTTCACTCCATCCGCGAGCATGTCAAGGATGGAGATATAAAGATTTGTAAAGTACACACGGATCTGAATGTAGCAGATCCGTTGACTAAAGTTCTCCCTAGGGAAAAACATGATCAACACCAGAACTTCATGAGTGTTAGATTTATCACTATGTAAACTAGATTATTGTCTCTAGTGCAAGTGGGAGACTAAAGGGAATATCCCCGAGAGGCAATAATAAAGTTGTTATTATATTATTCCAAGTATATGTTAGATGTTTATTTTGCATGTTATAATTGTATTGATTGGAAACGTTAATACATGTGTGTTTAATAAACAAATAAAGGGTTCCTAGTTATGCCTCTCTTATAAACTGGCTCGTTGATTAACAAGATGATCAAGGTTTCCTCATCATGGACATTGGATGTTGTTAATAACGAGGTCACAACATTGGTGGAATGATGTGATGAACATTCATCTGAAGTATAGCAATATAATCAAAGTCACTGTGTTCAAATTTCTATAACATCATACGAAGTAATTCTAGTTTAGACCATGAGATCATGTCAATCACTAACACTAGAAGAGTAACTTGATAACATCAAACGTCACACCAGAACAAGGTGACAATAAAGGTGGGTTCAGATACTCCAAAGGTGTTATGTATAGGCTCATGGATCAAGAGTGGGATTTCTCCATCCCAATGATGGATAGATATGCTCTGGCCCTCTTGGTGATATCACATTGAGATAGCTTACAAGCAAGTGATGTGATCACCAGAATATTATATCACAGGAACGAGAAAAGAGTGCATGTCGGTAATGAAGTCAAACTAGTTATGGAGATACCAATGATCGAATCTCGGACATGTAATATATTGTGAGATAAAGGGATTTAGTTACTAACATTAAAGGTTCTCACGATCACAGAAGTCATCGTTGAATGTGTAGGAGTCAGTAAGGATCTCTAGGTCCTGCTACTGATTATTGATCGGAGAAGGGTATTGATCATGTCTACATTATTCGTGAACCGTAGGGTGACACGCTTAAGGAATACCGGCACTATTTGGAGAAAATATGTTCCAGAGAAAATAATTGCAAAGCGCTGGAATTATTTCAATGGACACCGAAATTGTTTCGGGTAAAATTGCTGAAACTGGTTCTACAAGTGATATTGAAATGTTGCAGGGGGTTTTATGTGAATGTTTGTTAATTAAAGTAATTAACAAAATTCTGAATAAAATAAATAAAGGAGTTTTATTAAATGAGAGTTGCATTAAATTTGGTGGAAATTTAATGGGGATGAGTGGAATTTTGACTGGAGGCTAAATTGATGTGAGTGGGAGCTCCACCACATGAATGAGGAAGAGGTGGGGGCACCCACCTTGGTCCCGGGCCATGGAAGGGGCTGCCCCACTCTCCCCTATAAAAGCCCCCCACTCCCTCCTCTCATCTTACACCTCTTTGTGAAGGATCCCTCTCCCTCTCTAGAATTATTCCCCCATGGTATTGGATTAGCCAGATACATGTTCCCGGTGGCTTTTCGTCTAGAAGGATTTGCTGCTTTCGCTGCATCGCTGGAGGGAGGAGGCGGAGGTTGTTCGGTGGACCGGACGTGTGTGCGATCACGGATGCACTGCTGATTTGTGGCGCTGGACTTCCTCTCGATCTTGAGATCGGCAAGCATACAAATACATCATCCACGAGTCCAACCTAGTAACATTTTATCAATCTTCAAGGGTATGTTCTCTATGGATGTATATCCACCCGTTGTTTGTATCTAGGTAGATAGATCTTGGTGCTTAGTAGTTACCATCATAGGAATTTTTTGTTTTCTATGCTACGAACCCAACATGTTTTACTGGCTTGGCTTAAAGATTCAAGTTAAGTGCGTGCTCAGCGAGTTCCCTGGGGATTCCTAGCATGTCAGCTGGCAACCATGCAAAGATGTCCTAGCGCTCACGGAGAAACTCGTTGAGCGTGCTTTCCTATGCAGGACCGAGATTGGAGGCCACAAAGGTTGTCTTTTTGGATCTATGGGGTGCACCTGGACTTATGGTGTATCTTTTGTGGTGTCAATATCTTGGTCAGGGTTAGCCCATGACGTTGCCATGGGATCTGCTTCCGTTGAATCTTTAAGTTACTTGAATTCTACCACCATCCCGAAGGATTTGGAGATTTTATTGAATTCTCGATCGCAGTTATCGGATCGGGTGAAGCTGCCTCTCACGGTTATGATTCCTCCTGGTGTTGGCATTTTCACTACCAGATATGCATAGTGTGGCACAACCATGAACCATGCAAAGGTTGATCATCCCAGGATTACATGGTATTGTGATGGCCAATCCATGACTTCGAACTTGAGCTTTTCGCGCCTGAAATTATCTTTGGACCCGAAAACAACGTCAAGGTAAATTTTACCTAAAGGAATTTCAGCTTTACCTAGGACAATGACGTGGAAAGACGTGTCTATTGGTGCCAATTCTGTCAAGGGAAAGTTCATTCCTTGTCGAGTTTTAGCGTAGATTAGGTTGATACTGCTTCCTACGTACATGAAGACCTTGCTTATTTCAAATCCATGGATTTGTGCCTCTGCTATTAGAGCTGAGTGTCCTGTCATGGGACCCGAAGTTGGTGGTTGGCTCTGCTGAATATAATTTCTTGTTCGGACCAATGGAGATACTCGGGTGTAGGCAGTGGTGGTGTTACCGCTAAGTTGACTTGTCGAGTGATCAATTTCTGGATCCTGTTTGACGGGCGCCCTTTTTGGATCATTGACATTGCACCTTTGGACCTTGGGTACTCATCCTCTTGATTTCTATTTACTATGGTTTGTGGTTTCCCTGTTGTCGGCTATGCATGTGGTGATGGTGGTGGTGGTGCGCCAATTGCCAATGCACCGGGTGTTATGGTGTATCCTCAACTTGCTGCATCTTCTACTTTTGCATTACATACCTCCTGCATCTTTAAGAAAGTACGGCAATCCTTCATGAGATGGTTCGATTGCCTCCTTTCCATGGAGTCAAAGTAGCAATGCATGTTGCAGGGCCCTTCCAACATTTGTAGTGGAGATATGGGAGGCTCCTAAATCCTCTGTTGGTACCATTGTGTTCCTCCATTGACATCTTTGTGAACGTGATATCCTTCATTATGATCGTCGCTTCCTTGGTTATCTTCCCCTGAAAATCTAGCTGCAACATAGCTTGGTCCACTATGTCCGTCGTTGTTGCGTCTTCTTCTGTCATTATGTGCCTGCCCCGGTCTTCTTCGGGTGAGCGGCCTTGCTTGTTATTTACCGCGTCTTCGTTGTCTGCCTAGCGATTGGCCATGTCCATTAATTGTGAAATTGTTTTTAGCTTGACTCGCACCAGCTCTTCTATAAATTCACTTCGTCAAAGACCATCATTGAAGGAGTCAATCGCCCTTTCATCGGATATGGCTTCAGCCGAGTTTTTGATGATGTTCCATCACTGGATGAAGGATCGTATTGGCTCGCCTGGCTTCTGTTTGCACCCCCCGCAATTTCTCCAAGGATGCGGGTTGCTTGAAAGTGGATGTGAAATTTCGAATAAACTTGTATTCGAGATCATTCCAACTACTGATAGATTCCTGGGGTAGTTGCTTTAACCACGACCATGCGGCGCTGCCTAAGTGTAGCTTTAGGCTTTGCATTGCAGTAGCTTTGGAGCCACACTGTAATTTGACTGTTGCCAAATAATCTGCCAGCCAAGCTTCGGGTTTCTAGAGACCGTCGTATTTTTTATGGCTGTGAGGGAGCTCGAAATCTTTGGGAACTGGTGCTTTGTGAACCCGTTGGGTAAAGCAAGTGGCTCCACATAGTTCAAGCTCATCCTCACTTTCCCGTTGTAGTATCTTCGTTGATGTGCTCCTCTCTAGATCTATCAATCATGCGTTGTGTGATGTCGTTTCTTGCATCATCTCGTGGTTCGGTGTTCGAGAAGTGCACCCGATGTGGTGATTGCGATCGTCGGATGTGCCCCACATGCCGAGGGATGCTGTGACGGTGTGGGGATCTATTGGGTTGTTGCGTGATTCCTTGTTCTTCTTGTGCGAGGGATGCTCCAACCATACCGAGGTTCATGAGAGCGGATCGATGTAGGGTCACACGGGGATCGTCGGGTGCGGGTTGAGTTGTGATTAAGTAGGTTTGGGTGACGACGATTGTGGCTTGCGCTATTTTTCTGTTATGTGTCCTACTTGGTCTACCGACATAAATGATAGGTCAAGGTGTCGGGCCATCTCGTTTCTTTCTACTTCGGGGATATTTTGTAGCCGCAAAGTTCCTCTCGTTGGTGGTGCGCCCCTCGTTATGCTTCCTGATCCTCGGGTAGAGCTTAGCTGCACCTGTCTGAGACTAGATTCGTCAGCTAGCATTTTTCTTTCGTCGAGTTGTCATTGCATCCTAAGTAAACCCCTCTTCATATGGTGGAGTTCGTACTGGTATGCCATGAGGTCCTCACGCGTTGCTTCTACTGTCATGGGAACCACTCCCAAAACTGCGTCTCTTGCTCTTTTAAATGTTTCCGCGGATAAAAGTAGAGTTAGTCATTCCACGTCGTGTCTTCCTTCTCTTCCTTTTGTGTCATGATTGTTGGGTTGATCTCCTTTGTTTCCATGGTTTCCTACATCATCATCTGATAAAATGTCATTGGGATCAAGGACAAGGTTACCATTGGAGTCCCGCGGTGTTGATGTTTCCCCGAGGATTACACACACTAGATGGTGCGTTATATATGAGCTGTTGGTGGCGTCGTCCCATCCGTGGGAGACACTTTTTGAGAGATCAGTGAAATCCATTGGTTACTATTCCGCGTAAATTTCGCCATCCTGATTCCGAAGTATATACTTTCATTGCTTTCTTTGGGTTCAGTGTTTACTAGAGTCGTGCCACGTGGTGGCGTTAATTGGGAATCTGATCCGAAGGAGACACTATTGCATAGATTGGCCAGATCCCCTAGCTCTGCGTAGTTTCTAGATTTATCTCCTCCATTTTTCGGCTGTGGTGCAGTTTCTTCTGATGAACTAATAGAAGATACAGGTATCGCCATAGGTGTTGCTGTTGTGACTGATGGGCCTGAAGATATTTGAGCCGGTAGGCAAAAAAATCGGGTTCCTCCACCTGAAAGTGGAAACTTCCAACGATGATATCGGATCCGCCATTTAGGTCGGCGGGAAACGAGACACGGATGGGCAGGTGTGGATCCGCTGCCATTGGATTGATGCTTGATGGAGAGGGGTACGATGAATCCATGATTCCAATGTCCAGATTTCCCACCGACGGTGCCAATTGACGAGGGTAACCTCGGCAATGCCCATGGTTATGGACTTAGGGTTTCGTGGAAAAGAGAATGGTAGGGATTTCGTCGGCTAATCAGACAAACAAGGGATTCGAAGTTGTCCGATTGCTTATGGTCAAATTGATTATAGATTGATCAAGGCTTTTTCCGATGCCTCACGGTTGGCTCCTCCTAGCCTATATATAATAGGCTGGGTCCCGAGGCCATATACAGATAGGTTACAATCTTACAATTACAACACTAATACAATGTCGGTTTCTATTTCCTTATCTAGCAAGTCATACTTCCGTCGGATGCTTCATGGGCCTTCTTCTTGGGCTTTGTGGGCTATGAGTCATCATGTAACCGGGGTAACTAATCATAAGAACCCGAATAGTCATACCCATGTAAGGTGGTGTTTTGTCCGATGTTTCAAGAAACTCGTCACTGTAGCGAGACTTTTATTTTATGTAATTATTCTTTCTTTTTTCTGCTATGTGCATCTATAATACCAATAGGGTATTCCGTTATTGCAGAGGCTGGGTGTAATTGGTATCTCCTGATATTAATATATGTCCCTTTCCAAAGAAAATGTAAGTTAGACAAGGATCGATATGTCTCAAGCAAGCTCCCCGCGCATGGTACTCTAAATTCAGCTCCAAGCTCATGACTCTTGGGTTTCCTCCATCCAAGGATGATACATCTCTATTTGTTTATCACTAGTCCAATATTACTATGTATATTTTGATCTATGTTTATGACATCACTGTTGAAGGGTTTAGCGCCAAAAAACAATAATATTTCCTATGCCAAGAACACTAATGCCAGGATCTATCTATTAGTAATGAAGTAATGGGAGGGGCTTTTCATGAACTTACCCTTGAAGGCCGAAAAGTGTTGTCAACATTCGGGAGAACGTGGTTGATGTAGTCATACCGACGCCGGCCTCAAGGTCATTCTAAAATCGGACGGTTCCACCAACTCCAACTCCACCAGCTCCAATGACTCTAATGGGTCGAACGACTCTAGCGCCACAAATGCAGCGCCTAGAAGGAGTTTACACACATCCGGTGTTTGACGATGACTGCCGGACCCTAATCCAGCAGAGGTTGCGGAAGTAGATCTCCTGGATCCGAAATCCTCGCAGCACGACGGTGCTCCACGGGGAAAAACACTCTTGTTCGCACATCCCTTATAGTGGGGCCGTGCTCATAAGAGAGAGAGAGAGGGGGGGACTTGAAGGGGGAAGCCTCAAATCTCAATTGGTGTGTTTAAATCCCTCCATATGCCCTCCTTTATATAGGGGGAAAGGGGGTACTCCCTCCCTCGAAGTCCTGGGATGGGACTAATTGCGGTGACCTAGCATACCACTGCATGACGTAGTACACTATAGTCGTGGACATAATACCAATGAAACACCGTTCACTAGTATTACGTCCCTCAGGGTGGTACAATAGAAACACAGCAGGTCCAAGACATGACTATAGAATTACAACTCGACTCTTTACAAAAGATCTAGAGAACGATTGTGTTAAAGAGAGAGGAAGAAACTCTATACAAAGAAGAACCAGAAATAATGACTAAGAACTATCCTACTAATAAGGCTAACATCTAAACTATTTGGCTTACATTTGATACTATTGCAATGCTCTATAGAAGTAGGTTTTATGGCTAGAGAATCTACCCCTATCTAATTAGGAACTTCGTCTTCACTTCGATTGATGTATATGTTGACTTCATTCATTTTGTTGAAGAACTTGAGCTGTCGATGATGGCCTCTTGAGCAGAAATTGATGTCGATGTCGTCGTCAACGGCTTAGAACCTAGCAAGGGTTAAGAAGGTACGGTTGAGTACGAGCGTAATCAACAAGTTCCCTAAAAAGGTGTGTTTGATGCACTATCTACAGCCACAGACCATAGGTCATAGGCAAGACAAGTTTTCGTAAACATTTCTTCAAAGGTTGCTTTTAGTATGAAAACTATGTCCGCCAGCCTTCACAGGTTTACCAGAACTTTCGTGGAGTTCCTTTCGTGCAGCGTTCGTGGCTCCTTCCCTAAACAGGGAGTAACATGTCATAATTCTTACACTCTGTAGAGGTGCATCACTTTACCCATAAGAGACCTTAGCCTTGTTGCAGAACTAAGTCATGACCTTGTCCATACTTCCTTGGTATGGGGCCCAGTCTAAGATCCAAGCCAATCACTGCCCTTCTCCGTGACCCCACATGGAACACTACTCCCCAAGCAGGAATACCTCCATTAACCCCCATATAGGTAGATATAACCATAGCAACCCCTTGGAGACTCCAGTGAGCAGATCATGTCCCTAGCAACCCCCACTGAAGTGGCAGATCTACCTCTGACAGCCCCTCACAGATAATCTAGACACCAATATCGCGGGGACATAAGGGTTCCCACCCATGTTGAGTCCTCGTAGGGAATCTACAGCTTCACGATAAGGTCATCCGTTCATATGAAAGGAAGAAGATCCAGATGACTTCTCCGTCCCATTCCAGATCTCATGTTTAACGTGTAATATACGGCGCTAGAATCACTGGTGACATTGGTTGTTAAGTCCTAGATATTATGTTCCTTTACCACTGGAATTGTATCAGTAGATTATTACCTCTTCGTAAATAATCCATAATCATATTATTATGAAAATAGTATTTTTTGACCTTTTTGGAAATGCAGGTGATGACAATATTTGAGTTACAAGCATTTGATAGAAAATAACCAAAGGACATGAGAAAGTGTGAACTTGCCTTTTGTGATAGCAAGATAATGCTCTCACGATCTTCAATACACTAGAAGATCCAAAATCTGAAAATAGCATGATTGTCTGATAAGGAAGAATGTTTAAGGAAGCAGGATGCAATTATGCATAATTAATGTAATGCAATCTAGTGAATGTGAATCCCCGGAATAGTCGTATCTGATCTAGTGTTTGGAGTTCATGATGAGTTCTTTGGGATGTATTACACTTTTATACTAGTTTCACACTTGTGCTTCTTGTTAAGGCTTGTGAGAGTGTGTGAAACAATATGTAAAAGTAACAAGTAGTATTCAATACTAGAGCACTCAAGTGTTCGCGAACGATTCAGAATTTCTTCTATTCAAGCTTCCTATTGCAATTTAGAGAGGTATAGACAAATGTGGAGTTCATTTGTATTTACTTTAGAAGAATCACTTTTGAGTAAAAGATTACTTTACAAAGTAAAAGCATGTATTATATACTAAAAATACATGAGGGGCCACCAGAATTAAGAGAAATACCCTGAAAAATCCTAGAATAATCAGAAACATCCAGCCATTAATTAATAAAGATATTATCTTATAGCCATTAGATCTAATAAGTATATTACATTAACTAAAAATTTAGAAATAAATTACCCACGTATACCCTTGGTTATTTTCCGTGCACCCGTTCAATGGGAAAGGATAATCAATGTTTTTCGGGAGAGAAAAACAAATTGATCAAGGGTCTATGCGCTACATCTTCATGCCACCGCCTCCGCCGCCAGCCCACCATGACCGCCTCTTGCTTGCACTATGTCCGTCCCTTCTCCTTGAGATCGACATGTTCCTCTCCTGGTGACCTTCCTCTTCCTCGAAGTTCAAATTCAGTAGCCGTCGGTAAGTCACGTGACGTGACCACGAACTTTGAAGCCTAGGATGCCATGCACAAAGAGGAGTTCCGTTTTGAAGATAATGACGGAGCTATCCTAAATTTCGAACTTAAGTGTGGTCGTGCTTGATCTGCAAGTTTTAGTGCATATCTTTGTCCGCGCTCCTCCCACCACCCATCGTCGTGATCCAGCCTCCATTTGCGGGCAGCATCGCATGATTTGGATCTTTTTTCTACACGTACCTGTATATATGGTTAGTGATACTGATTTTCTCCTAAATATCTTGGATCTTGATGTTGTTCCTCTCTTCAAATTCTTTGTTTGATCCCATGTAGCATATGGGAAAGAAAATAACCATAAGAAAATCTTCAATCTCAGCAAGGGAAGTACACATATAGTCTCTTCTTATCTCATACAATGTTCTTTTCTCTTCAACTCTCATATGCATTATTTGATTCAACGTTAGTGTCAGCTTCAAATATGATGGTGCTCCTGGCAAAATATAAATTGATAAATAAAGCTTCATATGGTGCTGTCTTATGGAGAGCTGCTGGTTAGAATAGTACCATGGTACATGTCAGCTTACATGATTAGGTTTTCAGAATAAGGATGGCCTACATATTTCTTGGTTCTTGCTCCTCCTATTTAGTTTGTCCATGTATCACATTTTCAAATGTTCTCGTAAGTTCTTTGGCAAATTTCCTACGAGCGAACAATTTTCCTTTTCCCATTCCCGCTTGCAACATATATAGCATTAATTCCTCAGAAAGTAGTCTTTCAACTTAAATGGTTGCTCTAGTCATACTAGGAAGCTTAAGAAATTTCATTGTCTTGAGGATGTCATATAGAAATATACCATGTGTGAGAACTTTGAGTGATTCTATTAGATTGAGACATACGGGTCATAGTTTCATTCCAATTTGGGTTTAGCCATTTTCTCCTTCAGTCGCTTCTAGATTTGTATTTTAGGCCAATGTACAAGTATCAATAGGTAGCATACCATTTCTTTAGGTAGGTGTATGTGAGTTGTGTATTGCCAACCTATATCGGTCTCTTGGTGCTAAAAGAAAGTGCAGTTATTATTCTCAAAAAGGGTAGTTGTTTAAGTGTTTAATTTTACGAATGATAGAAATTATCTCACACCGGGGGCTTACATTTGGATGTAATTCCACCACCTTCAAGGTGTATTTTGCCAATTAGCTCACTTTTTTTGCATTCTTATTCAATCGTCTTTCCCAGTTAGCATTATCTCTTCTTTTTCCTTCTCAATCAGGTTCATTTTCTAGCTTAGTTCTACTTCAATCATAGGATTGTACTTTCTACTGCCCTTATTTCCATTTTGTTCCTAAACATGATAGTTAGAATTTTATAATTTAGTGCATCATGGTTATGATTTTCTTCGTAGTCTTCTCTATTATTCTACTATCTATACAGCCCGCTGGGAAGTTTAACAATACTTGATGATTAGATAACTTAATCACTTAATGAAATCACTTTTAATATCACTCTTGGATTTTTAATTTGTATCCTATTTTTGTACTCATCCTTCCTGCATGTGCATTCCACCAAAGGATTGGGCTTTTGGAAGCCACTATCACGAAAGCACTTTTAATCCCAATAGCAGACTAATTTGATAAATATACAATATTCTAGATAATGGACACAAAATTAGTAGCTTTCTCGTAATTTTCTTGGTAATTTTACTTTGGAGCCAACATTTTCCTGAAAGTCACAGATCCGTTAAAAAAACTATGCTTTTTAGGTCTAATAATATGTATTGTTTGTTTGCATGCAATTGTTCCAATTTATTATTTGCTTACTACAACAATACCAAACATTTACAAGTTTATACTATGTTGTAGCAGTGATGTTTAGAACTTGAGTTACACTCTCACTGTTTATCGCCATCATGTTCAATTAATGCTCAATTAATATTTCCAGTCATTCTAATTCACGTAAATATCACTATCATTTATTTATTTTAGTTTTGACCATGCGCTTTTCAAGGATTGGAGGGTGGGTGTCAAAGAACTATAGACGACCTATCTAGAATATTTGTACTATTCTGACTCACGTGTATGGATGTAACAATGTTTGGTGACTTGTGGCAATTGCAATGGAAGTCCAGCACTTTTATCTTCCCAAATATATTTGTTCAATGTATATCCTAATATAGTGTCATTTTTCTTCTTACGGTATGTATTGTTTCCCTTATGACTATGAATTGCTTTTTGGAAGCACATCCTTTTATTTCAAAACATTCTTCCTACTCGTTGCAGGTGATTATGAGTCATCAAGACTACTAAGAAACAAGTTCATCATCTATTTGTGTCCCTTCTTTGAACCTAATATATTTTGTAAAGCCCCATGTCATGTTAGGTCTGAATCCAAATACCCCCTCGTATCTCAATGGGTTACGATATGTACTCTGTTTTTTTACTAAAAAGGTGTCCCCATTGGAGCTTGAACCATTCAGAAGCATGTCATCTCAAATATTAGTTATCTCCTCTAATATAGATGGAAAATCTGTCTAAAATTTGGCAATGTATGTGAATGTAAATAAACTAAGCATACTTACTACTGGATAATTAAGAAGATCATGTAGTTATGTATTTTCTACTATAACCAAAATTTGAGATTATGTAGCCTATCTGTGTTAATTGTAGAATCCAAAGTTTAATCTAAAAAGCATCCAAAGTAGACATGTAGTTCAAAAGGAGCATCTGAGCTTTAGGTTTAATTGGAGTCCAGTGCTTACATATATATATATGTAGTTCAGCACACCTTGGTCCCTTTATCTTATCTACTAAATATTTTTTTTTGAGTGAATACAAAAAACTCCATAATGAAACAAGACATGAATATTTGATTGGACACCTTTAAAAAAAATGAAATATGTGTTTTCAAATTTATTTTACTACTATAATACCATTTTCTACTAAGCCATCTATTAGCATTTCTCCTATTATAATTACATGCTTATTTTAGTGTTTCCATCTTAATTTCTTCCGAAACCAAACTATATATATGTACTATATAGATTTTTAGTTAAATGTAGTCAATCAAGCAATCAAAGATATTACTACCTTATCCTTATATGTAGCATCAAGCTTCAAACGAAAAATAATAGAACAATCTCAAGATTTATTTAATTTGATAAAATAAAACAATGGCAATGGTGCCCGCGCATTGCGCGGGGCACTGTGCTAGTTTAAACATAAAGTTACATTTTTAGGGTTTCTTATTAACTCTAATTATCAAGGAGCAATTCATTGTTAAATTTCAACAGTCATGACACTTGTTGTGGAAACTTATAGGTTTTGGGTATGGCATCACAATATAAGCGGTTCACTTCTAATTATTTCATAAAGGTGGAATAAAAGTGTTATTAATAAGTTTTAAATTGTGTAACAAGTATATTTAAGAGTGTGAGATCATTCACTTTCAATTTAAGTGAATGATGAGCTTAAATGCAATTTGCTATTATGAAATTGATGTGTCTTATTAAAGAAAGCAAATTTAGCTAATATCATTAATATGTTAGGATTTCAAAATCATGTTAAACATGGTTAAGAGATAAATAGCATTCACCTTTATTATAAGTGAATGGTGTTTAAAATTTACTTAAAATAGTTGGTTTAATTTGGAGTTATGGTTTTAAAGAAGTTTTATAAGGTTAATAAGTTGCACTTAAGATTTATTGTAGATCCAAGTTATAGCTTTGGAGTTAGTATTTAGTCATAAAGCATTTAAGGTTTTATATATAGAATTGTGATTATTTCTTACTTAAAACAATGTTTTTAAAGAATTCACAAAATAGGTCTCTAATTTTGTTGTTGTTTTTCATTAAGCCTAACTAGTGAAAATAAAAACAAGAAACAAAAAGACAAAATTGCAGAATCTAAAGGAAATAACTTGGAGCACTCACACACCAGCAACCACACTAGAAGATAGCTTAGTAACCAAAGGATGTGAGTATCTTTTACCTTACCTCCCTGGCAACGGCGCCAGAAAATAGCTTGATGTCTACGCACTTCTATTCTTGTAGACAGTTGTTGGGCCTCCAAGTGCAGAGGTTTGTAGAACAGTAGCAAGTTTCCCTTAAGTAGATTACCCAAGGTTTATGGAACTCAGAGAGGAAGTGGTCAAAGGTATCCCTCTCAAGCAGCCCTGCAATCAAGATACAAGAAGTCTCTTGTGTCCCCAACACACCCAATACACTTGTCAGGTGTATAGGTGCAC
This sequence comes from Avena eriantha, assembly GCA_910589775.1. Classification (NCBI taxonomy): domain Eukaryota; kingdom Viridiplantae; phylum Streptophyta; class Magnoliopsida; order Poales; family Poaceae; genus Avena; species Avena eriantha. The sequence continues at coordinate 186,489,312 of OU342741.1, read as the reverse complement.
TAGTTCGGCGAAGAGATAGTGAAATACAAGTGGTATAGATAATTATAAGTGGTAACGGTGATATAAAATAGCTTGATGGCGTGGAAGAGACTGAAGGAAAACTGAAATAAAGATAGCAGCAAGCAGACATGTAACATATCTAGTAGGAAACGGTGTATCAACGCTTAGAAACAAGGCCTAGGGATCATACTTTCACTAGTGAACACTCTCATATAAATATATTCTCTTTATCATACTACTCTTAACTACTCTCTGGTTGGACACTCTAATCCATGGTAGGGCTATAACAGCACACCTCAAAGTAAGCCTTTCCCATCTAGATAACCCCACACTATCACCTTGAGCACTAGATGGTTCCAACAAACACCACAATTTCATAGAGACATCCAACTCCAAATATAAATCATAACAAGTATTTGTAATCTCTAGCCTAAGTGCCACCATGGTGTGCACACTGTCACTTTCACACACATGGGGAGAGCCAGAGATCTATTAAAGCACTTGAGTACCAAGGTAGATCTACTTGATTACAAAGCTCATGATCACAATATGATCATGCATAGAGAGAGAGATGAACACATAGCTAACGGTAGAACCCTTAGCCTCGAGGAAGAACTACTCCCTCCTCATCATGGGAGTCAGCAACAGCGATGGAGATGGCCGTGGAGATCGATGGAGATGGCTCCGGGGGCACTTCCCCATCCCAGCAGGGTGCCGGAAACAAGACTTTCTGTCCCCCGAGTCTCCCCTTCGGTGGCGGCGAAGCTGCGGAGCTGCGGAACTTTTCGTGGCTGGAGGCTCTCGGAGTTAGGGTTTTCTCATCGGAGGCATCTTATAGGCGAAGAGGCGATGTCGGTGGCCGTCCAGGGGGCCACACCATGCCCTGGCGTGGCCTAGGGATGCCCACACCAAGGGGGGGTGGCCGCCCTGTGGCCCCCCTTCATCTCTCCTTCGGACTCCATGTGTCTTCCGGTAAAATATCGACTTTGGCTTTTGTCCTGTCCAATTCCGAGAATATTCATTTTCTGACTTTTCTGGAAGCAAAAACAACAGAAAACAGGCAACTGGCACTGTGGCATCTTGTTAATAGGTTAGTTCCAGAAAATGTGTAAAGGTACTCCAAAGTGTGGACAAAACATAAGAAAGTAGATATAAAACAAGCATGGAACATCAAAAATTATAGATACGTTAGCAACGTATCAACATCCCCAAGCTTAACTCCTGCTCGTCCTCGAGTAGGTAAGTGATAGAAAGAAAGAATAATTTTTGAGGTGACATGCACCATCATAGACTTGATTAAAGTATTTGTAAAACATCGATAGCTGGGATCACATTACTTCAACATAGCATGAAAGATATAGTTCTAACAATAAGACATAGCAACTATGTTGTAACATGAAAAGGCATAAACAAAAGATTCATGAATAACAATGCTTTGCAAGACGTTTGTTAGTTTCACATAAAGAAAACATAGCATAGTGGCATTCAGCTTGTCCCTAATAGTGTAGCAAAACATAAATGCATAGGACACCTCCAAAGTTCATAAGGGTGACTAGATACAAATAGTTTAAGAACAAGCAATATCAAAGTTATGCACCAATCAACAAGTCTTGGCACAATTCACATTAAACTAAGAATGGCCACTATGCTCTCTCAATAGGTGCATAAAGATAGAAGATGGAGACTCAACATAAAAGTAAAAGAAAGGCCTTCATAGAAGGAAGTAGGGATTCAAGTCTCATAAAGAGCTTCCAAAAATTATGGTACTTATTAGCTTTCAGCTCTCATTGCCCCTATCATAAGCATCTTTAGGTGATTAAGGTTAAAGTGACACAACTAAGGGGATATGCTTGACAAGTTATAAGCCAAAATCTCATGCCCCTTACTTACGAAGACCGAACCTCATGCTACCCAACTTTAGTCACAAGTAAGCTCTTGTCATTGTAAGTACATATGTACATAGAGAACCGCCAACAGGGTACCCCTTGCACATGATACAAGAGCTATCCCATAATCAAAATGACAAGGCAAGAAGACAATGAGCATCTTAGCGATCTTTTTATTTGCTATTTGCATAGGTTTTTATTGAGGATGCTTCATAGAGTGCTCATTATGGTTATGCTACAAGTTTCCACCATGATTCGGCATGGCTTAGGCTAGCGGCCCAGGCGTTTCTCTAACACACATACAAACTCCATGATCTTACAAGTTCCACTTTTATTTCACACCGTCGGGATCCATAAGCAAAATAATCATGATATCAACGGGATACAATGTACAAGTGCAATGTTGAAAGCGTTCCCCATGATACATGGTTCTACTAAATTCAACTTATAAAGCGCAAGCATATACGCAACAAATATGAACACAATGGTTCAAGTTTATTAAGTGCAAGAAAGTAAAGTGTGCAATCAAGTTCGTGGGAGCTTTAATCACTAATTTGCACATAACAAGTTTAATTCGGAAGGTAGATAAAATCATGAATATACTTGGAATAGCAAATGCTAATAGGTAGGTATGGTGGACTCTTTGGAATAACTTGGTTTTATTTGGAGTTGGATGCATGTGTGGGACTCATACTTGGTATGGAGGCTAGCAAAAGACTGGGAGCGACCAACTAAGAGAGCAATAATGGCCATAATCAATCAAAGCGACAAAACATCATTAATTAAAGCATAAAGTGATATTATAAGTCGAAAGCTAAATGATCATAGAGGCGATGGTGACATGGGATGGTCATAACATGGTGTGATCATTCACCAAGTCAACCCAAATAAAGCAGCAAAGGAGAATACCACAATACTATGCTTTAATATGCTAAAACAACGCATGATTCTTTCAAGACACATTAAGCAATATCAATTATTTGTAACAAGTCATGCTACAACAATAATCACTAAGAATAAAGTCAAAACAACACCAAGCATGACATGATAAAGTCTATGCCACAGTCAAAAACAAGCTCCTTTTACCACTTAAGCATGAGCTTTTCCTACTCTTTTCCAATCCAAACCAAACTTATTTGAAAACTAATGTATGAATGAGGGGGTCCAACCAATTTATTCAAGCAAACTAAGCAAGCCAAGCAAAGGAAAACCAAAAACGAAAACTAAGATGAAGACGCTCCAAGAACAATACAACTATGCATGAAACAATAAAAATGAAGTGTTTGGAAGAAACCTGAGATTTTTATTGATGAAGAAGGGGATGCCTTGGGCATCCCCAAGATTTGACGCTTATACTTCGTGGATATTTCTTAGCGTGACACGGGTGGCATCCTCAAGCTTGAGCTTTAGTCCATTCTTCATCTCACTACATCATTCTTACCTTACACCTGAAATTTTTTCCTTCATACAAAACTTCACACAATCTTTATTAGCAACATTAGTGTACTCAAGATAATAAGCCTTTTGGTTCAATTCCAACACAAGTAAAACTTCCATTAATACACAAGCAACTGTAGCACTTCCCTCAAAAAGCTCAATTCCCCAAAAAGAATCCAAAAAGGAATCAACAAGAAGCAAATGCAAATAATGACAGAAATCTGAAAACAGACCATCAGGTAAAAACCAATTTTTTCGAAGACCTTATGTTGCTCAAATCGAAAAGTGTTGAACTAACGAAAGTTGGATAACAACTTGGGGCAGAAGCACAAAAAATCACAGCTCAAACGGACGTACATATATTTTTCAATAATTTTTACAGCGAAGCACAAAAATCTGTTTCGGGACAGCAACTTTCCCAAACATTACTTCTCTCTCCTTAGAGGTTACTCTTGGCACAAAAACCATACAAAAATGATCAGGAGCGGTTATTACAGAGGTAATAACTTCCAAGACTCAATTAAAACTTTTGGGTTATCTCCCAATAAGTAATTTTCTTTAACGCCTTTAAGTTAGGCATGATAGTTTGAGAAGATGCTCACATAAGAAATATTAATTGAAGTAAAAGAGAGCATCAAGAAGCAAATTCAAAGCACATTTAAGTCTAACCCACTTCCTATGAAAAATAATCTTGTAGAGAAACAAGTCATAAAAGCACAAAGCAACAAGCATAGGAAAGCAAAACAAGTGCAACTTCAAAATTTTCAACATAAAGAAGGGAAACTTAATGTTGTTGAGATACATAAAACCATGTTTCCCTCTCTCATAATAACTTTCAGTAGCATCATTAACAATATAAATATCACATAAAATATTCTTATCATGAGCCACATGCATAAAAGAATTAATACTCCCCACATAAACATAGTCATTCTTATTAATTGTAGTGGGAGAAAATTCAACAATATAACTATCATTATTGTTCTCATCACCATAATCATCAAATATAGGAGGCATATTGTAATCATAATTAATTTTCTCCTCAATAGTAGGTGGACTAAAAATATCATAGTCATCATTGTAATCATCATATATTGGAGGTATAGTATCATCATAAGCAATAGAATAGCTATCTTCCAAAGTGTGTTCGTTTGTAAACATATCATCATAGGAAGGAACATGGATAACACTAATAATACAACAATTATTAATATCATCATTCTCAGAATTGGTACCAAAGAGATTTTCAATATCAAAAGTAGTGTGCTTTTCCCAATCATGATCACTACTATAGGTAACAGGCATAGGAACATCATCGAGTTTAGACTCATCAAAAACTGTAGTAGGAGCAACATGCTTAGGGGAAAATACCATTTCCTCCCTCCTTTTACTCCTCTTCTTCTTTTTCTTCTTCTCTTTAGGAGGGAGAGGCTTGAAAGGAAGCTTCTCCATATACCCTGGTTTATTGTTAGAGACAATAGAAGAAACTTTGGAGGATTCCTTCTTTTCATTAATAAGATCAAAACACATATTAGTATATTTTGGGAAAATCTCATCTTTTATAATATTTTGTATGTAAGTATTTGTGTGGCAATTATCAACACAATAAAGATGACAACCATGCAGGACGCTATTCATACCAAAAGCACTCATATCTACCAAAGAAGTTTTTCTTGATAACTCTTCAAACCCCAAAAATAATGTAAGTTCATCATGCTGATTAGGAGTGATCATGTCATCACAATACAAAATTGCAGTACTCATTGGATTAGAAGGGCTATTATTATGGCCTGAGCATTGAAAATTGAAATGACCCACTTCAAAGCAAAGTTCACAAATAAAAGGATAGAGGGCACAGACTTTTTTACCAAGATCATTTAGATCCCTATACCACGTTCTAGTTTTTTCATTCCCGTGGGTGATACAATATTCTTCTTCAATTTGATTATTCTCACAAGGTCTATGTAGTCCACAAAAATTAACATGCTTATAAGAAATAGTACTTTCAGAGGTTTGAGCATGTTTATTGTTATCATTAATAACAATTTCATTTTCCATGCAGGTGTCTTTAAAAGGCTCATGATACATGTCCCATTTTTCTTTAGGAGCATTAATATGAGAAGCAAAGGCTCTAAAGCAATCAACAAGAATTTGAGGATCAAGACCATATTTAGCACGAAGCTCTTGAAAATTAGCAGTTTCAGCGAAACACTTAATGCAATCATACTCATAGTTTATACCTGGTTCTTTACCTTTGTCGTTATCCCAATCTTCGGTATTGCTTTGAATTGTTTCAAGAAGATCCCACTTAGCTTTTACCTCCTTACTTGTGAAGGATCCCTCTAAACAGGTATCTAGATAGTCCTTGTAATGTCTTGAAAGCCTTGCATAAAAATTATTAATAACAATATTCCTGGGGAGCTCATGAATGGGACATTTGAGCATTAGTGACTTCAGTCTCCCCCATGCTTGGGCAATACTTTCTCTATCATGAGGATGAAAATTATAAATGTAATCCCTATCTTTATGAATTTCATGTGGAGGATAAAATTTAGAGTAAAAGAGAGATTCAAGTTCCTTCCACTCCAAATGATGAGGATAGTCTAGTAGCTCATACCACTCCCTTGCTTTGCCCTTAAGTGAGAAAGAGAATAGCTTCCTCTTAACTTGGTTCATTGAAATACCTGCACACTTGAACAACTCACATAATTCATGTATAAAGAGTAAATGATCACCAGGATGGACAGTTCCATCCCCAAAATAACAGTTATTCATAACACGCTTAACAATTTCCATAGGTATTTTAAAAGGGACGCTTTTAGTATGTGGATTTCAAGTATCACAAGTATCATTAGAATTACCACATATGGGAGATAAAGTATCATTAGAACAAATTTTGTTCTTTAAAGCTAGGGAACTAAAAAGATCATTTTCATAAAAACTAACTTCCCCAAGCTTAGACGTTTCCATAGCATTAGTAACAATGGTGTTCAAAAGATTCATACTAATAACATTGCTATTAGCATGCAAAGAAAGTTCCATGGGTTTTTTAATTTTCTTTTCACACCATTCATGTTCTAACTTAGGAAAAATACTAAATAGCTCTCTAATTTTGTTGTTGTTTTCCATTAAGCCTAACTAGTAAAAATAAAAACAAGAAACAAAAGACAAAATTGCAGAATCTAAAGGAAATAACTTCGAGCACTCACACACCAGCAACCGCACTAGAAGATATCTTAGTAGCCAGAGGATGTTAGTACCTTTTACCTTACCTCCCCAGCAACGGCGCTAGAAAATAGCTTGATGTCTACACACTTCTATTCTTGTAGACAGTTGTTGGGCCTCCAAGTGCAGAGGTTTGTAGAACAGCAGCAAGTTTCCCTTCAGTGGATTACCCAAGGTTTATCGAACTCAGGGAGAAAGTGGTCAAAGGTATCCCTCTTAAGCAACCCTGCAATCAAGATACAAGAAGTCTCGTGTGTCCCCAACACACCCAATACACTTGTCAGGTGTATAGGTGCACTAGTTCGGCAAACAGATAGTGAAATACAAGTAATATAGATAATTATAAGTGGTAACGATGCTAGAAAAGAGCTTGACAGGTAGGAAGATACTAAAGGCAAACTGAAATAAAGATGGAAGAAAGCAAACATGTAACAAATCTAGTTGCAAATGGTGTTTCAATGCTTAGAAACAAGGCCTAGGGATCATACTTTCACTAGTGAACACTCTCATATAAATATCTTCTCTTTATCATACTACTCTGAACTACTCTCCGGTTGGACACTCTAATCCATGGTAGGGCTATAACAGCACTCCTCAAAGTTTGCTTTTCTCATCTAGATAACCCCACACTGTCACCTTGAGCACTAGATGGTTCCAACAAACACCACAATTTCATAGAGACATCCAACTCCAAATATAACTCATAATAAGTATTTGTAATCTCTAGCCTAAGTCCCACCATGGTATGCACGCTGTCACTTTCACACACATGGGGAGAGCTAGAGATCTATTAAAGCACTTGAGTAGCAAGGTAGATCTACTTGATTACAAAGCTCATGATCACAATATGATCATGCATAGAGAGAGAGATGAACACATAGCTACCGGTAGAACCCTTAGCCTCAAGGAAGAACTACTCCCTCCTCATCATGGGAGTCAGGAACAGCGATGGAGATGGCGGTGCAGATCGATGGAGATGGCTCCGGGGGCACTTCCCCGTCCCAACAAGGTTCCGGAACAGAGACTTTCTGTCCCCTGAATCTCCCCTTTGGTGGCGGTGGAGATGCAGAACTTTTCATGGCTGGAGGCTCTCGGAGTTAGGGTTTTCTCATCGGTGGATTCTTATAGGCGAAGAGGCGAGGTCGGTGGCCGGCCAGGGGGCCACACCATGCCCTGGCGTGGCCTAGGGCTACCCGCGCTAAGGGGGGTGTGGCCGCCCTATGGCCCCCCTTAGTCTCTCCTTCGGACTCCATGTGTCTTCTGGTAAAATATCGACTTTGGCTTTTGTCCCGTCCAATTCCGAGAATATTCATTTTCTAACTTTTCTAGAACCAAAAACAGCAGAAAACAGGCAACTGGCACTATGGCATCTTGTTAATAGGTTAGTTCCAGAAAATGTGTAAAGGTACTCCAAAGTGTGGACAAAACATAAGAAAGTAGATATAAAACAAGCATGTAACATCAAAAATTATAGATACATTAGCAATGTATCAATTACCCTGAACATGCTCATATAATCTAGATGCCTTGTGACTCAATTTTGATGTTGCCTGCAACATCAGCTTTGGCATTGATTCTATGGCTACTAGAATGTTGTTGTGGTTGTTGTATAACTCAAAGTTATAGTAGCTAATTCATAGGTGGTGTATTATTAATAACATGCTCTAGTTTGTTTTGATGATCAAATAACTGATTTGGTTTTAGTTGAACCTGTTCTAATTGTAATGCTTGATTGTTGATCTAGTTAACCTAGATTATTAATTGATACTATGCGTTGATGAGCGTTTGATCAAGCTTAGTGGATGTTTTGATTAGATTTAGTGGATTATAAAAAATGTGCTTGACTGGAATTGATAGTACTCCATAGCTTGGCTTACTGTATCGTGTAATAGAGTGGCTTATTGTGATTCTCTCCCTAAACAAATTATTCGGGTTCAAACCTTTGGCTTGACTTGGGCGCAGGAACCTACCAAATTGAATAGTAGTGTGGCTCAACTGAATTTTATTCAGTACAACAGTCTGAAACTAGACTGCAATGATGATTCTAAACATGTACTGATAGTTAGTATGCTAGAACTAACATGATTCCTAGAAGAAAGATTCTAGGAAAATGATTTGACAAACATTTATGGTGGCTTTCATATTATGTGGAAATATTATATTAAGTGGAATATGATGTAGCTAGACCAAATAGTGGCTTCTGCTTATATGGTTCTGCTATTGTGAGACCTCCTTGGAGTGTACACAATAACATGCTCCTATTTAGCATGATCTACTGTCATTTAGGTTGGCTGTGTTGAATGTAATCATCTTTTTAGATGACCTGTTGGGTAAAGTATTTTACAATAGCCCCTGTCTATGATGCATAAGACTGAGACATAGATTTACTGTTAAGATATCAACTTGGATTCTAAATATGATTATGCTTGTCCAAAGCCTACGATGCAAAAGGATGAGGCACCAATGGGTATGAAGAACATATACTACAGTTTGCCTATCTAGCTCAATGATGAGACTAGCATAGCACATCTATGATAGTCTGAGAGCTCTCCAAAACTCCCAAAAACTTCTCTGTTTAATATGGATAAAATCATGTGATGGTTGGGTTGAGGTTTACTAACCTTATGCTTGTATATTTGCTGATATGTGGTTGTGCACATGGTCTTGTTAATGGGCTGCCAGTGATCCTTATTTTTTTGTTGTTCTTCTCCTTCTTGAGCTATGTCATGCTCTTCGTTGCTATTGTTGTCCCCTCCTTCTGCTACTTGATTTAGTACAACAACTATAATCTAGCCTTCTCCTCCTGAAACTATTGTTGACATTGAACTTTTCCCTTGTTGCTTACTTGATCTGGATGTCCTCCTTGTCCTAGATATTGGATGGCTTCTTGAAGCAACCATAGATGGGATGAGGGTTTGGTGGCATGATCTATGTTCTTGTTGATGTGGAAATGATATAAAGGTGAGTTCTTGGCTGTGTGATGGAAAAAACTTGTGAGGACATGAGAAGGAGATAATGGTGGTGTATACTGATGGGATGTGGAGAGATATTGATCAGCTTCTAGCTAAGCTGCTACAGCTGCTCTCCCTTCTTGTCTACGTCCTAGATTTGTTGATGTGTTGACAACACATCTCTTGCATGTGGTGACAGTGCTATTGTCAGGTGGGCCTGATGTGGTGCAAGTTTCAACCCTTGAAACTTGTGCCTGTGGATCACTTCGGCTGATTCAGATCTTTTCTTCTTTTGGCTTACCCCTTTTCTAAAAATGGTGAAATTTTCCCCAGCCAATGATGTGGAACTGAGGCAAAGGAATCCTGATAAGAATAGATTTACACTTGACCCTTTTATCTAAAATACTTAGTGATGTTTTAGCAAGGCATTTCCTTTCCAACCTGAGAGTATAACATCCATCGCAACCCCTTGTTCCTATTTTCTGTTTCTTTTGTTTGTTGTCTTTGCTTGCAGGGAACAAGATCAAGAATATGAATAATTGAGGAACAAAGGACACATGAATAGTTAGAAGATTAGTCTAGGTTTTCCTTTTACCAAATATTGTAATATCTTGTCTGTTTGGATATTGTAAAGACCTTGTATTATTGTATATTATTAATAAAGTGGTATTTAGACATTTGTACACAATTATGTAATATTTGTATTATTGTAATAAAATGATTCTTTTCTACTAAATTAGTCTTATTATCCCTTTTGTTCATAATTGTAAAAATAATATAATATTGTGTGATGTAAATAAGATAGTATTTATTAATTCTTGTTCATTATTTCTTTATTGTAATATCATATTACATTACTCAATTATTCATATCACTTCTATAAGTTTTGTTTTATTATATGAGACTTCTACATATTGTATCTTATTCATAAATAAGATTTCAATTCTTATTTCTTATTGCAATTCAATTTTCATTTATTATTCCATTTCAAATTCTTTTCTTTTGGTACAATAAATATTGTAATATTTATATAACATTAATGAATTAAATAACTCATTTATTTATTTTTAAACCAATTTCAAATTTCTTTTGAATTCAAATAAATCATTTGAATCTTTAAATTTAAAATGATTTTCCCCCAAAACCGAAAGATATAGTAGAGATCCTGTCGGAATCTGTCACACTCGCCTAGATGTTTCTATCAGAACAAGAGAGATCCGGATCCGTCACTAGCTTATTTCTAAGCTCCAATGTTGGGATGTTACAATAATCAAAGGGAGGAGGTGGGGAGGCGCACCAGCTAACCCCCACATGGGCCCCACATGGTGGGAGGCCCACATGTGGTCGTCGGCCCTTCTTGGCCCCTACTAGGGCATGCGCCCCCCCCACTTGGGCCCTTTTTCCCTTTGGGAATTGGCCCATTAGGTGGGCTTCCCCCATAAAATCATATTTAAATTATTGAATAAATAAAAATAAATGTATAATTCGGTAATTAACATATATTTATATATTATTTAATTTTCATTGCACTGGAACTCCTTCCAGACAACTTCGGACACCCGCCGAACTTTTCCAGAACCCTTTCGGTTTTCCCTTCTCTTTTCTTCATTGATTCCTATGATACTAAAACAATCTTCGAGCGTTTTCAAACCCTTAAGCGTGATACCCTAATAGTTCAGGAACACTCCAGACATGGTCGAGACCCCTCTCGGACCAATGATCATCAGCAGGACCTGGATGCCCATAATGACCCCTATGCATTCCACGATAATCTTTGTCATTGAACCATTAAACATAGAGTCATATTCACTTTGTTACTTTGATACTTTACTTGTCCGAGACCTGATCAACGACATGGCCATGCCGTGTTCAATCTTGTTACCGACAAGTATAACTTTACTTGTTCCGAGCTATGCCATCCCCGTGACCTAGTCACACGCTGCAGCTTTATGGATGTCATGTCTCCGAGTGGGCCTAGAGTATCTCACCATCACGCAGAAGAACAAATCCCGCTCTTGACACATATGCCTATACAAGGCCCTCTGAATACCTGAAGATACCTTTATGATCACCGTTTCACCGAGTGACGTTTGATGCAATCAAGGCACTCTCGGGTGATAGTGATTACATATGGTCTCATGGTCTAAGGAACTAGTTACATTTTCCAGTCATTGTAATGGTGAACTTCGTGACTTGATCGTGTTACAATTCCTGTGTTGGGTATGCGATACGTTGCTAATGTATCTATAACTTTTGATGTTCCATGCTTGTTTTATATCTAGTTTCTTATGTTTTGTCCACACTTTGGAGTATTTTATACACTTTCTAGGACTAACCTATTAACAGGATGCCACAGTGCCAGCTGCCTGTTTTCTGCTGTTTTTTAGTTCTAGGAAAGTCAGAAAATAAATATTCTCGGAATTGGACGGGACAAAAGCCAAAGTCAATATTTCACCGAGGGGGACATGGAGCCAGAAGATGAGATGGAGAGGGGCCAGAGGCCGGCCACACCACCTGACCACGCGACCAGGCTTGGCCCGCGCCAAGGGGTGGTGTGGCCGCCTAGGGCACCCCTCGGTCTCCCCTTTTGCCTATATATCACCTCCGATACAGAAACTCTAAGCACCCGATCAAAATGCCATGAAAGAGTCTATAGTCGTCGTCATCTCCATCCCTAGATCGGGAGGGATTTGAAGCTCTTCTCGGCACCCTACCGAAGGGGAGAATTCACCCTGGAGGCCTTCTTCATCACCATGCCTGCCTCCGGTGTGATGCGTGAGTAGTTCATCCTTGGACTACGAGTCCATGTAGTATCTAGATGGTTGGTTCTTCTCCTTTGTGCTACCATGTCTAGATCTTGTGAGCTCCGTTCATGATCAAGATCATCTATTTGTAATCCTACATGTTGTGTTTGCAGGGATCCAATGGATATTGAGATGCTATTTCAGATTGATTATTGATTCTATCATGTCTTTGTTATTTGTGATCTTGCATGCTCTCCGTTATTACTAGATATCTTGGCCGAGTAGATGCTAGCAACTCCAAGAGGGAGTATTTATGCTCGATAGTGGGTTCATGCCTCTAGTAATCTGGGGAAGTGACAGAAATCTCTAAGGTACTAGATGTGTTGTTGCTACTAGGGAGAAAACAGTAATCCTTTGTTCATAGAACAATCGTATTGTTTACTTTACACACAATGCTTAATGCAAGTATCTGTTGCTTGCAACTTAATACTAGAGGGGGTTCAGATGATAACCTGAAGGTAGATTATTAGTCATAGATGTAGTTGGATTACGGTCTATGTATAATGTTGTAATGCCCAATCAAATCTCATAGGAGTCAATATGATTAGTATATGCATGTATGCTTTCTCAATGTTTGTCAATTGCCCTGCTGTAATTTTTTCATCCAACATGTCATCTATCTTAAGGAGAATCACCACTAGTGAACTATGGATCCCGGTCCTTTCTTTTACCATCAATCTTCAATCTACTATTTACTATTTTCTGTTTACTTTCTGCAAGTTATTACTATCTTCCACACAATACATTTAATCCTTTGTTTTCAGCAAAACCGGTGAGATTGACAACCTCACTGAGTTGGGAGCAAAGTTATGTGATTGTGTTGTGCAGGATTCCAAGTTGGAAACAACACCTTGGAGGTGTTTCCTTGCTCCTACTGGTTCGATAACCTTGGTTTCATAACTGAGGGGAAACTTGTTGCTATACTCATCATACGTTCCTCATGGGGTTCCCCAACAAGCTCATCATCTTGAGTAAGCAAGACTTTCTCTGGCGTTGTTGCCGGGGATTGAAGAAGAAGAAGCTCCCACGTCAACCACACGCCATCAAAGTCGTTTTCTAGCGCCGTTGCCGGGGAGTCAAGAACATCTTCACAAGGGGAGTCCCTCATAACCAATCTCTTTACTTTGTTTTATTTGTTTTGCTTAGTTTATTTTCTGCTTTGTTTGCTTGTTTCTTTATCAAAAACACACAAAAATAGTTGTACTAGTTTGCTTTCTTTTATTAAAAAACACAGAAAAATGACTACTCTTGAAAACACTAAGTTGTGTGACTTCACTAGCACCAAAAACAATGATTTCATGAGCACACCTATTGCTCCACCTGTTCCTGAAGCTACTTTCTTTGAAATTAAACCTGCGTTGCTTAATCTTGTTATGAGAGAACAATTTTCTGGTATTGGTACTAAAGATGTTGCTTCTCATCTTAATAACTTTGTTGAACTTTGTGAGATGCAAAAACATAGGCATATAGATGGAGATATTATTAAGCTCAAATTGTTTCCTTTCTCTTTGAGAGGAAAAGCTAAAGAATGGTTGCAATCCCTAACTAGAAACAGTATTGATTCTTGGACTAAATGCAAAGATGCTTTCATTGGAAAATACTATCCTCCTGCTAAGATTATATCTATGAGAAGTGAAATAATGAAATTTAAACAATCTGATAATGAACATGTTGCTCAATCTTGGGAAAGAATGAAATCTTTGGTAAAGAATTGTCCCACTCATGGACTGACTGCTTGGATGATTATCCAAACCTTTTATGCAGGATTGAATTATTCTTCAAGAAATATATTAGATTATGTTGTTGGAGGTACCTTTATGACCATCACTTTGGGTGCTGCAACAAAGCTTCTGGATAATATGATGGTTAACTATTATGAATGGCATACTGACAGAGCTCCACAAGGTAAGAAGGTAAATTCTATTGAGGAAACCTCCACCTTGAGTGATAAAATTGATGGTATTATGTCTATGCTTGTTAATGGGAAAGCTCATATTGATCCAAATGATGTTCCCTTAGATTCTTTGGTTGCTCAAGAAGAGCAAGTTGATGTGAACTTCATTAGAAATAATAATTTTAGCAACAATGCCAATAGGAATAATTTTTGTAATAATAATTATAGGCCATATCCTCCCAACAATGGTAATGCTTATAGAAATTCCTACATCAATAATAGAAGTGCACCCTCTGAACTTGAAGTTATGCTTAAAGATTTTATTATTAAACAAACTGCTTTTAATAAATCTATTGAGGAAAAGCTCTCTAATGCTGAAAGAAATATAGCATCATTGGCCGAAGCACAATCTTCTTTGAATAAAATGGCTGCTAAACCTGAAACTATTGAAAATCCCTTTGCTGCTACTAATGCCATACAAGTTAGAATTGATGAAAATGTAAGATTATTAGCTAAATTGCATGCTAGGTGGGAAAGAGAAGATGAAATTGCTAGAAATATTAGTATTTCTACTATCACTACCACTAATGTTGAAGCTAGTAAAGCCAATGGAACCTTTTCTAATAAAAATGCTAAAATCCTTCGAAATATGGGAAACAATAGCTCTACTACTTTAGAAAATAATTATGGTTTTGATCTTGAAGGTTGCAATATCTCTGAAGTAATTATGTTCCTATAAAAGCTTGCTAAAAGTCCTAATGCTAGTGCTATGAATATGGCCCTTACAAAACACATTACTGATGCTCTCATTAAAATTAAAGAAGAAAGTATGAAAGATAAAGCTTCTATTCCTATGAAACTAGAGGATGGTTGGGAACCCATCATTAATATGAAAGTGAATTATTTTCTATTATGCCTAGAAGGATTTATGATATGCTTGATTTGTCACCATTGGAAGATTGTTATTTAAATGTCCCACTTGATGATAATGTTAAAAAGAAACTCATGGGGAGTATTAATGATGTTATTATTATGGTTAACAATGCCTATGTCCCCGTTGATTTCTATGTTTTGGATGTTGAATGTGATGGTTCTTGTCCTATTACTTTGGGAAGACCTTTTCTTAGAACTATTGGTGCCATTATTGATATGAAAGAAGGCACCATTAAATATCAATTTCCACTCAAGAAAGGTATAGAACACTTCCCTAAGAAGAGAGAGAAGATTACGTTTGCCTCTCCTATGAAAACAAATTTTGCTCTTAATGCTTCTTCATTTGAGAATACTTGATTCTTTTCTTGCTTCTTATGCCTAACTTAAAGGCGTTAAAGAAAAGTACTTATTGGGAGATAACCCAAATTTTTTAGTTGAGTCTTGGAAGTTATTACCATAGTAATAACCGCTCCTTATCATTTTTGTGTGGTTTTTGTGCTAAGAGTAACCTCTAATGAGAAAGAAGTAATGCTTGGGAAAGTTGCTGTCCTGAAACAGATTTTTGTGCTTCGTTGTAAAAATTCTTGAAAAATCTCCGTACGTTGGTTTGAGCTGCGATTTTTTGTGCTTCTGCCCCAGGTTGTTATCCAACACTCGTTAGTTCAACACTTTTCGATTTGAGCAACGGAAGGTCTTCGAAAAATTAGTTTTTACATGCTTGTCTATTTTGACAGATTTCTGCCATTATTTGCATTTGCTTCTTGTTGATTCCTTTTGGGGTTTTTTTTGGGGAATTGAGCTTGTTTAGGGAAGTGCTAAAGTATCTTGTGTTTTAATGGAAGTTTTATTTGTGTTGGAACTAAACCAAAGGACTTATTATCTTGAGCACAGTAATGTTGCTAATAAAGATTGTGTGAAGTTTTGTATGAAGGAAAAAAATTCAGGTGTATGGAAAGAATGATGTAATGAGATGAAGAATGGACTAAAGCTCAAGCTTGGGGATTCCACCCGTGTCACCCCAAGAAATATCCAAGAATTACAAGAGTCAAAGCTTGGGGATGCCCAAGGCATCCCCTTCTTCATCAATAAAAATCTCAGGTTTCTTCCAAACACTTCATTTTTATTGTTTCATGCACAGTTGTGTTGTTCTTGGAGCATCTTCATTTTTGTTTTTTGTTTTCATTTGCTTGGTTTGCTTAGTTTGCTTGAATAAATTGGTTGGCCCCCTCATTCATACATTAGTTTTCAAATAAGTTTGGTTTGGATTGGAAAAGAGTAGGAAAAGTTCATGCTTAAGTGGTAAAAGAAGCTTGTTTTTTACTGTGGCCTATGCTTTTTCATGTCATACTTGATGTTTTTTGACTTTATGCTTGGTGATTATTGTTGTAGCATGACTTGTTACAAACAATTGAGATTGCTTAATGTGCCTTGAAAGAATCATGCGTTGTTTTAGCATATTAAAGCATAGTATTGTGGTATTCTCCTTTAATGCTTTATTTGGGTTGACTTGGCGCATGCTCACACCATATTAAGACTATACCAAGTCACCATAGCCTTTATGATCCTTTAGTTTTCGACTTGTAATATCACTTTATGCTTTAATTAATGATGTTTTGTCGCTTTGCATGATTATGGCCAATACTGCTCTCTTAGTTGGTCGCTCACAGTCTTTTGCTAGCCTCCATAACCAAGTGTGAGTTCCACTCATGCATCCAACTCCAAATAAAACCAAGTTATTCCAAAGAGTCCACCACACCTACCTATTAGCATTTGCTATTCCAAGTATATTCATGTTTTTATCTACCTTCTGAATTAAACTTGTTATGAGAAAACTAGTGATTAAAGCTCTCACGAACTTGATGGTACACTTTACTTTTCTTGCCCCTAATAAACTTGAACCATTGTATCATCTATGTTGTATATTCTTGCACTTATACGTTGGGGATTAGCAGAACCATGCTGTCATGGGGAACGCTTTCAACATTGCACTGGTACATTGTACCTAGTTGATATCATGCTCTTTTGTCTATGGATGTCGTCGATGTGTAATGAAAGGGGAGCTTGTAAGTCCATGGAGTTATGTATGTGTGTTCGAGAAACGCCTGGGCCGCTGGTCTAATCCATGCCTAATCATGGTGGAAACCTGCAGCGTAACCATAATGAGCAATCTATGAAGCATTCTTATAAAAAAAGAGATAGAGATTGATAAAAATAAAAAATAAAGATGAGAAAAGAGGAAAGAGAGAAAAAAGCACCATTTTCCCGTGGTAAATAAGAAGATTGCTGAGATGCTCGTTGTCTGCTTGCCTTGTCATTTTGATATGGGGATTCTTCTGTATCATCGGGCAAGGGGTACCCCATTGGCGGTTCTCTATGATACACATGTACTTACTATGACAAGAACTTACGGGTAACTAAACTTGAGTAGCATGAGGAGCGACCCTCGTATTCAAGGGACATGAGATTGCCAACTTATACTTTGTCAAGCATATACTCCATAGTTTGTTCACTTTAACCTTAATCACTTCAAGATGCTTATGATAGGGGCAATGAGAGCTGAAAGCTAATAAGTACCATAATTTTTGGAAGCTCTTTATGAAACTTGAATCCCTGCTTCCTTCTATGAAGATATTTCTTTTACTTTTATGTTGAGTCTCCATCTTCTATCTTTATGCACCTATTGAGAGAGCATAGTGGCCATTCTTAGTTTAATGTGAATTGTGCCAAGACATGTTGATTGATGCATAACTTTGATATTGCTTGTTCTTAAACTATTTGTATCTAGTCACCCTTATGAACTTTGGAGGTGTCCTATGCATTTATGTTTTGCTACACTATTAGGGACAAGCTGAATGCCACTATGCTATGTTTTCTTTATGTGAAACTAACAAACGTCTTGCAAAGCATTGTTATTCATGAATCTTTTGTTTATGCCTTTTCATGTTACAACATAGTTGCTATGTCTTATTGTTAGAACTATATCTTTCATGCTATGTTGAAGTAATGTGATCCCAGCTATCGATGTTTTACAAATACTTTAATCAAGTCTATGATGGTGCATGTCACCTCAAAAATTATTCTTTCTTTCTATCACTTACCTACTCGAGGACGAGCAGGAGTTAAGCTTGGGGATGTTGATACGTTGCTAACGTATCTATAATTTTTGATGTTCCATGCTTGTTTTATATCTACTTTCTTATGTTTTGTCCACACTTTGGAGTACCTTTACACATTTTCTGGAACTAACCTATTAACAAGATGCCACAGTGCTAGTTGCCTGTTTTCTGTTGTTTTTGCTTCCAGAAAAGTCAGAAAATGAATATTCTCGGAATTGGACAGGACAAAAGCCAAAGTCGATATTTTACCGGAAGACACATGGAGTCCGAAGGAGAGATGAAGGGGGGCCACAGGGCGGCCACACCCCCCTTGGTGTGGGCATCCCTAGGCCGCGCCAGGGCATGGTGTGGCCCCCTGGCCGGCCACCGACATCGCCTCTTCGCCTATAAGAAGCCTCCGATGAGAAAACCCTAACTCCGAGAGCCTCCAGCCACGAAAAGTTCCGTAGCTCCGCAGCTTCGCCGCCACCGAAGGGGAGACTCGGGGGACAGAAAGTCTCGTTTCTAGCACCCTGCTGGGATGGGGAAGTGCCCCCGGAGCCATCTGCATCGATCTCCACCGCCATCTCCATCGCTGTTGCTGACTCCCATGATGAGGAGGGAGTAGTTCTTCCTCGAGGCTAAGGGTTCTACCGGTAGCTATGTGTTCATCTCTCTCTCTATGCATGATCATATTGTGCTCATGAGCTTTGTAATCAAGTAGATCTACCTTGGTACTCAAGTGCTTTAATAGATCTCTGGCTCTCCCCATGTGTGTGAAAGTGACAGTGTGCACACCATGGTGGCACTTAGGCTAGAGATTACAAATACTTGTTATGATTTATATTTGGAGTTGGATGTCTCTATGAAATTGTGGTGTTTGTTGGAACCATCTAGTGCTCAAGGTGATAGTGGCAATGAGTACCATAATTTTTGGAAGCTCTTTATGAAACTTGAATCCCTGCTTCCTTCTATGAAGATATTTCTTTTACTTTTATGTTGAGTCTCCATCTTCTATCTTTAAGCACCTATTGAGAGAGCATAGTGGCCATTCTTAGTTTAATGTGTATTGTCCCAAGACTTGTTGATTGATGCATAACTTTGATATTGCTTGTTCTTAAACTACTTGTATCTAGTCACCCTTATGAAGTTTGAAGGTGTCCTATGCATTTATGTTTTGCTACACAATGAGGGACAAGCTAAATACCATTCTTATTATGCTTTCTTTATGTGAAACAAACAAACGTCTTGCAAAGCATTGTTATTCATGAATCTTTTGTTTGTGCCTTTTCATTTTACAACATAGTTGCTATGTCTTATTGTTAGAACTATATATTTTATGCTATGTTAAATTACTATGATCCTAGCTATCAATGTTTTACAAATACTTTGATCAAGTTTATGAAGGTGCATGTAACCTCAAAAATTATTCTTTCTTTTTATCACTTACCTACTCGAGGACGAGCAGGAGTTAAGCTTGGGGATGTTGATACGTTGCTAATGTATCTATAATTTTTTATGTTCCATGCTTGTTTTATATCTACTTTCTTATGTTTTGTCCACACTTTGGAGTATTTTTACACTTTCTTAGACTAACATATTAACAAGATGCCACAGTACCAGCTGCCTGTTTTCTGCTGTTTTTGGTTCGAGGAAAGTCAGAAAATGAATATTCTTAGAATTGGACGGGACAAAAGCTAAAGTCAATATTTTACCGAGGGGGACACGGAGCCAGAAGACGAGACGGAGAGGGCTAGAGGCCGGCCACACCACCTAGCCGCGCGGCCAAGCCTAGCCCATGCCAGGGGGTGGTGTGGCCGCCTAGGGCACCCCCTCGGCCTCCCCTTTCGCCTATATATCGCCTCCGATACAGAAACCCTAAGCACCCGATCAAAATTCAACGAAAGAGTATGTAGCCGCCGTCATCTCCAACCCTAGATCGGGAGGGATCTGAAGCTCTTCCCGGCACCCTGCCGGAGGGGAGAATTCACCCTGGAGGCCTTCTTCATCACCATGCCTGCCTCCGGTGTGATGCGTGAGTAGTTCATCCTTGGACTACAGCTCAATATAGTAGCTAGATGGTTGGTTCTTCTCCTTTGTGCTACCATGTCTAGATCTTGTGATTTCCGTTCATGATCAAGATCATCTATTTGTAATCCTACATGTTGTGTTTACGGGGATCCGATGCATATTGAGATGCTATTTCAGATTGATTATTGATTCTATGATGTCTTTGTTATTTGTGATCTTGCATGCTCTCCGTTGTTATTAGATATCTTGGCCGAGTAGATGCCAGCAACTCCAAGAGGGAGTATTTATGCTCGATAGTGGGATCATGCCTCTAGTAATCTGGGGAAGTGACAGAAATCTCTAAGGTACTAGATGTGCTGTTGCTACTAGGGAGAAAACAACAATCCTTTGTTCATAGAACAATCGTATTGTTTACTTTACACAGAATGCTTAATGCAATTATCGGTTGCTTGCAACTTAATACTAGAGGGGGTTCGGATGATAACTTGAAGGTGGGTTATTAGTCATAGATGTTGTTGGATTACGGTCTATGTATAATATTGTAATGCCCAATCAAATCTCATAGGAGTCAAGATGATTAATATATGCATGTATGCTTTCTCGAGTTTGTCAATTGCCCCGCTGTAATTTGTTCACCCAACATGTCATCTATCTTAAGGAGAATCACCACTAGTGAACTATGGATCCTGGTCCTTTCTTTTACCATCAATCTTCAATCTACTATTTACTGTTTTCTGTTTACTTTCTGCAAGTTATTACTCTCTTCCACACAATACGTTTAATCCTTTGTTTTCAGCAAAACAGGTGAGATTGACAACCTCACTGAGTTGGGGGCAAAGTTCTGTGATTGTGTTGTGTAGGATTCCAAGTTGGAAACAACACCTTGGAGGTGTTTCCTTGCTGCTACTGGTTCGATAACCTTGGTTTCATAACTGAGGGAAAACTTGTTGCTATACTCATCATACCTTCCTCTTGGAGTTCCCCAACGAGCTCATCATCTTGAGTAAGCAGTATGTCCATCATTTCATTCACCTAATGAAATGACCCTATTGTCAATTGACATAAATGTCCATGAGATTGCCCAATGAACTAGTGTCTAGAGGATCACTAGGGACTCTGGTGGTTTACATATCACACGTATATTGATGTTCCTATCAATACAGTTATAGCATGATATAAAACCTATTATGAATGAAATATGTCAATAATCGATATTATTATTTGCCTCTAGGGCATATTTCTAACAACCTAGCTCCTTAGATCAAGCCATATTGGCCCTCCTTCATGATTTGAATGACAAATTTTCTCTCAAAGATCTTGGTGATCTTCATTGGGGATTGAGGTGAAGAAAACCCCCAATGGGTACTATTATATCAAGAAAAGTATGCAAATGATCTCTTTGCTCGAATTGGCATGGTAAATTGTACTCCTTGTCCTACACCACTCTCTAGCTCTGAGAAATTGCCTCTCAAGATGACACTCCACTTGGCACCAATGATAGAACCTGGTCCATGAGTATTGTGGGTGGTCTTCGGTACCTCACTTTAACTCATCCTAATTTGTCACTCTCGGTAAACAAAATGCATCAATACCTTCATGCTCCAACCACCTCTAACCGGATTGTAGTCAAGAGGATTTTACGCTATGTTAAAGGGACACTTGGTGTGGGACTCACTTTTCAAAAGTCAACATCTAATCTTCTTAGTGGATTTTTAGATGTAGATTGGGTGGGTTTCCTAGATGATAGATGCTCTACTGGTGGTTTTTCCATCTTCTATGGCCCCAACTTCATCTCATAGAGTGCTCATAAACAAGCCACTATCTCACACTCCAGCACTGAAGCCGGATATAAATCCTTCACCAATGCTACCGTTGAACTGATTTGGGTTGAAGCCCTCCTCAAGGAACTTGGTATTTCTCTCAACACCAAGCCTTGTATCTGTTGTGATAATCTTGTGGCCACCTATTTATTTGAAAATCCCGTCATCCATGCTCGCACAAAACGTATTGATATAGACTTCTACTTTGTTCATGAAAGAGTTACTAGCAACCTTGATGCTCGTTTCATCTCTAGCAAGGATCAAATCGCTGATGGTTTCACTAAGCCTCTACCACTTAAGGGGTTCTTAGAATTTTGGCGTAATCTAAACCTTTCCATTTATTTCAAGGCTTAGATTAAGGACGGGGTGTTAGACAATAATGTACATCATGCATGGCATATATACAACCTGCATGGTGTAGTACACCACTAACATTGACCCACAACGGCTACATGCATGATTCTCTCCTCCCCTCTTAATTGCCTTGCCTTATGTTTTTCCCTTCCATCTAATTTCCATGGTTGGGGATCTTCCAACCATTATTTAACATGCAAATGATGCCCCCAAAGGGGTATGATCGCTTTCCTATTCAACAAAGGGTTTTAGTGAGCTGGTCATAAGATCATCTCTAGCGGACTCCTTATAATGCACGGATCCTCAAAATAACCATTGTTTTACTATTTTGGACGAAAAAGCGTCCCAGCCAGACACCATATATGACTCCGACATTTTTTTGAGAAGGCAGGAAAATCACACCCCAACCCGCAGGAACAAGGGTTTGGAGGCTGACTCACCGATGCCCTCTATCATGCGGAAACCCTTGGTGGGAGGAACATTTCATCCCATGCCACGTCTTTCCCCTTCCCACAGACAACTACCACCGCTGCCTCTGCACGCCGCTCTCGTTTCTGGCCATTCGTGCCAATTCTTACTGCATAGAAGGTGTGAGATCTGCGCCACCACCGTTCCCCACCCGTGTTAGGTTGCCGGTCATCGTGTGATGGGGATCCCGCTCATGGCAGAGATACGAGCAACCACTGTCACCATGGAGCCAACGCAAAGCTCGAGGCCCACCGTCTTGAGCCCTCAGCATGCACTCCCCTCCCCGCGGCATGCTTTTCATCCTCGCTTCACTTCCCTCGCCCTTCATCCATGATCACCTCTGCAATGGTAAATTTTGTCTTAGCCGTTCATGGGAATTTGTGTGTGTCTTGTTGATTTTTAGATGTTGATTTTTATGGATTTCTGTGCGCCTTGTAGATGGATTTGAGCTTGTCAAACCTTGCTTGACAGCCACCGATAGCAAATGTTGCTGGTGGTTCTTGCCGTGAAGGAGCATGATGACATGAAGAGAAAGAAGCGGCGAGGTTCCAAAGTCGGTCACCTTTGCATCCCTCACAACCTCAAGCTTCAGAACGACATGCTCATGCGAGACTACTTCACTCAGGTCCCAAGTGTAATGCCCAGAAAATATTCCAAAATTAAAATTGCTTGCTATTTTATTTTCGTGCATCATCATGATATCATCACGCATATTTGCCCCAAAACATTTTTCACTAAAATCCTATTTTGTTTTGTTATTAGTCCCCCTCTTTTAATTTCAAATTCAAAACCCTGTCTTTCTAGATATTTTATTTGTCTAAATGCTATTTACAGAAGTCTTTTAGAAATAAAACAAAATAAAAATAAAAGAGTTTTAGGGGAGGCAGCCAACCATACCAGGCCCAAGTGGCCTAGACGACCAACCACCTACTACCTCGGTACCCTAACCCTAGACACAACCTGACCAACTCACACCACACCACACCCCGCCGCCACACACACAACAACTCACACACGCCATGGCCCTACCCTAGCACACCGACACCACCCTGAACCGACCCCCTCGCTTGACCACATACGCACATCCCACCCAGTCGTGCAAACACGCACGCTACGTGACACACCCTGCAACCGTGTACATCGCATGTCGTTCCCCAGGATCGAGGCCACCGCCCCTCTCTCCGCTCTCTCGCGACCCCCTCGTGTGATCCCCATCTTCGTCTCCCTGTCGTGCCACCCTTCCTCGTGTTCGGATCACCCTAACCCTGTCGCTGCTGTAGACCTCTGCTTCTGCCACGAGCTGGTCTGTCGTCGTCTTCCTCCCAGCCGACGAGCCCCAGGGCGAACCCCATCGAAGCCCCGCTTTCGCCGCCTCCTGCGCCCCAGCCTAGAGTTGAGCCCCTAGAAAGCCCCTCCCTATTGCCATGCTCTAGATGTCACCTCCCCTCTCTGGCCCCTGCATGGCCGTGTCCAACGGCGACCTCACCGCCTCCTGCCGTCCTCGACCGCTGCTTGCCGCTCACGTGCGTCCTCGACAGGGAGCCACCAACTCCAAGATCTACCTCGCCTCCCTATGGTCAGCCTCGCCCTAGCCGTCCTCGCCAGTTGCCTGAGGCCGTGCGTCCCTGTCTCGCTCTATAGCTCCTTCAACCTAGAGTCGTTGCTTCCAGGAGCTGCCCCTGCTCTGCATCGCAGGAGGAGGTCGTCTACGTCTTTCTTCTCCTCGTGAGCATGCTATTGGCCGCTTTAGGTGCATTCGTGACCATGTTGACCACTTCTTGAGCTCCATCGCATTGTTCCCCTACCTCACCTGTTTGTGTTGTTCCCCTGCCTGACGAATCTTTTGGTTGTTGCTCCATCACAACTTGTGACGGGTTTAGCCTCAATACATTTTGTGAACTTATCCACCATCACTAAGAGGTGAGTAAATCTGCTTGGAGCCCGTTTGAACGGTCCTACCATATCAAGCCCCCAGACTGCGAAGGGACATGTTATCGGAATTGTTCATAGATGATCAGCAGAACGTGAGCTTGTTTGGCATATTTTTGGCTGCCTTTGCACATCTTAACAAGCCGTTCGACATCAGCCTTGGCTGTCAGCCAGAAAAATCCATGTCTAAAAGATTTTGCACTAAAGATTTGGTTGCAGCGTGATGACCACATTCCCCTTCGTGGATCTCCCTTAGGATTTGCACTCCTTCTTCCAGAGATAATCAACGTTGAAAGACCCCAGACGCACTCCGCTTATAGATCTCACCATTTATTATCGTATAGGTTTTTGCTTGTCGGATGATCTACCGGCTCAGAACCTCGTCTTTGGTTAATTTTCCATCTACCAAGAAATCAAGGTAGAGTTTTGTCTAGCTAGGAATCACATCCAGAACTACTATTAACGGTGAGTCAGATTTGGTAGGGTACTCCTCATCAACTCCTGTGATAGAGGGAACTTTAAGGTGCTCTAGAAAAGCATCGTCCAAGACCTTTTTCCGTGTAGAGCCTATTCGAGATAATGCATCTGCTTCCTTGTTTTTTGTTCAAGGGATGTGTTGAACTTCAAACCCTTTGAACGATTTAGATAGTTCATCCACGACAGCCATGTATGTTGCCATGTGCTTATTTGTGTTATAGTGGTCCGATACTTGTTGAGCAACAAGATCCGAGTCTCCATAACACATAAGTCGTCGAATGCCGATATCCTTGGCAATATGGATTCCATACAGCAGTGCTTCATATTCGGCAATGTTGTTTGTTGTCGTGAAGTGAATCTGCAGCACATAGAAAAGTTTATCTCCTTGGGGTGATTTGAGCACCACGCCAGCCCCCGAGCCCCCGAGCGCTTTGGACCCGTCAAAGTGCAAGGTCCAATATTCCGACTCTGGTAGGGTCATGTTTTTCGTTGTCTCTGTCCAATCAGCGAGGATTTGGGATTTTACTGTTGTACGAGGTTTATACTCAATGTCGAAAGCTGAAAGCTCTATTCCCCACTTTACGACATGTCATGTAGCATCACTATTGTTAATTATGTCTCTCATGGGAGTTGTGCTCACCACGGTAATTTGGTGCTCCTAAAAATAATGTTGTAACTTCCTAGATGCAAAGAACACACCATGGGCCAGCTTTTGATAGAGCGGATACCGCTGCTTAGATTCAGTTAGGACTTCACTGAGGTAGTAAGTCGGACGCTGCACCAGGTGTTCCTGATTTTCCTCTAGCCTTTCCACCACCATGACGATGATGACGACCGTATTTGTCATAGCTAAATAAAGCAACATCAATTTCTGAGGTTCCGGCGTTGCAAGGATAGGAGCGGACGAGAGTACTACTTTCAAGTCTTGAAGTGCAGCCTCAGCTTCATCAGTCTAAACGATTTTTTGGTCTTTTTTAGGATCTTGTAGAGTGGTGCGGCTCTCTCACCGAGCCAGCTTACAAACCGACTGACTACAGCAATGCAACTAGTTAGTCTAGAGATGTTGAGTATAGCCTAGAGATGTTGAGTATAGCCTTAATCATGTCACGGTTCACCTCTATGAAACCTAACAAATTTTCGGCTGGTATTCCAAAGAAGCACTTCTTCGGGTTAAGTATTATGTTGTATTTACGTAGATTGGTGAACGTTTACTCCAAGTCGGAAATTAGAGTTTCCTTCTTTTTGGATATCACTGCTATGTCATCCACATATGCATGCACCTTGCATCCGATTTGATTGTGGAGGAAATGCTGCATAGTGCGTTGGTACATCGCTCCTGCGTTCTTGAGCTCCAAAGGCATCGTAACGAAATAGAAGGTTCCGAAAGTGGTTATGAATGAAGTTTTCACTTTGTCTGATTCCTTCATTTGGATTTGGTGATAACCAGAATATGCGTCGAGAAAGCATAGGAGTTCTGAGCCTGCCATAGAGTCAATTACTTGATCAATTCTAGGCAGAGCGAATGGATCTTTGGGACAAGCCTTGTTCAAGGCGATATAATCAACACACATGCTTAAATAAGTGGTGTCCTTTTTAGGGACCATTAGAGGATTGGCCGACCAATCAGTGTAGATGACCTCTTCTATGAATCTGGCTAACTCGAGTCGGGCTAGTTCTTTAGCTATCGCTTTTTGCTTTTCATCGCCGAAACATCGTAAGGGCTGTTTGACGGGTATAGCGTTTGGGTGTACATTTAGAGAGTGCTTGGCAAGTTCCCTAGGTACTCTGGTCATGTTAGATGGCTGCCATGCAAAGATATCTATATTGGCTTGGAGAAACTTGACAAGCGTGCATTCCTATGCGCGGTCTAAACCTACACCTATCTGGGTCACCTTGGAGGGATCATCATCCTTCAACAGCATCATCTTCGTCTCTTCCGATGCCTTGAACTCCGGAGTCGGCTTTGTCACCTCCTTCTTCGTCACGGGCATCTCAGACGGGTCGATGGTCTTCTTGATCTCCTGGTACTCCTGGGCGTGCAGTACAGCTTTAGCAAAGGCGGCATTTCCGTCCTCACATTATCGTGCTTTCTTTGGGTCTCCCCTTACGGTGATCACGCTCTTGGGACCTAGAATTTTCATCATATTTTAAATGTAACATGGACGAGCCATAAAAGCCCAGTAAGCTGGTCGTCC
This sequence comes from Avena eriantha, assembly GCA_910589775.1. Classification (NCBI taxonomy): domain Eukaryota; kingdom Viridiplantae; phylum Streptophyta; class Magnoliopsida; order Poales; family Poaceae; genus Avena; species Avena eriantha. The sequence goes on along the minus strand of OU342741.1, from coordinate 186,461,813 downwards.
GAAGATAGCATGGTATGCGCTCTTGAACGGGACCACTTTGAAGGAAAGTGATTATGTCCGATAATTCTTTGGAGTTCCAAAGATAACGTCCAAAGTGATCTCTCCCAGGGAATTTTCTTGTCTTCCGGGGACAACTCAGTGGAAATTCACAGAGCTGTGATTCAACTGTGTTTCCAAGATCCTCATATGATGCATCGTTTTGACGTAGAGGATGTTGATGTTGTCGCCACCGTCCATGAGGGTCTTGGAGAAACCATAGCCGTCAATAAGTGGATTAACGACTAGAGCGTACTTTCCTTGCCTGTGAAACTTAGGCGGATGATCAACAAGGTCAAAGGTGATTGTCATTTCTGACCAGTCCAAAAACTGAGGGACAACTGGAACAGTTGCGTTGCGTTCGTGCAGTACTGCCTTTTTTACCTTAGCTGGTTGAGACCCAAGAAAGGTGACGTAAGTGTCTTTCTTCATTGGGAAGGTCTTCTTTCTGTCCGACTTGGGATTTGAAGCTTCTACTTTCTCCATGTCGGAATCTTCCTTGGTCTCTTTTTCTTTGTCGCAATTTTTCTTTACTTTTCGTCGCTTGGCCCTGTAGCTAGTGGATTCATCTTTCTTGATGTCATCATTGAAGCGACATTCAACATTTGTGTGGGACGAGCCCCCGTTGCTGTCCGGGTGATGCACACACAGATTATTGGCGATGTCGGCCCAAGAGTAGGTTTTGCCAGGTTGCTGGTCTCCTCTACCTTGGACTCTAGATGTTCCACGATCGCGTCCGCGACTGCCTCCGTGCCCTCCTCGTCCTCCAGACCCGAAAGTAGCATTGACTACTACTGTTTCCGCGGTGGATTTTTCTTCCGAGGTATTTTTGCGCTTCTCGGCCTGCTGCTTCGGTTGTTTTGCCGACTGTGGCACATCCAGAATGTTCAGCAGTCCCTCTGAATCATCATCGACATCTTCATACTTGCTTGCCATTTCTATCATTCCCCCAGATCAGTGACTTTGTCGCACTTCAAGCGGTGACGCAACAAACCAATTGGGAGTCCCACAATGAAAGCTTCAATCGCAGTTTGATCGTTTACTCCTTCATAGGAGTTCTTGGTGTCGATCCATTGTCCGAGATAATCCCAGCAAGTTTCTCCGGCCTTCTGGGTGCAACGCTATAGGTCTCCTACCGTATAGGGCCTCCGAGATGTGCCTTCAAAATTCCGAAAGAACGCGCTCTTCATGTCATACCAGTTGTGGATGGTGTTTCCGGAAGTTCATTGAGCCATGATCGTGTCATCTTCCTCAGCATAAGCGGGAGATACCAGGTCGTGACTAGGATGTCTCCTCCTTTGGCAATGCAGCAAGCCTAGAAAAATCCTAAAGCCAAGTGTTTGGCCGAGCTACTCTGTCGTAGGGATGGATCTGCCTTGAGATAGCAAATCCTTCTAGAAAGTTTGTTTCCCGAATGCGTGGTCTGAAGCATTTTCGACCCACATAGATGTTGTCCAACTCATAGCGATGCGCCTCTATGTTAGAGTTGATCCGGTGCCTCGCGTCACTTGGTGATAGAGAATGCCGTCGTGGTTGTTCACTATGGCTGCGGTGCCTCGGAGCCAGACTTCTGCTTCCACCACCACCTCCTCCGCCATGACGCCCTCCATGGCTCCCTCGGGAGCCGCTATGATGGTTGCTTGGTAGAGAGGGTGGTGTAGGTGGATTGTTTCCGGCTGAGCGTCGGCCTCCGTCTGGAGCGTCATTTTCTGGTTCCGAGGAGGTTGGTGACATCGAGCCCCCTGTCGACTTGTCTGGGCATGGTGTCTGTCGTTTTCGCCATTGTGGCAAGGTTCAGCTGAATGACTTGCATGTCTAGGAGGTGGCATCCTTTGCCGGTCCTCCTCCCGACGTCGCTCTTCTTCATCTTCCCTGCGATTGTTCGACTGTGATCGAGGAGGCTGTCTCAGAACCAGCGTTGCAACTACGTCTTGCTCTACGGCTAGAGCAACATTACTACAGTCTCGTGCAATTCTGTGCCATTGCCCTAAAGATCTGGTTCTTAAGTAATTGTCTTCCCGACGTTTCAGACGGTATTGCTGTTCCGGATCCCGTCGAGGTATTATGTCCTGCCAAGCCGGATCTATGCAACATTGGTCAGATTTAGAGACCAGTCTTCCGCTTTCGGATTCTGTGGCCTTCTGCTGCTCCAGACCCTTAGTAAGTAGCTTTACACCCAACCGGATTTGGTCTGGGTTTGGATTGTTTGCTAGGATATCTCGGGCTGCAATGGTGTTTTCCACTGGTGTTCCATACACCAGATCTCCCTTGCTGTTGAGCTGAGGTTCTCCTTTGACGGCGTCACCTCCCTCAAAGAGGGTCTTGTGGACTTCTAGATTTTTGTTAGCCTGTATAGGGCCGTTCCGAGTCTTTTGATGTTGCAAGGAGTTGAACTGCCCCGCAGATGCAATGCGCTTTTTCTCCTCGAGGATATTGTTAGCTTCATCCAGGAGTACTTGGCGATGCGCTTCTAGGGCCTGGGCCCTGTCTTCCAACTCTGCAGGTGTAAGATCTACAGTAGTAGGGATTAGCGTAGTTAGCGCGTCTTCGAGGATTTTATGGGCACCAGGGGTAACCACGTGTCCATCCACTGGAGTGTCCTTTGGCTCATCTAGGATTAGAGCTCCATCCGAGTCTTCTCCATATTCTTCGGTGATTGCCTCCTCAGCCGGAGGGTCTTTCGCCGGAGTCTTCTTCTTCTTTGCCCTCTTGGTAGCGCCGGTAGCAAAGATGGCTTTGGGTCCGTTTCCTAGAGTCAAGCTCTGATCAGTACTTCCGGATATCTGGACATCGGGATTGTCTCCGAGATCCATATCTTCCTGCGCATTGGGGGAGTTTTGTCCGGATCCTTCATCCATTGCTTCTCCTTCTTCTGAAGTCTTGGAGTTGAAATCCTCTTCATATTCTATGCAGAAGTTTCGGAAATCTACCGACGTCATCGAATCATCCGAAGATGCCGGTAAGTTGGCGTTTGTCCTGATCGCCTCCAACATCGAGTCTTTGTGGTCTCCCATCGACAGAGCCAGATCTGGATCCAACATATCTAACAAAGTGCGATGCGTGCGCCTTGAGGTAGTTGTGGCTTTCTTCGTGGGCTTCCTCGAATCGCTCAATGGTCTCGAGAATCTCATACACGCTGGCGTTATGCAGCATCATGCACCTCAATGTGTACCTCAGGAACGGTTGTCCCGCTCTGGCATTGGCAGAGCCGGAACCAGAGCTGTTGTTGCTTTGTTCCTCCTGAGTTTCAATCTGAAGATCGTCCTAGGATTTAACCTTGCTAGGGAGATCCACTCTAGATTCGACGTCCACAGGAAGATCTGCTTCAGGCTCAGTTTTCTCCACTATCTCCACATCAGGTGCGGGTTGGATGGGATTAGGGCTTTCCGGGATTCGGAACTCAGCCGCCTCCACAGACAAAGTGGACCTAGAAACTTCTTCTGCCTCTATCATCACTGCTAGGGTGGGTGGGGCAGGTTCAGCGAAACCGAGGTAGACTTCGATCTCGCCGAAAGACATGATTGTGTAGCTAGTCACGACCTCTCTAGATGGAATCTAGGTCTCGTCGAGAAGAACGAGAGGGACGTCGCTAGCGTAGAGGATGCGACCAACGGTGATTGTCTCGCCGATTCCGATTCTTGCAGATTCCGCTCGGAACGCAGATCCGAAGCTCACTTGCCCCAATGTGGGCACCAACTATCGTCGGACTGAGGACAAGTACGCCATGAGGGGTCCTCGGGGCGAGTGAAAGAGAGTGGTGAGTCGTACGGTGTTTTAGGACAATGAGCACACAAGTTTACCTAGGTTCGAATCCACCGAAGGTGGACGGATCCTACTCCTGCTAGCAATCCAGTAATATGACAGAGCCGAAATATGGGTTACAAGGGTTTCACCTGTGTGAGTTGAGATTGTAGACTATTAGAGTGCCCTCAAGGCTGGTCCCTAGGACGGCTTATATAGATATCCGGCCTAGGGTTTACAGAAGAGACCTATTCGTCTACGACTAAGAGTCGGTTATAGAGTACATCTTGAACTACAAGTAACTACACATACCTATGTCGGTAAGTCTTTAGGGCCTTCCTGTAGCCAAACCGGACTCCGTCTCTTCTCTCTGACTGGGCCGCCCGTGGAGCAAAGCTCTAACCCAAAGTGGGCCACCCTGGTCAGCGAGGCATGGTGAGGATACATGAAAAGTATATCCCCAACAGGATGGGTTATGCTTGGTGTTATATTATACTTATCGTATAACGCTCTCTTATCTCGCTCTAATAGCTGAAGTTGTAGCGGGTCTCTATAAGTTAGATAGTGCAAGTTTTGCTGTCTCTCAGCCCACCATACCTATGTAGGCGAGGACCGCCGAATTCTAGACTCGCCGTGTACTGGCCTCAGTACTGACCGCTCTCTTTTTCCTTTGCCCTTTGTCGGCATCCCTTTTTGCTTTGACAAGTATATGATCGATGAAGTGAGCAAGGTTAACCTTCCAGCTAGGCCTGGGCAGGGTTATGGACACCACTTGGTTATTCTTCAGAACTCTTAGTGCCATTTGGATCTTATCCGTACTCAGATACTACTTTGGCATTCTCCTTGAGTTGTATATTTGCCTTGTATCTTTGTATTCTTGAATCATTGAGTTGTTGTATATATAAGTCTTTGTGGATTCTGTTGTAAACTACTGTGATGTACTACTTGTAATAAAAACCCACCCACATGAAAGTGTCTAGTGGGCGTCTTTGAATCGCTTCTATGCGGATTTTGACGGGAAATGCTGAGATCTGCATAGACTCGATTCGAGGGCGTTACACCAAGCTATTCGCTTCACCTCTTTCGTAGATGGTACCAGATGCGGCGGTCTCTTTTTGTGAAAATAGTAAAAGCTTGTGAAGCCAAGTCTCGCTACTTCACCCGCCGGAGGAATGTTGTGTGCCTAATTGGGCTTAGCGCATATTAAAAGATATATGCAGCGGTGAGAGTCATCGCATATGGAATTCCGGCCGACTATGCCGACGTGTATCTTCATATCGCATAGGCAAAGATACTACAATAGAAAGTGTGCTTGGATTCGCCAAGGTGATGATTTTCATCTTTGGTCCGATGTATCTTAGATCACCGAACGAAGAGGATACAATGAGGTTGGTGGAAATGAATGAGAAACGAGGTTGGTCCGATATGCTAAAAAGTATAGATTGTATGCATTGGACTTGGAAAATTTTCCCCAAAGCATGGCACGGACAATACTATGGCAAAAATCGTGATGCAACAATTGTGCTTGAAGCCATTGCTTTTGTGAACTTGTTGATTTGACATTGTTTCTTTGGGTTGTTGCATACCCTCAGTTATATCAATGTATTACAAATATATCATCTATTTGTAAGGCTAGATAGTGGTGATGCTTCAACTTGCAACTACATGGTCAATTGATTTAACTACACCAAGGGATACTATCTTGACAACAATATTTATCCTCATTGGTCTATATTTGTCAAGACCATCTCAAATTCTACAACTACGAAGAAAGAAGAATTTGCCAAGGCACAAGAAGCATCCCAAAAAGATATATAGAGAGAGAGATCCTTCAGTGTTTTGCAAGCTAGATTTGCCATTGTTCAAGGTCCTGCTTATTTTTGGAAAAAGAAATCCTCCAGCAACATAATGACATGTTTTGTGATTCTTCATAACATGATCATTGATGATGAGAGGGACTTGAATTTGGAGTTATTCTACAAAATGTTGGTAGCCATGTTAAACAAGCTAGGAATTTAGATCGTGTCCAAGCATTCTTAGAGACTTACCGAGAGATTGATGACTCTAACACGCACAACTAGGTTCAGCATGATCGCATTGAGCACCACTGGCAGCTTCATGGGAAGTAGTCTCCTGTAACTACCTCGGTGAATTACGCTCTTAGTTGCATGCCTGGATGAGCGAAAGTGGTTAAAATAGTACGGTGGGGCCCGGGGCCACTCACGGTAGACCTTTCGGCCGTCCCAACCACTTTCAGAGCATCGGGACAAGAACGAACGGCGTAATCGGCAGGCGAAGGGATCAGCTACATACACAAGTGAGTATGTATGCAAGCCACATACAACAGTCCTCAGAGCCATTCCATCTAAAAGAAATAGAAATATTGCAACGCCATACGGCAAGATTCAAATATCCTAGATAGAGATAGTATTTTAGGATAGCTCCTCATACATCAAACATCAGAGTATCAGGCGGAAGCGGAAGACAAGATCCGAGTACGGATAAGAAGCAAATCGGCATAAGTTGCCACATAAATAAACACATCCCGCCCACAGATCTCACGGATCCCCGTTCCCGGAATTTCTACACCGAGTGATCGTTGCCAACAGCATCCGTCTCTTCCACCCAGTATCCATCTTGCGAGTACACCTGTTCATCTGAATCAAACAATTTATCATGTGAGACCCTAGGGGTACTCAGCAAGTCTTTATGCCTCTAAAGGGGACACAACCTGGGGTGACGCAATTGCAGCAAAAGATAATAACTAACAAGTCTATAGATACTCGCTAACCATCCGCCTAACCAATGATAGACAGTTGTCCGTGAATTAAGAACAACAGTTAAAACAGTATAATTAACAGATCCATCCTCCTCCTCGCTTACCAACGAGGAAGCGGACGAACAACCCCCATCCGTTGGCAGTTTTATTAACCATTCCATGAGTATTGCACTATTTACTAGTCAGGTACTTAGTCAATTTAAAAGCGGTACTTTAGTGAGACTTGTCTATGATCGAGAAACTGTGCTCCAAGTCGTCCATAACCACGAACACGGCTTTCAGAAAGATTTACCCTGCAGAGGTGCACAAATAGCAACACACACTCGATCAACCTCGGAAAAACCAACTCAAAACCCAACGAGGCATTCACGACAAAGCGATCACAGGATTCAGAAATATTTCAGGGGGCCACCCCATTAAGCTACCCGCAACGAAGTTGGCCGGCTCTAAGACGGACCCAAGGTTTGTGTCAATGGCTGTAAACGACTGGGAACCCAAAAATGTGACTGGGCTTGTCGATACCGCGAAAACATTCCACGATCAACAGTACAGGTGCTCCACACACAATCTTAATAAAGCAGTAACATGGCATAAGTACAGGATAGTAATAAAGCCCCAAACTACTTTGTGGCCCCAAGAAATAGAAATGAATCAAGCTCTGGCTCAGGGGAGTCCATAAGGCCTCCCGGATGTGGATAGTGCGAATAGTCAAGGAACAGGAATCAAGTACTCGGGGTCCTAGGGGACACAAGTGAGCATGAAAAAACAAATAGCAGATATTGCTCACTGGTGCCTCTTTCATTAGTTATCCCATTACTACTCAGGTTAAGTTGTTTAGGTACCTCGTTATCCATCAGACATTCACATACCCTACACATGCTTTGCTACGACTCGCATGGCTCAAACAACTCCTGTACTAATGGCTCAAGGGATGGAGGAACAAGCTTCGGTGGGGTTTAAAAGTAAAGGCTATGCAGTACTTGGGGTTCAATTAAATGCAATCGCGACTCAATGATGCAAAGATAAGATAGAGGAAATAGGTACTATATGTATGCAAGCATGTGGTAGTGCTTGCCTGACAGCTCAGTTGAAGCGAGAGATGGATCTGGGTAAAACTCCTGTGATTCCTGGTAATTCTCCTGCTGGGCGTCTATTCGAAGAAGAACCAAACAAACAAGGCCAACATAAATAAAGTGCACAAGCAGATGAATTATAATGCGACAAGCAAACAAGCATGCCATGATGAATGATGCACAATTTACATGGCTTTAACATAGCATGGCATGGTGAGGTGTGGGGTACAAGAATAAACCATTTTATTATTTGTTTAGTCAAGTTTTGTTGCCATAAACAGTTCTGATTTTTAAATATGGCATGATGCATGCTTCAATTCAGAACAAGGACTGCATAGATAGAACGGGCTCGTCGCGCTGATCGATTTAGACATATTATTTGTCAAATTTGGAGTTATAGAATTAATGTTATTAATTTATTGAGAAAAAGGGCATTTTATTGTAATTTTAATCATCTCGAAATTTAAAGTGTTCAAACATTATTTTGAATGGCATATTTGAAATCCTCACATTTTTCTGATTCCAAAACATATATCATTTGTATTATTTGGATTTATAATTTAAAAGTTATTTAAAAACAGATTTGAATTCATATTAAAACATTTAATGAAATCATTTTGTTTAAACAGAAAAACGGGCCGACTTTATCTACCTAGCTGCAGCTAGCCCTAGACGCAGACAGGTGGGACCTGATGCACCGCAGGCCCACGTGACAGAGGCGGGCCAGGCGCGGCACAGGGGACTGCGGGTTGAGAAACAGAAAACCCGGGGGCCTTTTTCGTAAGACTGCATCCGCGGCTGACAGGTGGGGTTAGGGTGGAGCACGGGGTGATGGAATCAAAATTTATAGTGCCTTTTTGTAAAAACGCCACGGGAGGCTGACAGGTGGGATCGGAGGGGAGCGCGGGTTGAGCAGAGAAAAAGTGTGGGGGGGTTTTTGCTAAACTGCCACGACCACTGTGGATCTTCTCTGTCGAACGGACGTCTGACGGAAAACAGCGCGCGGCGATAGAGCGCACGGCGCGGGGGAATCGAACCCGCGATGCGGGACACGCACGCGGAGGGCGGAGCTGCTGCGGTAGGTGTAGGGGTTGCTGACAGGAAGTAGCTAGGCGGCTAGATCTACCTAGGCGACGCCACGGTCTGGCAAACGAGCGCGGACGCCGGCGCGCATAGAGCGTTTGATGGAACGACCGACGCGACCAGGACATGACTGGAACGGCGAGGATGTCTGGGAGGGTCGAGCTCTTACCGCGGGCTCGTTGGAGGGCTTGGATCGGAACGGGGAGCAGCAGATCGTCGACGGAGTTGACGAACAACGGCGCTAGGGTTTCGGTGGGCGTTGAGGTACTGCGGCAGATGTGGGCTTCTCCTTCTCGCTAGGGTCCTCCGGGAGACGTGGAGGAGCAGCGCGGTCTTCCTCGACACCTTCCACACCACGCCTGCCTCCTCGATCCGGAGATGGCAGCCGAAGCCGAGGTGGTGGCCGGAGTAGACAGAGGTGGAAGGGGAGGGAGAGGAGGTAGGGCACGACGCGAGGCCAGGAGAATCTGGGAGCACGGTAGAGAGGCGAGAGGGGGTAGATAGTAGAGGGAGAGGGGAGGGTGTCGTGTGGGAGCGGGGTAGAGAAAAAGTGGCCTCGGCACCTTTTTCCTCCTCTCCTTCACGTGCTCTAGCTAGGGCTCGGCCTGGGCAGGCACGGGTAGGGGCTGCCAGGTGGGGACGGCGAGGCTGAGGGGCGGATCGGGTGTCCCTTTGTGGCAGAGAGAAAAGAGAGAGAAAAGAGAGAGGAGGTCCGGGGTAGCTAGGGTTAGCTAGAGGGGGAGGCTCGGGTTAGGGTTGAGTTAGATGGGGTAGCTGGGGTGTGGGGCTAGCCTAGCAGGCTCGGTACGGTTTACACTAGAGGGGTGATTCGGCTAAGGTGTAGAGAGAGATAGAGAGAGGGGCTAGGCGAGTGGTTAGGGTGTAGAGCATGAACAAAAATAAAGAGCAAGCAAAAGGGTGGGGTTTGGTGATGGATAAAGAGAGTGAGGGTGGAAGAGAGAAAAAGAGTGGTTTAGGGTTGATTCAACTCATCCAAAACCAAATGATATTAAAAGAGAGAAAAGAAAGAGGTGGAAACAAATGTGCATGGCCCATGCATGATAATTAATTGCTATGTTTTATTCTTGTGACAACAATAATAATACATCATGGCATTATACACATGCATCCCAATATATGGAGTAGAGCCAAACTAAAGAAAATAGAATTGGATCCATCCCACCCACATGAGCTAGAATAAATATCAAAAGAAAAATACAAGCTCATGGGTAATTAGGATGGTGGAATTATAAGGCGGTGACAAAGAAAGGTGGTGGATGGAATAAAAGATATGCCCCCAACTCAACTTGGGCATCACGAATCTATTAAGATTCAAATACAATACAACAAGAGCCAAATACAATTAATAATGCATATGAGAGAAGAACCAAAAAGGAAAAGGTTTTATATGATGCTCAAATGCAAGGTGGCATGATGGCATGAGCATGATATAATTATGATGCAACAATTATATGTAGGAAGTAGCCATTATATTACTAGACCATGTAGCATTACATATGTTAGACAGATGGGATGCTACAACCCCCCCCCCCCCACTAAACAGGAATCTCGCCCCGAGATTCTAGGAAGAAGAAGAAGACTCAAAGAGGGTAGGATACTTGGCACGGAGCTCATCTTCACGTTCCCAAGTGGCTTCATCAACGGAATGGTGCGACCACTGCACCTTGCAGAACTTGATGGACTTGTTGCGAATCCTTCTTTCTGTGACTTCTAGAATTTTTATGGGGTGTTCTTGATAAGACAGATCTTCTTGGAGATTGATGAGTTCATGGTCCACGGTCCTGCCGGGATCCTTGAAGCACTTCTTGAGTTGAGAGATATGGAAAACATCATGGACCTTGAGTTTTTCAGGGAGCTCAAGAGCATAAGCAACTTCTCCTCTTCTTCCACGAATTTTGAAAGGACCGATGTATCTAGGAGCCAGCTTTCCTTTGATACCAAAGCGGTGCGTGCCTCTCATGGGAGTGACACGAAGGTAAACGAGATCACCCGGGGCATACTCCATGTCTGTGTGCTTTCTGTCATAGTTGCTCTTCTGGCGACTTTGAGCAACCTTCAGATTTTCAAGAATGATGTGAACCTTCTCCTCCGCTTGAGTTACAATGTCGGGGCCAAACAATGCTCTTTCACCTGCGCCCGACCAACCAATCGGAGTTCTACATTTGCGTCCATAGAGAACGTCAAATGGTGCCATCTTTAGACTTTTCCGGAAGTTGTTGTTGTAAGAGAATTTAGCATAAGGAAGACATTCTTCCCACTTCATGCCGAAAGAGATAACGCAAGCACGAAGCATATCTTCCAGAATCTGATTAATCCTTTCAACTTGTCCTTGCGACTAAGGGTGGTAAGCTGTGCTGAAGTTCAATTTTGTTCCCAAAGCATTTTGGAAACTTCCCTAGAACTTGGAAGTGAAGATGCTTCCACGGTCTGAACTGATCTCAAGAGGAACCCCATACAGAGAGACAATTTTGTTGATATAGAGCTCAGCCAACTGAATTGCAGAAATTGTTTCCTTGACGGGAAAGAAGTGAGCCACTTTAGAAAGCCTGTCGATGACAACAAAGATTGCATTGTTGCCCTTTTGCGACCTTGGAAAACCAGTTATGAAGTCCATCTCTACTTTCTCCCATTTCCATTCCGGAGGCTTCAATGGCTGTAGAAGACCGGAAGGTTTCTGATGGACAGCTTTAACCTGCGGCAGACATCACACTCCGAGACATACTTGGCACAATATCGTTCCAATCCAGGCCACCAATATTGTGTTTTCAAGTCCATGTACATCTTAGTGCTGCCAGGGTGGATAGAAAGAACAGAATCATGCGCCTCCTTGAGAACTTACTCTCTTAAACCCGGGTAGTTCGGAACAAACATCCGGTGTTCAAAGAAAAGAGTGCCTTGGCCGTCGACGTGGAAAGACTCATACTTCGGAAGCTGAATGTTGGAGATGATCTTTTTAGTGTAAGGATCACCAAGTTGAATGGAGCAGACTTTTTCTTCCAAGAGTGGGGTTGCCAGAAGGTTCAGAAGATACCCTTGATCCACAATTTCAAGGTTGAGCTTGCGGAATTCCTCGCACAAGAGAGGCTGTTGTTCTTCCACCATGAGGTGTTGACATAAGCTTTTCGGCTGAGAGCATCGGCCATGACATTAGCTTTGCCCGGAGTGTAGTTGATGGTCAAATCAAAATCATTGATTGCTTCGATCCACCTCCTCTAACGAAGGTTGAGATCAGGCTAGGTGAAGATATACTTCAGACTCTTGTGATCAGAAAAGATCTCACAACGGTTGCCAAGCAAGTAATGCCTCCATACTTTCAAAGCAAAGACAACTGCTCCGAGTTCGAGGTCATGTGTAGGATAGTTGATCTCATGCGTCTTCAACTGTCGAGAGGCATAAGCAACAACTTTTTTTTCTTGCATAAGGACCGCACCCAATCCTTGCAATGAGGCATCACAGAATATCTGGAAATGCTTTGATGTATCTGGAGGAACTAAGACTGGTGTGGAAGTGAGCTTCTTTTTGAGTGTTTCAAAGCTTGCTTGACATGCAGGAGTCCAAAGGTATTTCTTGCCTTTCTTGAGGAGATCGGTAAGAGGCTTCGCAATCTTCGAGAAGTTTTGAACGAAGCGACGACAGTAACTAACCAAACCAAGGAAACTCCGGACTTCTTTGACATTTATGGGTGGAAGCCAATCTATAATTGTCTTAATAGTTTCTGGGTTGACGGCAATGCCCTTGGCAGAGATGACATGGCCAAGGTAGGTGACTTGAGGCAGCCAGAACTCACACTTGGAGAACTTTGCATACAGGCGGTTCTCACGAAGCTTGTTTAGGACACACCGAAGGTGTTCTTCATGTTCTTCCTTTGACTTAGAATAGACTAGAATGTCATCCAGATAGCGGGTGGTGAAAGCTGTTTTAGGAACATCTTCCTTGCGAATCTTGATTTGATGATATCCACTTCTCAAATCAAGCTTAGAGAATGCCACAGCTCCAGCTAGCTGATCGAAGAGATCATTAATCCGCGGAAGGGGATATTTATTCTTGATGGTTTTAGCATTGAGAGCCCGATAGTCAACACAAAGTCTATCAGTCTTGTCTCGCTTCTTCACAAAGATGGTTGGGCTACCCCAAGAAGAAATATTGTGCTGAATGAAACCCAACTTCTCTTGTTCATCAAGCTGGCGTTTGAGTTCAGCCAACTCAGCAGGACCCATTTTATAAGGCCTCTTGGAGATAGGAGCGGTACCAGGTTCAAGTTCAATCACAAACTCAACCTCACGATCCGGAGGCATACCTGGCAACTCTTCAGGAAAAACATCTGGGAACTCACAGACTACCAGAACACTCTGAATACCTTCCATAGCATCATCATTCAGAGCCGCCAAAGAGAAAAGCTGAATTGCAGGAGTCAGACTTGGAGAATAGACTATATGGCCTTCAGGAATTTTCAGAGAAACCGAACGTTCAGCACAATCAATCACAACTGCATTTGCTGTTAACCAATCCATGCCCAAGATAACATCAATATCAGAATTGCCCAGAATAATTAAGGAAGCCGGAAACGAAGAGCCGCCAATCTCAATTTGATTGCCATGGCTAATCTTGGTAGATAACAATCTTGCTCCGGGAGAAAGAACCATTAACTTTTTATCCAGCTGGTCTATAGCAAGCTCATGCTCATTTGCAAATTTGTGAGACACAAAAGAATGCGATGCACCAGAATCAAATAAAACTCGTGCAGGAACTGAGTTAATAGGAAGCATACCCATCACAACTCCAGGTGCCTGCTCAGCTTGAGCGACGTTGACACATTTGGCACGAGCAACCGTAGACCCGGGCTTGGTGTTGATTTTGAGAGCCCGAGGTGGAGGTGCACGAACCATACAAGAACTTGCCGCAGGTCTTGGAGGTGGTGGTGGAAGAGCTTTGTTGTTCATTGGACAATTCCAGTGCTGATTCCCAGTGTTTCCACAAGTGTAGCAAGCACCAGGTGGACGTGGAGAAACGTAGCCAGGGACTCCGCCAGGCGCTCCAGGGTAGTTGTGGTTGTAGCCCCTGGGAGCCGCAGTGAAGGAGTTTGGTGGCCTTGCCGCGTAGCTTGACGGTCTTGGTGGAGCCGGGAGCGACGGTGGGGTGTTAGGAACCCAGACACGACGCTTAGAAGGAGTTGTCATAGCTGAAGAGCTTGCTGCATCGCGGCTGTATTTCTTTGACTCCTCAAACACTTGCCTACTTGCTTCTTCCTGCAGAGTTGTATGTTGGAGTTCCAGAAAAGACCCCGGCCTTGCATGAGTGATTGCATATTTGATGGAAGCATTGAGTCCTTGCCTGAACCTCTTCTGCTTTTTCTTGTCATCAGAGATCTCATCGCCACCATATTTTATTGTAATTTTAATCATCTCGAAATTTAAAGTGTTCAAACATTATTTTGAATGGCATATTTGAAATCCTCACATTTCTCTGATTCCAAAACATATATCATTTGTATTATTTGGATTTATAATTTAAAAATTATTTAAAAACATATTTGAATTCATATTAAAACATTTAATGAAATCATTTTGTTTAAACAGAAAAACGGGCAGACTTTATCTACCCAGCCGCAGCTAGCCCTAGACGCAGACAGGTGGGACCTGATTCACTGCAGGCCCACGTGATAGAGGCGGGCCAGGCGCGGCACAGGGGATTGCGGGTTGAGAAACAGAAAACCCGGGGGCCTTTTCGTAAGACTGCATCCGCGGCTGACAGGTGGGGTTAGGGTGGAGCGCGGGGTGACGGAATCAAAATTTACAGTGCCTTTTTGTAAAAACGCCACGGGAGGCTGACAGGTGGGATCGGAGGGGAGCGCGGGTTGAGCAGAGAAAAAGTGTGGGTTTTTTTTGCTAAACTTCCACGGCCACTATGGATCTTCTCTGTCGAACGGACGTCTGACGGAAAACAGCGCGCGGCGACAGAGCGCACGGCGCGGGGGAATCGAACCCGCGACGCGGGACACGCCCGCGAAGGGCAGAGCCGCTGCGGTAGGTGTTGCTGACAGGAAGTAGCTAGGCGGCTAGATCTACCTAGGCGACGCCACGGTCTGGCAAACGAGCGCGGACGCCGGCGCGCATAGAGCATTCGATGGAACGACCGACGCGACCAGGACATGACTGGAACGACGAGGATGTCTGGGAGGGTCGGGCGCTTACCGCGGGCTCGTTGGAGGGCTTGGATCGGAACGGGGAGCAACAGATCATCGACGGAGCTGACGAATGGCGGCGCTAGGGTTTTGGTGGGCGTTGAGGTACTGTGGCAGATGTGGGCTTCTCCTTCTCGCTGGGGGTGCTCCGGGAGACATGGAGGAGCAGCGCGGTCTTCCTCGACACCTTCCACACCACGCCCGCCTCCTCGATCCGGAGATGGCAGCCGAAGCTGAGGTGGTGGCCGGAGTAGACAGAGGTGGAAGGGGAGGGAGAGGAGGTAGGGCACGGCGCGAGGCCAGGGGAATCTAGGAGCACGACAGAGAGGCGAGAGGGGGTAGATAGCAGAGGGAGAGGGGAGGGTGCCGTGTGGGAGCGGGGTAGAGAAAAAGTGGCCTCGGCACCTTTTTCCTCCTCTCCTTCACGTGCTCTAGCTAGGGCTCGGCCTGGGCAGGCACGGGTAGGGGCTGCTAGGTGGGGACGGCGAGGCTGAGGGGCGGATCGGGTGTCCCTTTGTGGCAGAGAGAAAAGAGAGAGGAGGTCCGGGGTAGCTAGGGTTAGCTAGAGGGGGAGGCTCGGGTTAGGGTTGAGGTAGATGGGGTAGCTGGGGTGTGGGGCCAGCCTGGCAGGCTCGGTAGGGTTTACACTAGAGGGGTGATTCGGCTAAGGTGTAGAGAGAGATAGAGAGAGGGGCTAGGCGAGTGGTTAGGGTTTAGAGCATGAACAAAAATAGAGAGCAAGCAAAAGGGTGGGGTTTGGTGATGGATAAAGAGAGTGAGGGTGGAAGAGAGAAAAAGAGTGGTTTAGGGTTGATTCAACTCATCCAAAACCAAATGATATTAAAAGAGAGAAAAGAAAGAGGTGGAAACAAATGTGCATGGCCCATGCATGATAATTAATTGTCATGTTTTATTCTTGTGACAACAATAATAATACATCATGGCACTATACACATGCATCCCAAAATATGGAGTAGAGCCAAACTAAAGAAAATAGAATTAGATCCATCCCACCCACATGAGCTAGAATAAATATCAAAAGAAAAATACAAGCTCATGGGTAATTAGGATGGTGGAATTATAAGGTGGTGATAAAGAAAGGTGGTGGAGTAGAATAAAAGATATGCCCCCAACTCAACTTGGGCATCAAACATCTATCAAGATTCAAATACAATACAACAAGAGCCAAATACAATTAATAATGCATATGAGAGAAGAACTAAAAAGGAAAAGGTTTTATATGATGCTCAAATGCAAGGTGGCATGATGGCATGAGCATGATATAATTATGATGCAACAATTATATGTAGGAAGTATCCATTATATTACTAGACCATGTAGCATTACATATGTTAGACAGATGGGATGCTACATCTCCCACTTTTATTGATTCCATTTTACATTCATTCATATTTGATTTGAACCTGCATTGGATTATTGTTTAATCATTTGATTTGGACAATTATTGTAATTTGAATAATTGTTGTATTGCACAATTATTAATTTTTATATTTTGGTTTATATTCATTTCATACAAATGTCACATGAGACATATGTGTGCAAAATATGGAAAAACCAATGGTTTTACGGTCTCGATGCTGGTTGTGGCTGAGTAGATCCCGCAAATACAAGCAGTAAAAGCAAATATTTTGTTTTTTTACCGTTCACATATGTGGTCTCCGTCTGACGATAACCTATGTGAGTTCAAAACATGATTTCCTCTAGGGATGAAAGTGGAGCGGAAAGTTTCCGACTTTTCCGCAGAAAAACAGAAATGGAATGAAAATATGGAAACATAAACGGAATTTTGCAAAACGGAAATGGAACTTTTTTGACGGAAACGGAAATGAAAACGGAACTGCGTTTTCCGGCGGAATAGGAGCAGAAATGGGATTTCCGTTTCCGCCTAATATGAAATTGTTGTTTTAGGGTTGATGTGCATGGCCAAATCCAACCGACAAAAAACATGACCTTGTCAATCCAAACTTTCAAAGTTGCTCATCCCAGTACTAGAGACTATATAATCCCTTGATGCATTCAAGGAGGCTTTCATGAAATATCATTGCCTTATTCCCTTGTAAACCTATCACCATACCATATATAATTAAGGAACAATTTTGTTGGTTTTCTAGAATGCTTGAGATTTGTTGCATGATTCTAGGGTTCTCTTTGTTCCGGATAAAATCTGCACCGTTCCACGTCTGCATCGTATTCGGTCTGTATCTGCTTCCGACAATATTTGCTTCTGTTTTTGTTTCTAGGGTTTCTGTATTTGTTTCCGCTTCTACAAAAAATATGAAAACAAATGTGGCACCACTCAGTTCTGTCCGTTTCCGCTCCATTTTCATTCCTAATTTCTGCAATCCCTATCCACACTTTGAAGACTCATGGGATAAGGATTAATTTAGAGATGCTCTAAGGACATCTCCACCGGGCCAACCTAAACGGCCGACCGAAACAGTCCGATTATGTCCGTTTGGATCGGGTTGCGGTCACTTTTGATCGTGGTCTGGCCTGTATGGCCAACCGCGCCCAGCAGCGCGACCCATATATCTGTGCTTGGCAAAAGGCCCCTCACTGACTCCTACGTCGATGTATTTCCATTGCGTTCCCACCATCCCGCCGCCTCCTGCCTTTCTTTCCTGTCGATTCCCGCCTCTTCTGGATGTTTCTCGCAGCGTCCAGTCGTGCCCATAAAAAGGGAGGCCAACCGAGATAGGCACAACCAAAAATCGCACCCCACAAACCTCCATGTCTGTCTGTCCGCGTCGCCGCACTAGCAACCCTGACAACCGCCCAGAAATCTGACCGCCCGTTGCTGTCGTGGTGGCCGGACCCGCCAGAGGAACCGGACGTGTTGCCGCCTCTGATTCTGGGACACCCGCAGATATACAGGCTGACGTTCAACCACCGACAGCGCACTCACTACAACTACAATAGGACCACCGACGAGCCTTTCTTGTGGGAGGTGATGGACCGCGTCTTTCTGCCGGAGCACCGGCGACATGTTGCGCTCACAGACGTGCGCGACGAGCTCCGGGAAGTGGTGCAGGTCAACCTCGACGATGCATACCTGCGTGCCCACCTCGCCCAAGCTCAAGAGGAGTTGTAGACGCTGGAAGCGATCTACCGCTCTCGAAGAATAAGAATGGGGTATCACCGACCCGCCGACGCTGCCACCGCTAGCGCCGTAGGCGACACATAGTTCGAGTGGTGTTGTGTAGTGTTGTATTCGTGGTTTTCTTGTAACATATTTAAGGACTCGAATAAAACTTTTCATTGCAAATGGCCGATGCCCCATTGCTACATCATACATGGCGAGTGCATAGCCTAACCTACTCGCCAGAGTTGGATTCGAATTCAGGGTGGTAGCAGCGACGACACATGGTGTCGTCGAAGATGCTGACGGCGAGCCTTCCTTCGCTGTCGTACTTGAAGACGACGATGTTGCCCACTTCGATTTGGTGCGCATGGGCAAACTCCTCCCAGCCATTGGCGAGGAACATCTGGCCGAGACGGTTGAACAACACCTCCATCGGGTACATGGTGGTATTGACACTAGACGCCCGTAGAATGACCCGCTGGGGCGATGCATCGTCCACCAGTGACGCGAATTTGCGGGAAAGGAGCAACCTGTCATGCGCCATGCCGGAGTGGATGGCCACGGCGAACTCAATGCCGGTGTTGGCAAAATCGAGCGATGAAGGTGGCGAGGGAGAGCCTGACGGTGCGCTGCTTTGGCCGCGCCCTCCACACCTCCCTCGACGTCCATGGCCGGGACCCGGCGGTCGTCCTAGACGCCCTCCCCTCGATTCAATGCCGACGGCCATGGCTAGCTACTGGCTATGGAGGATTGGGAAGGAGGAGAGTGTGGCGCGGTGTGGAAGAAGATGGCCGTGAACGGCTAGTTAAAAAGGCCCGACAACGGATGCCGGCGCGGAGGCCGAAGCGACGATATTGAAGTGTCGCGACAGGAGGGCAGGCGTCGCGCGGTCAGCCTTTGGAGCAACCTTCCATTGATGGCTAGTGGAAGCAAGCCGTTGGGTCGCTGGCAAGCGAGCTCTCAGACCCCGTGTGAGACACGAGAGGCTGCGCGCGCTGTACGGGTCGATGTAACCATTGACCAAATTAGGTGCATGGATAGGTTGAGCCGGACGCGTCGATCTGGATGGATCGTTCAACTGCGACACCGCACACATTGAACGCGCTCGGACGGGTTGGATCGATCCGATGGAGATGCCCTAACCAACTTATGTGGTTGTTTGGCACACCGTGAGAAAGAGAGCGGGCAGCGTCCCTCGAAAAGAAAGGAAGATAGGCCACGAAATAGCAGAGATGAGATGCCCACAAGACTAGACGCGTCCGATGACAACTGGGCCCAACTGTACACAGCGTTACTCGCGTGCCCTTCCTGACACGTGGACCCGGTCGCAGGGCGTCCGCGCCTGAGCTGCTTCCACTCCAGGCCGACTCCAACCAGTCGCGCCGCCCGCGGCCCCCAGCGCCAACCACCCCCCACCCCACACGGCAGCAATTCCCCACCAGCAAAAGCGTTGCTTGGTGTCCGCCGAAACAAAAGTCGCCGTCGCCTCGCCTGGCCTTCGCCGTCATCTCCCACAACACCGCCCGTTTGACCCCCTTGGTTCCTTGACCTCTCCCTTTCCCTTCCCTTCCCTTCCTCTCCTAGGTTTAGCGCCCCAGCCCCACCCGCGAACCCCCACCGCACCAACCGACCAGCGGCCGTCCCCTCCCGGACCCGTTGCTTCGTCGGCTTCCTCCTGCCCCTGTTCCGTTCATGGTGGCCGCCGTGTCGTGAGGGCCGCACTCCGCGATCAGAAGATGATACACGCCGCCGCCGCTGCGGGCGCCTTGCTGAGGGTTGCTGTGGTAGGCCTGTTGGTGCTCGGACTAGCCCTCCCGCCTCTGGCCGCTGCGCTGCGGCCGCTCAGGGAGCGTGTCGCGTCCGCCGGAGCCGCCGCCTCCTCCGGATCGTGGGCCGATGAGGTGATACGCTGTTGGATTGCTAGACTTGCAAGTTTCCCCCATTTCCTCTTCCTCGGGGTTTTAAACCAATTTGGCCTCCCGAGTAGAGCAATTGGAAAGAGCAAAATGGGCAAACATACTTGTTTAGGTTTAATTTCCTGTCCTTAGGTGTAATTTTCCGTGCAGCGCTATCGCTCGTGTTTATTGAACTTAAACAATGGCGCATCATCGACACATGCTTTTAGGTTTGTGTCCAACTAGGCTTTTTACTCTGGGTAGTTGTTTGAATTGGATACCCTGCATGCTCTATTGACTCTACTGATTGACCCAAGTAATGGCGGGAGTAGAAATTAATAATGCAATAGTAGGTCTTAATGAATCAATTCACTGAGCTGAAGCAATTACTGATCCAGCTAACAAAAGAATGCAGCAAACAAAAGAACAGCGCACTGGTTCTATTTCATTTTACGATACTAGGGTTGTTAACTGATGACTTTACCAGCATCCATTTATCATGTACTGTTAATTCTACTTTTATATGTATATAGGCAGTTGAGTTCTTCGTTTGCGCTAATATGCAATTGAACTTAATGCTCATGAACACGTGATTATACAGCATGCGTTCTTCAAGAGGGATGATAATGACGTGAGTCCGTATTCATGGAATATTACAGGAACATATAAAGGTAACTTGTATATCTTTCTTGTTCCTTTTCAGGCAATAACCATACACCTGTTTGTTTGACCTATTGTTTTGTCAGAGTATTGGCTTGTCTTTCGGTTGGCAACTTTGTGTTGCCACTGGTCCACTGCATGTGTTACATTAGCTTCCTTAAGGTCTTGAGGTATTTAGTATGTATGTACGCTGTGGGCTGTGGGCAAACGCATGATTTGAAGCAGTCGGATGATTTTCCTTAATTTCGAACTTCACTATGTTGTGCCAAATTTTCCTCTAATGGAATGGCTTCATGTCGCTGTTACCAATTCTTTCCTTAGAAGCTAAGAATTACCTTGTTTCTTCGAGCTATATTATGCAACTCTGTGGCATGGATTTTGAGTCGACGAGTCGACGGGTCGTTCTGGGGCAGCGACTCAGAGACTAGTCAAGACTAGTCTCGACTCGGCAAGACTCATGTTTAATACTACATTACTAATATGTATAATGTAGGATTAAATATAAGGCTGGGGACAGGGGAGTTGGGGAAAACCTGGGCAATTCCTTCCAATTGCCAAGGCCTTCCTCTTGTCCATGAACCAGCAGAGGAGGCGGCCAAGGGAGAGAAGGCCCAGATGCGTTTTGGCTTTTGGGGTCGAGTGGGGGAAATTGTCTCTGGATCTAGGATTCACGGGGGAAAATAGGTAGGGAAGGAAAGAATGGAAAAAATTATGACATGTGGGGTCAGAGACTAGTCAAGACTAGTCTCGACTCGGCAAGACTCATGTTTAATACTACATTACTAATATGTATAATGTAGGATTAAATATAAGGCTGGGGACAGGGGAGTTGGGGAAAACCTGGGCAATTCCTTCCAATTGCCAAGGCCTTCCTCTTGTCCATGAACCAGCAGAGGAGGCGGCCAAGGGAGAGAAGGCCCAGATGCGTTTTGGCTTTTGGGGTCGAGTGGGGGAAATTGTCTCTGGATCTAGGATTCACGGGGGAAAATAGGTAGGGAAGGAAAGAATGGAAAAAATTATGACATGTGGGGTCATTTTTTAAGTCGACGGACTCACAAACCTGGACTAGTCGAGACTAGTCAAGACTAGTCAATCGACTCAATCGACTCATCAAATGAGTCGAGTCGACTGGCCGAGTCGACCTTGCAAATGCGACTCGTAGACTAGTCGTCGACTAGTCTTTCGACTCGAAATCCATGCTCTGTGGTACCATATCCTCATTGCAGGTGCTTTTTTTACTAGACATTATGAAATGTGACATACTCACTACATGTCCTCATTAGTTTGCTATTGACACACATACAGGATATAGTTCTAGCTTGTTTTATCGTTGATGCCACATGCATAATTCATTTCTATTCTAATCGCTTCATTTTTAATAAAATGCTCATGGGACATTTTTTTTTGCATTGGTCATTACCCTAATCTTGTTTTGGTATGTATAGGATGCTGCTGCTTACTTAACTGTTGGCGTGGTTTGTGTAATAACATCACCATTTTATGGTTCAGGAACTTGGACCTTTGCTGGTGCCACAAATGGTTCTTCTAGATTTCTTGAGTTCGTGACATCTAAGGGTGACTCGGTCTTGGAATTATTGAGTACACCAACAAAGATAAGTGGGGTACACTATGTTCAGGTAAAGGAACCTCCTTTTGAATGCCTTCTGTTATTATGTTGAAATATAATGTGTTACTCTATAATCACCCCCTCTCCTCCAGTGCATCAAATTTCCCTTTTTATTCTACCATTCAAATGTTGAATCCCACTTCATTGTAACCATGTGTATCATTGGAATCTTGATCAGTTTCCTATAAATGCTCTCCACTGATCATTTTGCTTACCATGTTGTCATAACCATGTATTACAGGGAACAATCACATTTCATGATGTTATTGATAATGCTCATGATCGTGGGACTGCTCAAATAAGGTTAGAAGGTGTGTATATATGGCCTTTTAGACAACTCCGTATGGTGGCAAACAGGTAAAGGTTCAACTTTCTTGTATTAATTTTCTTCATAACTAATATAAAAGGTTTTGTTTGACATTGATTTCTCATGCTTAGCATCATAATACTGTGCTATTAATTACGCCCACCTTAATCAAGAATTATTCGAGCACAAATAATAATTGGAAACACGTTAACTAGTTTCTTACTTTATGTTAACTTTGACTCTTTGACTACTGTCAGTTAATGATCCTATGGTTATCCTTCAGGTCTGTCTTTTTCTGTTTTGTCACTGACTCAATGTTCGTAATATATTACTGTAGTTGTCAACCTTTTTAGGCCCCATTCGGGACATGGGGGGACGTAGGAATAGGAAAGTTTCATATGTGTAAAACTTAGTATTGAAAAATGCAGTAGTGAACACATTTCCTGGTGTTGGCAAACACAGGAAGAGAATAGATACCAACGACATGGAGCATACTGTCTAGAAAAAATGAGAGCACTCAGGCTTGCATGCTACTTTGTTGATCAACTTTATGGATGAACCTAGACCACATGCACCACCTCTGATTTCTCGTCACTTGTTTTTCCTTGATTCACCTAGATAAAGTCCAGCCACTCAAGACTATTGCGTTTGGCAGAGACTATCCAGTCTAGCACTCCAGCGCAGTTTGTAGCTGCCTCAGGCCTACGTGAAAAAAATCAGGTCCAGGTTGTTGTTTGTTTCCCATGAAAAGCGAAGGAAAGGTTTCCTTCCTAAAGAATCGGGACTGCTGTTCCTTTGATCCGAGCGCCCACGTAGGGAAAATTTCCAGAGGAAATGAAAACTGTGAAATTCCTATACGTTTTATCCGTTCTGAACTGAGCCATAGCTATAATGATGGAGGGCGATGTGGCGATACTACAGTGTTCATGTCATTTTTTTTATCATTGGAGTATCATGTAGTAGCATATGTGAACATTCTCATTTGAATGTAAGTAGTCTGCGGATCATCTTTTCTTCATCTGATCTAACAGAAATGTGCTGATTGTTTCAGTGGTGCAGACGGCGAACCACTTCAAGAAGAGGATTACTTTTTGTCAAATCCATACCATTTGGTAAGCAGCAGAATTTGCTTATTCTGTCAATGTTTAATCCATATATACTACTTTAGTTATATATCTTACGTAACACTATATACATGCTTCTTGAGTTTTGATAGCATTCCACAATTCTGCATTCCTTTACTAGCTGTCTTTAAATGTGCATGTAGTCCCATGCCATCTACTTCGATACTTCCATAAAGTAGCAGTAGACCCGTCTTAAAAGTTAGAAACATAATTCATATGAGACATGGAATATACTCTTGCCTGCTATCAGTAGTACTAGGTCCTTATTAAAATTAATGGACATGCTATGTAATATTCTCCAATCTCCTCTTTATTTATCAGCTAAGGATTTTCTCCTCTCAAGTGTTCCAAGATTCTTCTGAAGAGAAGAACCGAAGGAAGAATTGTAAGATTCAGTTTCTACACTGAATATTCTTTTTCACCTGATCCGAATGTGGCTTTGATGTTCTTTTTTCCTTTCAGCTCTCACATATGACATGGAGAAACATTGTAACATAGAAATTGCCGCTAAGGTGGTCCAGGTGTCGTCTAACCAAAATGGTACTGAGTTTTTTTTATGGTGTTTTTAGATTCATTTGCCACTGGTAATATGTTTTCTGTCAGCAAATTCTACGTCTATATGTGTTAAGCTTTCTGTTATTAATGTCACCTTTCCATAACATCTAGTAAGTGATTTGGTAAATACTTGTTTTTAACTAGAAGGAGAGCATGAGAAGTACCGATTGGAGGGCTTGATGGAAAGCCCCGCAGTGGATGATGATGGAGAGTGCTTCTCATCTATCTTACTAAATGCAACATCATTGAATGTTGAAGCTTACTACAACAAAGCAGTGAATTATACACTGATGGTCACTTTTGTATCCTTTGTGACGGTTTGACTTACTTTCATATTTCATTCAATCTTATCTTGGTCTCTGCTCTGTGTGAATTCTTAACTGGAGTATTCTAGATCTCATTTCTCCAAGTTTTGCTGCTTATTAGACAAATGGAACATAGCAACACTCAGTCTGTAAGCTTCCTTGTTGGGATCGATTCTTTAGCAACACTAAAGTCCTCTTGGTCCACATGACTTCCAAGCTTCTAGTTTTTTGAGGTACATCTTTATTGCTTGCAGGGAGCTGCTAAGGTTTCTATTCTTATGATTGGGCAACAAGCTATCATGGATGCATATCTTTGTCTACTGCATCTGACTGCTGGGATATTGGTTGGTGAGTCTTATGTTATGTCAAAGTTAATTGCTTATTTTGGTTGCCTCTTTTGTACAACTGCTATTGCTGCAAATTCTTTGCTGGTAAATAGGGAAATTACATGTATGAACTGAAAAATACTCACGTGGCACCAATAGGTATAAGCCCTGGCATTACTTGTTAGTTACATACTGATGTTAGATTCCACCCTCCATGATATTCTGGCTGAGTTATATTTAACAAAAAAAGTATGTGCCATTGGTTCAATTTTTGGCTGAATGATGGAAAGCTGAGCCAAAAGCCAAAAATGTGCATGTTGCAATTATATGCTACTCCCTCCGTTCCATAATATAAGATGTTTTAGCTTTTGTGAAATGAACGTATCTACATCTTTTAGTGTGTACGTTCACTCCGAATCTACACACTAAAAGATGTCTAGATACCTTCGTTTCACAAAAGCTAAAACATCTTATATTTTGAAACGGAGGGAGTACTTATCAAGTAATTTATTGCATAAAGAGATTTCACTCATAGCTTGCCCAAATCTATATCCATCCCCTGACAGGACAGATCTCTGAAAATAAAAGCAATTGTAATATTTTTTTTGAAGTATTGCATATTTTACCACTTGTGCATTTTGATTGTGAACTTGAATTGTGTGGATGTTATTTTCTATGAAACTCTGTTTAAATTTTCTTTTGTTGATTTTCCGTGTTATCTCTTAACAATTTTATTACATATTTTAACTTTCCGCAGAGTCTCTATTCAATGCCTTTGCAACAGCTGCCTTCTTCAAATTTGTTGTTTTCTCTATTTTTGAGATGAGGTATCTCCTTGCTATATGGAAAGCAAGCAGACCGTTGAACAGTGGAGAAGGTTGGGAAGTAATGAGGCGAGAACTGTCTGTTCTTTACAGCCGCTTTTGTGAGTACTAAATATCATCTGGTTCTTGTTCTTTTTTATGAACCACACTAGTAGGTCACTTGCAACCAATGCAGAATGTTCATGCATAAAAGAAAAGCAAAATATTATGATCATTGCCGTATATCAATAACTCTGATGAAATCTGGATCTTCTGTAGTTAGACATCAAGTACCTAGCAGGCTAGAACCAGTCCCATTGTCCAAAACCGATTCTTTCCCATACCATAATGTATTAGCCATTTACCTGCTCCTGCATCTGTAATTAATGGTGGTGCCAAAGGCAACCTGGTTTCATTTTTCCTGCAAATAATTGATACTTGTGTTTACATTGCATCAAAATCTGTC
Organism: Avena eriantha; assembly: GCA_910589775.1. NCBI lineage: Eukaryota > Viridiplantae > Streptophyta > Magnoliopsida > Poales > Poaceae > Avena > Avena eriantha. Next base: position 186,435,728 of record OU342741.1, on the reverse strand, counting down.
ATGCTTTGAAAATTTTAGGGGCTCTGAGCGCACAGTGTTTTTATTCTGGCACCGCCATTGCCTGTAAGGGCAAGTAACATGGTGCCTCATGCTAGTTGGTAAGAACGATGTCTGGTGTGTGCTATTCATGGAATCGGTACTAATCTAAGGGGCCCTTTAGGTTGCTGTATATCCTTTACTGACATCGAAAACCTATGTGTCCATAGTAATACTGAATTAAGATGCCAACGTTTGTTAGGTTAAAAATGCTTAATTGGCTGACATTGTTGCATGGTCACACCATCGTTTAGGTTTTCTTACACCAACTTCCTAACGATTCTTTGTTTCCGCAGATGGCATTCTTCTGGGAGGAATCCTTCTCATGTATGAGTTGCACAATTTCTTACGGCCACTTTTGTTCCTGATGTACTCCTTTTGGATTCCTCAAATTGTCACAAATGTCATCCGGGATACAAGAAAACCCCTGCACCCTCAGTATATTTTAGGCATGACTGCTACCCGGGTTGCCATCCCGCTATATATATTTGGTTGCCCTAGCAACTTCATGCGCATTGAGCCCGACAAGAAATGGTGCATCGCCGTGACAGTATTCATGGGTATCCAAGCAGCAGTGCTCCTCCTCCAGCATTATCTTGGTTCTCGCTGCTTCATTCCTCGCCAGGTAATTACTACCATGATAATACCCTACTAGATGCACTCTGTTTTGTTCTGTTAAGGATGCACATTAGTCGCCATTCATGTAGCTGATTTCGTTTCTTATACGTATTTTAGTTGCCACCGTTAGATGTATATTGAGCTCCATTTGATTGAATTATCAGAGAGGTGTTTGTTCATTTTTTTTATTAGTACCATTACTTATCTGTTTTGGCCACAATCTCCAGATCCTCCCTGAGAAATACTGCTACCACAGAAAGGTCGAGGATAGCACAAATCAGCCCATCGATTGTGTTATTTGCATGACTACAATTGATCTTACCCAAAGAACAAGTGAATACATGGTAATTGTGAAATCTCTTGATGCGTGATGTCAGACATGTATATGCTTAAAGCACCCACTGTCTCTCCTATTGTAGGTGGCACCTTGCGAGCATATATTCCACTCGGGATGTCTACAACGCTGGATGGACATCAAGATGGAGTGCCCAACTTGCAGGCGCTCTCTGCCGCCAGCCTAGAGGAGCAATCCTTTGTACAATATATAGTTAACAAGTAGGCATCCCAGCTTATGCAAGGTATTGCAACCTTTACAATGCTTGCTTCCTGTATCCAGAAAAGCAGGTTTGTATCCCACAAATTCACCGTTCTGTGCTTTCTTAATTATTTAGGTGGGAATTGAGGTGCAATAAGGCAAAGGCTGCAACCATGGTCGATTTCTCAAAGATAACTGTAGGAATTTATGCTTTTCAGTTTGAGGTCTTGTGTTGTACAAAATATTGTACCGAGTATCACACGGAGAAATCTTAACATGGTTGCATCTCACGTTATCTTTTTCTTCAGCACCAGTAGTCTAGTTCCATGGAGCAGGTACAATACAATCTGAACCTTGCTGAGTTGCTGCATGGACATCAGACAAAGAGCAATTTTTTTTAATCATGGGGCTTCTTTCTATTAATTAAGAAGTTTTACATGAAGATTCATGGGTGGCTAACAAATGCCTACTCTCCTGGCGTGAGTTCGCCCAATTAATTAGCACCCGCAATAACCTAAAACCTAGCCTACTTGATGTTAGCAAGGAGGATAGAAGGTGGGGTGCTTGTTGCAGGCGACCTGCACATCTCTTTCACTCCAAATCTCGCAAGAAACAACGAGGGTGAGGAAAGCCATTGCCTTGCGGATAGTAGTAGATGACCCAGATGACATTTTGAGCCACCATTTTACGAGGGAAATGATTTTAAGCCACCAACTTTCGAGGGAAAGGTTTGATCATTGTTGGGGATCAAGATAGTGGAGGCCGAGCCAGTCTCGAATGAGCCTCCAAAGGTAGACGGTGTTGGAATCTTCGCCATGATAAAACTGCTAAAATGTTTAATTTCATCGAAGACTATGAAGATGCTTTTATTTGCAAAAAATTAAGTGGGAGCGCTGAGGCATATTTCTAATATATTATGTAGATGACATGTTGATTGAAAATGATGTATCTTTTATTGACACGGGTTAAGAATTTCATTAAAATTGGATTTCGATAAAAGACTTGGCAAAATCGGAATATTAGGCATCAATGTCTATATGGATAAATTGAGACGCTAATATGGTTGTGCCAGACATACATATATGAGATATTAAAAGGGTTCAATATGGAAACGACAAGAAAGGTTCTTGCTGCATGAAAGGATTGAATCAAGATTCAAGTGTATCGACACTTGGTAAGTGAAATCACATGAATATTTTGATCAATAATACCGTGATATGTACATATCCAGATATGTCCTATGCTCTAAATGTTGTGAGCATATACCAGAATGATTCATAAGATGATTATTGGACGATAGTAAAGATATTCTTATGAGCTTTGGAAGAACTAAAAATATACCATGTATAAGTGACAAATAATCAAAGTAGTTCATTGTAAAGTGTTACATTGATATTAGTTTGTCACAAGATATAAATTAAATTTATCTCAATTTAAACTGTGGGTGGCACAATGTAATAGAAAGGAGGTTCCATGATGGATTTGGATGAGTTCCAAAGTTAAGGTATTATGACGGATACTACAATAAAAGGATAAGTATATGACTGCTATAGTAGCAGCAAAGGAGGAAATTTGGTTAAGTAGTTTGTTACTAAACTAGGTGTGGTTCACAATGGGCTAATACTATAAAAATATATTGTACGACAATACTAGCAACATGTTTTAACCCAAAGGAACTAAAGATCTCACCAAAGGACTAAATTTATACAGTGTCATCTCATTAGAGAACGAGTGATGCGTAGAGACACAAAGACATGAAAATACACACGGACATGAAGTGTCAGATCCGGGGATTATGTTAACCACTAGCAAACGCGTATATACAACACCTGAAAGACATAGGTGTTGAATGCGCAAGTTTTTCAAACTAGATTATTGACTCTAGTGCAAGTGGGATACTAAAGAAAATATGTCCAAGAGGCAATAATAAAGTGGTTATTATCTTATTTCATGTTTATGATAAATGTTTATTTTGCATGCTATAATTTTATTAATTGGGAACGTTAATACATATGTGTTTAATAAACAAATAAAGAGTTCCTAGTTATGCCTCTCATATAAACTAGTTCGTTGATTAACAAGATGATCAAGATTTTCTGATCATGGACATTAGATGTTGTTAATAACGATGCCACAATATTGGTGGAATGATGTGATGAATATTCATCCGAAATATAGCATTACAATCAAAGTCATTGAATTTATATTGCTATAACATCATACGAAGTAATCCTAGTCCTTAGACCATGAGATCATGTCAATCACTAACACCAGAAGAGTATCTTGATAACTCAAACGTCATACCGTGACAGAGTGACTATAAAGGTGGGTTCAGTGCTACGAAGGTGTTATGTAGAGGATCATGGATCAAGAGTGTGATTTGTCCATCCCGATGACAGATAGCTATACTCTGGTCCCTCTCGGTGATATCACATTAAGATAGCTTGCAAGCAAGTGATGTGATCACGAGAATGTTATATCACGAGAACGAGAAAATAGTGCATGTCAGTAACGAGATCAAACTAGGTATGGGGATACCGATGATCGAATCTCGGACATATAATATATCGCGAGACAAAGATATTTGCTTACAACGTTAAAGGTTCACACGATCACTAGAGTCATCGTTGAATGTGTGGGAGTCAATATGGATCTCCAGGTCCCGCAGCTGATTATTGATCGGAAAGGGGTCTCTATCATGTCTGCATTGTTCACGAATTGTAGGGTGACACACTTAAGGGATACCGACACCATTTGGAGCAAATATGTTTCAAATAAAGATTTAAGAAAGCGCTGGATTCATTTTGATGGAAACCGAAATTATTTCTGGTGAAATTGCAGAAACTGGTTCTGCATGTGATATTGAAATGTTGTAGGGGGTTTTATGTGAATGTTTGTTAAATAAAGTAATAAACAAAATTCTAAATAAAATAAATAAAATAGTTTTATTTAATGAGAGCTTGCATTAAATTAGATGGAAATTTAATGCATGTGAGTAGACATGAGTGGGGGTGTGTGTTTATGTGAGTGGAAGCTCCACCCACATGAATGAGGGAGAGGTGGGGGCACCCACCATAGCCGGCGGCCATGCCCCTTGGGCAGCCCCCCTCCCCTATATAAGGAGCACCTCCTCCTCCTCCTCCTCCACTCTCACACCTCGTGAAGGATCTCTCTCCCCTTCTAGAAATTATTTCCCATGGTCTTGGATTAGCGAGATACATGTTCCCGGTGGCTTTATCTGGAAAGGAGTTGTTTCTTCCGCTGCATGGCTAGAGCGAGAACGCGATGGTTGCCGGGGTACCGGATGTGTGCGCGATCATAGATGCAACACTGCTTTGCGGTGCTGGACTTGCTGGTGCTGGACCTGCTGGACGTGCTGGTCCTGGACCTGCTGGACCTGATGGACTTGCTGGTGCTGGACCTGCTGGACTACTGGACTTCATCACGATCTTGAGATTGACAAGTGTACGACTACATCAACCACGAAATCAGTTTCGTTAACAATGCTTTGTCGCTCTTCAAGGGTATGTTTTCTATGGATGTTTATCCACCCGTTGATTGTATCTAGGTAGATAGATCTTGGCGCTTAGATGTTCACATCGTAGGATTTTTTTATTTTCTATGCTGTGAACCCAACAGTTTGACCTACCAAGAGATGTTTGAGAAAAGAAAAAGGTTTTGTTTTACAAAAAGCTGAAAGAAAGAGGAGGAAAAATGTTTACGAAAATGCACCCGGTTCTTTGCAGCTTTAGCTATAACAACTTAACCCGTGCAACCACATTACTATGGAACAAGACAGGGTTAGACTTGAAGTTTGCTACTCTGGTGTGGGAATTCTCACAACTACTTATAAGGGATCAACTCCCTCTAATGTCAGGGTTCCTTTATAGAAAGGGTAAATTGTTAGACAGTCACCTAGAGGAACTGCGAACTGCCCTCGGGAGCAGCCGGGCGATACTATGCGCCTCTCATTGAAGGTGCCCACTCTCGAGGAGTCGGAATGCGCTCCAGTTGGTCTTTGGCCCAGACGTCCCGGCGTTGAGAGGAACAACTCATAGGGTAGGGCCTATAATAGAGTGGCATCCGGAGAGTCTTGATCAGTTACTCGACCCACGATCCATAGGTGATCAGGGCAGGGTAGTCAGATGGTGTGGGTAAAATGTATAACCTCTGTAGAGTGTAAATCTATTCTAATATATGTGTCCGTGGTTATGGACGGGCTGGACAAACTACTGTAGAGCGGTGCTGGTTTTGATTTCAAAAAGGACTTGGAAAAGCAAAGGCTTTGAAATGTTTTGACCATGGGATGGTCGGAAAGGAAGGAAAGGAGTTTGTTCATGGGATGACCGGAAGGAAGAAAATGGATGGGTGACCCCAATCCTAGTGTTTTCCAAAACTTTTCAAAAGGATTTTTAAATGGTTACAAAAATGTTAAACAAAGATATGTAGATGATGTTTCTACAATAGAAACTATTTGAGAAAAGAACCTCTCTTGGAACCCTCCTACTACCACAACCTTATTGCATATCCTCTTATTGTTTATCTTAAGGTGGTTTGCAAGTACATTCAAAGTACTCACTAGCATTGTCCCTGGCTATTAACTTGGTCAGATATCAAGAAGATGAAGTTGACGACTATGCGAGCAAGGACGTTTTTCCCAGTCAAGTTGCTGTAGGTTAAGGCATGACTTGGGATCTACGCTTGATGAAGTTCCACTGATGTTGATTAATGTAGCCATAAAGGCAAATAAGGTATGACATGTATCCGCTTAAGAAATGGAGGTTTACTTTGATACTTGTTAGTTATGTGCCACGACATACTGATCATGGGATTGTAGTGTATTGATACGTCCATTTTGCATCACTATTCTATATCATAATTTAATGTTATTCATTGATATATTTCATATTCACAAATGATACTTATGTTATTTCATGTGTTTTTGCATGGTTGATGACTTTTGGAGCATGAACCGCTGTAGTCAGGATTCTGATGGAAAAGGTCCTGTTTGGAGGTGAAATTTGCGAAGATTAGAAAATCTGGGAAAATACATGGAAAATTCTATTTTTCCAGAAGACGAAGGATGCCAGAAGGGGGACTGGAGATGGGCCACAGGGGGCCCACACCACCCCCTAGCGCGGGCAGCCCTAGGCCGCGCCACCAGGTGGTGTGGCCACCCTGGCCCACTCCAGGCTCTCCCCTTTGGCGTATATTATCCCCACGAAACCATAAGCCTCGGGAAGGGACCATAGAAAGATTTCACCGCCTCTGCGGGGCGGAAAACTACAGAGAGAGAAAGATCTCTCTGGCAGACAGATTCTGCCGAGGGAATTCCTTCGTGGAGAGGGAGATCATCACCATCAACACCACCATCAAGCTGGACTTCATCGGGATCATCATCATCATCATCATCACCATCATCATCTCCACCAGCACCATCATCACCACTTCATACCGCTGTAACAATTAGGTTTAATCTTGCATAGTTCTTAGGGGAAATGTTCCCGGTGTTGATTACTCCTTTTAGTTGATGCTATTGAGTGAACCATTGAATTAATGTCTATGTTCAGATTGTTACTTATCATTATATCATCTCTGATCTTGATCCATATAATGTCTTGTGAGTAGTTCGTTTAGTTCTTGAGGACATCGGAGAAGTCATGTTGTTAGTAGTGGAATTGTGTTGAGAAAGATTCAATGGTTTGTTAATTATGTGGTGTATTTATTCTAGTGGTGTCATGTGAACGTCGACTACATGACACTTCACCTATATGGGCCTAGGGGAATGCCATGTGTATTTGGCTACTAATCATAGGGGTTGCTGGAGTGACAGAAACCTGAACCCCTGTTAGGAAACCTTTGCACACGGGATGTTAGGGTCTTAGAGTTTAAAGTTTTGGTTAGGTTTCTACCTTAATTACTTTCTTGTACTTGCAGATGCTTGCAAGGGGTATAATCACAAGTATGTATTAGTCCTAGGAAGGTCAGTACATTAGCACAGGTTCACCCACACAACACTTAGCAAACTAAAGAAGATTAATCAACTATATGAAGCGAAAGCACTTGACGATATTCCCATGTGTCCTCGAGAACGCTCAGTCATCTTAAGTAATACAACCGGCTTGTCCTTTGCTGAAGAAAGGATTGGGCCACTTGCTGCATTTATTATTATTGTCTTTCGTTTACTCGCACTTTATTTACCTGCATTATCAAAAACCCCTAAAAATCCGTTTGCTAAGTATTTACAGAGAATTCCTGCTCCAAGCCACTCGTCAACACCTTCTGCTCCTCGTTGGGTTCGACACTCTTACTTATCGAAAATACTGCGATGCACCCCCTATACTTGTGGGTCATCAAGACTATTTTCTGGCGCCGGTGCCGGGGAGTGAAGCGCTATTGGAGAGTGGAACTGGTAAAGGAAACTTCTACTATGAGTATTGTTTATTTATGTTAGTTACTTTATTTTCAATATGGATAATTCGCTGAGTTTCTTATTTCTTAATTCTACTACCACTGCTAAGGTAGTAAATGAACCACCACCTACTGAGAATGATACTTTTAAAATACCTACAAGAATTATTGATCATGTTATGGATAACTACTATTTTGGGGATGGAACTGTCCATCCCGGTGATCATTTGCTCTTTATACACAAATTATGCGGGTTGTTCAAGTGTGCAGGTATTACAACAGATCAAGTCAAGAATAAGTTATTCTCATTATCACTGAAAGGAAGAGCTGAGGAATGGTATAAGCTGCTGAAGAATGGTCAATCTCTTGAATGGGAGGAAGTAGTACCTCTCTTTTATTCTAAATTTTATCCTCCTAGTGAGATTCATAAAGATCAGAATCAAATATACAACTTTTGGCCTCTTGATGGAGAGAGTACAACTCAAGCTTGGGGGAGATTGAAGTTACTAATGCTCAAATGTCCTATTCATGAGCTCCCCAACAATATTATTATCAATAACTTTTATGCAAGACTTTCTCTTCATGATAAGGATCTATTGGATGCTTCTTGTGCTGGATCATTTACACGCATGGAAGAAGAAGCTAAATGGGATCTTCTAGACCATATTCAAGACAATGCTGAAGCATGGGAGAATGGTTAAGGAAGAAAGTCAAGTATAAATTATGATTATGAATGCATTGAATCTTTTATGGGAACTGATGACTTCCAAAATATTAAAAATGCTTATGGTCTAGACTCTTAAGCTATTGCAACTTATTTTAAGACTTTTGCTTCCGATATTGAAGTTCCTAAAAAGAAGCGGAATAAGTATCACGCACCTTATAAAGATATTGTTAATTGTGTTCCTGCTAAAAATACTGAAGTTTATACTGCTAATCATGTTTTATCCGAACCTTACATTGAGAAAATGCCTTTCCCAGTTAACATAAAGGAACATTCTATGATAGCTAGTTTGGTTAATGAAAGTACAAAGTAATTTGTTAATGAACAAGTTGCTATTGAACCTATGATAGCAAATGTGTAATACTTTGTCACTAAATATGTGGAAGATGGACACACTATCCTCTATAAGGACACTTCTAATATTGTTTCACGAAGTAGTGTTATGAGAGCCAATGTCCCTGTGTTTTCTGTTAGAGTAAGTGATCATTGCTACAATGGTTCCTATCGTTAAATTTATGCATGATACTGAAAGTTACTATGAGAGAGGGAAAAGTGTTCTTATGCATCTCAATAATATTAAGTTTCCTCGCTTTATGCTAAAAATCTTTATGTTGCACTTGTTTTGCCTTCCTATGCTAGCAGCCTTTGGTTTCAACAATTTATTTTCTTACAAAATTCCCTTGAATAGGAAGTGGGTTAGACTTAAACATGTGTATTTTTGCCTATTGATGCTCTCTTTTACTTCAATTCATATTCTTATGTGAGCATCATTGAAATTATCATGCCCATCTTAATGGCTATAAAGAAAGAGCTTTTTGGGAGATAACCTAATATATTTGTGCTTTCAGTTTGTTTTCGTTTATTTGAGTCTTGGAAGTTATTACTTCGGTAATAACCTATCCTTATCCTTTTTGTTTGGTTTTTGTGTCAAGATCAACCCCTAATGAGAGAGAAGTAATATTTGGGAAAGTTGCTGTCCCGGAACAAATTTTTGTGCTTCACCATAAAAAATCGTGAGAGATCTCTGTACTTCGGATTGAGCTGTAAATGTTTGTGCTTCTGCCCCAGGTTGTTATTTAACTTTCGTTAGTTTTCCACTTTTTGATTTGAGCAACAGAAGATTTTTGAAAAAAATGATCTTTACCTGCTGGTGTGTTTTGACAGATTTTTGCCACTCTTACATTTGCCTCTTAAATCGATTTCCTTTTTGAATTCTTTTTGGGTTTTCGGAAGGAGTTGTTATGGTAGCTTATGTTTTGATGGATTTCAGTTGAAATTAAACTTAAAAGGTTTATTACTGTCAACACCCGGATTTTTAATCCCAGATGCTTGTTATGCCATACATCGCAATCCCAAAATTACCATTTTTGCGAGACATAACATATTGGATATCACATTACATCATCCATTACAAACCATAATAAGGTCTTACACAAATAAAGGATCTCATGATCTAGTCTTAATACAACAAGCAGCGGAATAAATAATAAGCGTAGCGGTGGGGTCCATCTTCAAGGTCACATGCAATGCTAACGATGGAAGATAGTCCTAGTTATCATAGCCGTCCTGTTGTCCTTCATCTTGGTAGTCTCCTTCATAGTCTGGACATAGTAATAGCCAGAGACAAAAGCCATGAGTACTCTTTAAGTACTCGCAAACTATCACTAACAAGTAAGATAGTTCTAGTGAGAAATGCTAACTCTAGGTTTATTTGTAAAGTTAAATTTGAAACCTAAGCTAAGTTCAGAAACAAAGAAAGATAAAATAAAGTTCTAGAATCACTTAAGTTGGGAAGCTAGTGTCCTAGTCACAACCCTGTTATGGTCAAGTCAAGATTCATCATTCATATCATGAGTCATTTTGAAAACATCTAACAATGGAACAGTATGACCACTCCAACTGTCCATAACCGCGGACGCGGCTATTCGAATTGTTTGACACTCTACAGAGGTGGTACACTTTCACCACAAGATTCGATACATCTGTCAGGGATAACCCCGAATCATCATACTTAGTATGCAGATAATCAAACATAACATTTCCTTTACACACCCTAGTATAAGCACCTCTTCTATGAGCATGGCCTTCCAACCATGACCATCTGTCATCTTGGGCACTACATAGGTGGACAACATTGAGAGGTAGCCTCAGCTCAAACCTCTCCCACGAGGTAACTAATACTAATGCATATAAACTTCCGGCTAAGCCTTACCCAATTCAGGTATTGTGGTTGTACGGTAAAATTGGAATGGTATCGCATCCGAACCCAACCATTAGTTCTGTAAAGGGATAAGGCTCATGCCTCAACATTTTCATCATCATAAACCATTAGTGTTTCTCAACACATGTCAAAACATCTCAATAGAATGACTGATCATTCCAAGGTTTTCACAATTCATTTTCACCAAGTATTCCCATCTAAAGTGACTCAAGTTTTAGTTTAGCTCTAAACTACTAAGTTAAGAGTGTTCACTAATATGGTGTGCTAAGATCAATCTCATGCCATAGAATGACATCTAAGTTTATCTAGATAGGTCAAGTTTTATACTTTTTATGCTACCTTCAAACAAGTAAAGGATTTTGATAAAGTAAAGCTTGGAAATAAAACTTGGGGTAGGTAATAGTCAAAGTGGTATAACCAAAGCATGCCTAATGCATCTTGCTTAGGTTATCTAGCTTTCAAGGGTTAGCTTGCATTTTTAATGATGGCTTGCCTTGGTTCGTGCAGTGGTTGAAGTTTTCTTCCTCCTCCTGTTGGTAGAACTCCTCCTCAAAAGCTTGGTCGGTACTATCGTCTATAAATACATACGGGATACACAATCACCAAATTTTTTTTAACTAGTCTAATTAGCACACTAAGGCACACATTTGATGATCTATTATCATCACAAGCATCACAAGGTTTAATAACTAGCTTCAATCTTTTTATTTGAGAAAAGTAATTTCTACTCTTTGCAATTAACTAAGATTTAATATTCTCCAATTAAAATATGGGATCATGTGGACACATTTCATCACCACATATTCTAACATATGGGAATTTGATTTAAAAGTTGCATCACATTTTCATAAGTTTAAGTTTAATATTTAATGATTTAAAGTGACTAGAAATGCCTATATAGCATTATTCTGGTACTAGTCCAAAGTCACTGCATGAAAACCTTAGTATTATTACATATTCAGATAGCTATGGTTAAATGTGATTTTTGAGAGTTGGAATCAACTCAAAAGCTATCATGGTTGATTTTAGAAAAATGTTTGAATGTGCAAATGCTTCTGTCTTGTTATTTTTACTAGGAGAGATCTCTAACTCTAAAAGATTTAAATCCAACGGGCTTGGATAGGGATTTTCATTACCTTTCCAACAAAATTGGAATTACTCCATTTGGATTTGTAAAACTCTTTGAATTGATTTTTGAACTAAGGGACAAAATTGATTTTCAGTCTAAATAGAAAAACCTAATTTGAATTAAACGGGTCAGCGCGGGAAACTAAATGGGCCGGCCCAGTAACACTCAGCGGTGCAGAGGGCGACTGACAGGCTGATCCCGCATGTCAGCGGCACATAAAACCCGAAGCGGTACGGGGCGATCTGGGCCACACAATTAGAACGCAGATCGACGGTTCACGGTCGTCGTCGTCGACAGACTGGTCACTGGTGAGACCGAACCCTAAACGGCCGGTGGAGGTCTACTGGGGACGTACCAGGGCTCTAGCTAGTGCAACGAGGCGGGTGAACGAACTGGACGGCGACGGCGAGCTCAGGCGAAGTCATGGCAGGGGCTGAGGTGGACGAAATCGACGGGGACTTCTCCTCTGCAGCGGCTACCTCCGGTGGAATTCCGGCGAACGGCGGCTCGAGCGGCTTTGGTGAGAGAGGGGAAATGGTCAGTGGAGAGAGAGGAGTGGAATGGTGTGAATAAATGGTGCTGGGGTGGCCTCCTTATATATGCTCGACGAGGGGACTGACGGGTGTGGGCTGGCATCTCCGGCGAGGGCGATACAGAGGGCTACCGGCGTGGGCGAGGTAGCCAGACGGTGGGCGGTCAGCTGGCGGTCAGCTATGGTGCAATGGCACGCCTAGGGGCGGTGGCATGTGGTCGGGGGCTTCACGCGCTCTGGGAGACAGAGGCGGTGCTCGACGGTGATCATGGCGACTGTGGGTCGCGCAGCGGTGCACGGCCATGTCAGGCGGGTTGCTGGGTTCAAGGCGGAGCTGCGTGCGTGATTTGGTGTCGGGGCTTGGTCTGTGGCATGCTGGCGGCGATCGCGCTCTGGCGTGCACTGTGCACGACGCAGAGAGAAAGGGCGGCGATGCTGTAGGGTGGTCCAGTGGCTAGGGTTGATCGAGGGGTGGACAGTGGGCGGCGGTGAGGTCACGCCTCACTCCCTGGAGCGGCGGAGAAGGGCTGGTGGTCGCCTGTGGCTGGTGCACGCTTGGCCAGCAATCATGGCGTCAGGGCGACATGGCACTAGCGTCAGGGGCTAGAGATAGGGTTGGTTTTGGTCTGGTTGGACCTGGGGGAGACCAGGGTGATCAATGCACACCAAATAGCTCGACAAGATTAGCTCCAAAACAATAATAGTTAGGCCATAATGATTCTGCTTATAAGGTGTTCGATCAAATGGCCGCAAGATACTTTTGTTTGAATTTTGGGATGATTTTTGGTGGAGTGATGTATCTAATGCTTAAGCATCTAGGTTTGCTTGGGATTTTAAAATGGAGTTCATTTGAGTGGTTTTTGAAATAGTGTGATCTTGATACATACACTAGATTCAATTTTCAAATGTCATTTAAAATTAGAGTTTGAATGATTTTGGGAGATCACAAAGTGGGCCTTGGCACAACACTACTTGTACTAGCAAGGGGTGCAAAGAACCACAATTGTCTCTGTTGGCATTTGAGTCCTAGGAACACCCGAAGTGTCCTAGTTAGTTAAAATGGCACAAATGACCATTTCCTTATTTTATTCTTTTTGATTTATTTTTCTTTGGGATTTGTTTGGGAATGATCTAGATGATGTTTAATTCACCTTAGAATCATTTTACAACCAATGGATCACTCAAACATGGCAATTCAAATCAACTCCTAATTTAAATGCACACACATATGAATGCTTAATTATTTAAAATGGAAACGTTTTTGTTAACCCTAAATTGGGTAGATTTGATCTTGATTAACTTTGGATTAAGTTTTGGGATGTTACAAACCTTCCCCCCTTAAACAAAATCTCGTCCCGAGATTTAATAAAGAAAACTAGGAACTAAAGAGATCTGGGAACTCAGTCCTAATGTAATCTTCTCGCTCCCAGGTGGCTTCTTCTTCAGTATGGTTGCTCCATTGAATCTTGAGAAATTTGATACTCCTGGTCCTGGTGGTTCTGTAGGCTTCCTCTAAGATACTGATGGGCACTTCACGATATGTCAGATCCTTGTTGATATCAACAGCTCGGTGATCGATGTTTTTGAACACTTCGGTCTTCTCCGACACTTCTAGGCATTTGCGAGGTAACGAGATATGGAACACAATGTGGATGACTGACATCTATTCTGGCAGTTCCAGTTGATATGATACTTCTCCTCGACGATTCAGAATCTTGAAGGGTCCAATATATTTGGAGGCTAACTTTCCTTTCAGACTAAAGCGTTGCGTTCCCTTTAATGGCGAAACCTTGAGATATACAAAATCTCCAACATTGAAAGCCATGTCTCTCCTTCTTTTGTCAGCATAACCCTTTTTGTCTGGATTGGGCGGTCTTGAGGTGCTCACGGACTTTGTGAACCTTTTCTTCGGCTTCTCGGAGAATGTTGGGTCCAAAAATCTGACTCTCTCCTACTTGCGACCAATTCAAAGGGGTACGACACTTTCTTCCGTATAGGAGCTCAAATGGGGCCATTTGCAAACTGGCTTGATAACTGTTGTTGTATGGGAATTCTGCGAAAGGTAGACAATCTTCCCATTTTGATCCATACTCCAAAACACAAGCTCTCAACATATCTTCTAAGATCTGGTTGACTTTATTAGTCTGTCCATCAGTTTGTGGGTGATAAGCGGTGCTGAAATTCAACTTGGTTCCTAATCCTTCTTGGACTTTTTTGCCAAAATCTTGAGGTAAATTGGGTTCCTCGATCTGATACTATGGTCTTGGGGGTTCCATGCAAACTAACAATTCTAGCAATGTACAACTCTGCTAGCTTCGGACTCTGTTAGGTAGTCTTGACAGGTATAAAGTGAGCTACCTTAGATAGTCTATCAACGATGACCCAGATTGAGTCATTTCCCCTACTAGAAGTAGGCAAGCCGGTGATAAAGTCCATTCCGACAGAATCCCATTTCCATTCTGGAATCTACAATGGTTGCAATAGTCCCGCGGGTCTCCGATGCTCTGCTTTGGCTCTTTGACAGATGTCACACTTGGCGATGTACCTTCCAATTTCTCTCTTCATCTTGTGCCACCAAAATTGCTCTTTCAAATCTTGATACATCTTCGTGCCTCCGGGGTGGATAGAATAAAGAATATCATGAGCTTCCTGCATGATAACTTGCTTCAGCTCCAAATCTGCTGGCACGCAGATACGTCCTTTGTACCACAGAACTCCTTCTTCGTCTTCGGTGAATCCAGGTACCTTTCCTGTACTAATACGACGTTTGATTCCGTCGATACTTTCATTTCCCTTCTGGGCTTCCTTGATTTGACTGATCAATGTGGGTTGAAGTTCAATGCTAGCTAAAAATCCTTTGCTAACTAGCTCAGTTCTAAACTGCTCCAACTCCTCATACAAACTGGGTTGCTCCTCCTTGATCATGGTGTTTAACCTACACGGCAATCTGCTAAGAGCATCCGCTATCACATTGGCTTTGTCGGGGTGATAGTGAATGTCAAGGTCATAATCCTTGATTAACTCTATCCATCTCCTTTGCCTCATATTTAGCTCCTTGAGTGAAAATATACTTCAAGCTCTTGTGATCTGACTAAATCTCACAGCGATTTCCCATAAGATAATGACGCCATGTCTTTAGTGCCAAAACTACAGCTGCTAATTCAAGGTCATGGGTCGGATAGTTCTGCTCATGCTGCTTCAGTTGTGGAGACAGATAAGCGATGACTTTGCCTTCTTACATCAATACACATCCGAGACCAATCTTGGATGCATCACAATACACATCAAGCGACTTCTTGATATTTGGCATGATCAATATTGGGGCTGAAATCAATCTCTTCTTGAGATCTTGGAAACTTGCTTCACATTTGTCAGTCCATTCAAACTTCTTGTCCTTCTTCAACAATTGGGTCATGGGTCTGGCGATGCTCGAGAATCCTTCTACGAACTTGCGGTAATATCCCGCTAATCCGAGAAATGCACGGACTTGGGTTTGAGTGGTTGGGGATTCCCATGCTTCGACATCTCTGATCTTGGTGGGATCAACAGCTATTCCTCCGGCAGACACAATATGTCCTTGGAATCCTACTTCTTTCAGCCAAAACTCACATTTGCTGAACTTGGCATACAACCGATGGTCTCTCAGGGTTCCAAGGATGATTCTCAGATGTTGCTCATGCTCTTCTTCTGACTTGGAGTAGATAAGGATATCATCGATAAACACAACGACAAACTTGTCTAGAAAATTCATAAAGATCTTATTCATGAGATTCATGAAATAAGCAGGGCATTGGTTAATCCAAAAGACATGACCGTATACTCGTATAAACCATAACGAGTAGTAAAGGTGGTCTTCGGAATATCCGTTCCACGAATCTTAAGTTGGTGATAACCAGTCCTAAGATCAATCTTTGAAAACACTTGGGCACCAGTCAACTGATCAAATAGATCCTCTATCTTCGGCAGTGGGTACTTGTTTTTGATGGTGACGTCATTCAGCTTTCTGTAATCAGTGCACAATCAGTTGCCTCCATCTTTCTTGTCGACGAATGATACTGGCAATCTCCATGGTGATGCGCTTGGTTGAATCAAGCCTGTTGCTAACATCCAACTGCTTCTTCAACTCTACTAACTCTGAGGGGTTCATGATATAGGGTCTCTGGACTATTGATCCGGTTCCGGGGATTAGTTCGATAATGAACTCAATATCCCTATCCGGGGCATGCCTGGCAATTCATCTGGGAATACGTCAGGGTATTCACAGACTACTCTGACTTGGTCTATGGTGGGTAGGGCTAGACTCTCGTTGCACTTGAATTGACGGGGTAAGGTTTCAGATATATGCTCTACTGAGACTCCAGAGCTACTGGTCATGGTGATGGCTTTCTTAGCATAATCTATCAATCCTTTATGCTTTGACATCCAATCCATTCCTAGGACTACTTCCAATCCTTTGGTTCCAAGTACTATTAGATTAGCATAAAAATCTATCCCATGTATTCTGATAGGCACAACTTTGCAAATTTTTCTAGCTTTTGTAGTTGAACAAGGAATTTGAACTATCATGACATGCTTAAAATTGGTTGGGTGAATCTTACTAGTGCATGCAAATTCTTCGGTGACAAATGAGTGCGATGCTCCAGAATCAAACAACACTCTTGCTAAAACTGAGTTGACAAAAAACATACCCAGCACTACATCTGGCGCTTCTTGGGCTTCTTCGGCGTTCATGTGGAAAAGACGACCGTTGCAGTTGTGAGGGTTCCCTGGGGCAAATCTTCTTCCTGGTTGAACACGACGCTGCTATTGATCTAGGGAATTCCCATTGGCAGTGGTGGCAATATTCTTGGGACACTCATTGGAATAGTGACCCTTCACTCCACATTCGAAACAAGTAATCTGGGACTTGTCTTTTGCTGCCACGGGCACAACATTGCTTCTAGTTCTGGGTGCAGTGTTGTTGTTGTTGTTGTTGCTATTGGGAGGTGTACGGTTGAAATTGCTGGTGTTGCCGGGGTTGTTGTTGTTTCCTCCGGATTTCACATTGCCTTCGTTACGGTTGGGGTAACTTGGGCGAGACATTGGGGGTCGGTTGTTTCTCGGTGCATATCCTGTAGACGGGTTGGGACGGTACTTCTGGTGGCTATTGGATCCAGCTTGGTGCATCATACGATGCTTGCAGTTGTCGTTTGCCTGGTTAATCTTCCCTTCCATCTGAATGGCAGAGTCGACTAGCTCTTCGAGATCCTCGAAGCGGATGTTGACGAGGACAGTCTGCATCTCATCATGCATTC
Source organism: Avena eriantha (assembly GCA_910589775.1). Taxonomy (NCBI): domain Eukaryota; kingdom Viridiplantae; phylum Streptophyta; class Magnoliopsida; order Poales; family Poaceae; genus Avena; species Avena eriantha. The sequence goes on along the minus strand of OU342741.1, from coordinate 186,418,228 downwards.
CGTTCAGGAATCTCTCCTTCTTTTTGGCCTCCGTGTTGATCTCATCAGGTGCATACCTGGCAAGCGACAGGAATATGCCACGGTACTCCACTACACTCATTCTGCCTTGCTTCAGCTCTCTGAATTCATCCCTCATTCTGGTGACTAGGCCCTGCGGCACGTGGGTGCGGCTGAACTTGATTTTGAAGGCTTCCCATGTCATCAATTGACCATGGTTCATCAACTCTGGCTACTTCCAAATTGTTCTCCATTGTCTACAACCAGTCATCAGCATCTAGTGGATTCTCCGTAGTGCGGGGATTGGTATTCTGGAATTTTTCCAGCTTGGATCCTTGATGATCCTGATTTCCATGCCCTTGGTTGTTTTGGGCCATTTGAGCTCTGCTGCAGAATTGCTAAGTTGGTCCGGCGCTCTGCCCTGCTTGCTTCACGGTTTGCAACCAGCATCTGCATAATCTACATCATTGGGTCCTGCGATGAGCTACTCCCTCCGAGGTTTCCACGAGTCATCTGAAGATTGAGGTAGATAAAGGGGTAAGAGGGAAAGTTTTAAGGTTCATGGTTTTGGTTTCCAAGCTAAAACTTTGAGTTTGACTCAGGTTTTGCAACTAACTTCTTTTCATTCATTCAAACAAGCACACGATACAAACACACACACACCACAAGATCAAAGGAAACAGATGGGTTTAAGAACCATTCTGTAAGCTACGATACAATGGGACCGATGCTCCTCATTCTACAATAGTGCTCTAGTGTATCTACTCATCATCGATGAAGTCAGAGTCATCATCGTCGGTGTGGAAGTCCACAGCATCCTCCTCCAGAAAGTCATCATCATTGCTGAGGTAAGAGTCCATATCTCCCTGGATGTCTTCACCTTCCTCTTCTTCTTCCTTTGCTACAAGCTGAGCTTCTTGCTCCTTAATGGTCTTCTCGAGGTCGTTCACCTTCTTACAAAGACGGTCGATGGTGCGATCCTTCTTTTCGCGCTAGCGGCAAAGAGACTGACGGTCCTTGACAAGCAGTGAGAAAGTCTGGGCCTTCTGGGCGGCAATGGCAAGGTTGTGGTTGGTGAACTCCCTAGCGTTGTCCAATTCCTTCTGGCGGTCGTACAGTAGGAAGTCAAGGTTCTCCACTTGACGCTTCAACTCCGGGTGACTTGGCTGAAGGGAATATGCCCGAGAGGCAATAATAAAGTGGTTATTATCTTATTCCATGTTTATGATAAATGTTTATTTTGCATGCTATAATTGTATTAATTGGAAACGTTAATACATGTGTGTTTAATAAACAAAATACAAAGTTCCTAGGAATGCCTCTCATATAAACTAGCTCATTGATTAACAAGATGATCAAGGTTTCCTGATCATGGACATTGGATGTTGTTAATAATGAGGTCACAACATTGGTGGAATGATGTGATGAACATTCATCCGAAGTATAGCATTACGATCAAATTCATTATGTTTATATTTCTATAACATCATACGAATTAATCTTAGTCCTTAGACCATGAGATCATGTTAATTGCTAACACCGGAAGAGTATCTTGATAACATCAAACGTCACACCGTAACAGGGTGACTATAAAGGTGGGTTTAGTGCTACGAAAGTGTTATGTTGAGGCTCATGGATCAAGAGTGGGATTTTTCCATCCCGATGACAGATAGATATACTCTGGGCCCTCTCGGTGATATCACATTACGATAGCTTGCAAGCAAGTGATGAGATCACTAGAATGTTATATCACGGGAACGAGAAAAGAGTGCATGTAGGTAACGAGATAAAACTAGGTATTTGGATGCCAATGAACGAATCTCAGACATGTAATATATCGCGAGACAAAGGGATTTAGTTACTAGCATTAAAGGTTCTCACGATCACAGAAGTCATCGTTGAATGTGTAGGAGTCAGTATGGATCTCCAGGTCCCGCTTCTGATTATTGATTTGAGAGGGGTCTCGATCATGTGTGCATTATTCACGAACCGTAGGGTGACACACTTAAGGGATACCGACACCATTTGGAGCAAATATGTTTCAGATAAATATTTAAGAAAGCGCTAGAATTATTTCAATAGACACCAAAACTGTTTCAGGCGAAATTGCTGAAATTGGTTCTGCATGTAATATTGAAATGTTGTAGGGGGATTTATGTGAATGTTTGTTAATTAAAGTAGTTAACAAAATTCTGAATAAAATTAATAAAAGAGTTTTATTAAATGAGAGCATTAAATTTGGAGAAATTTAATGCATTTAAAGTGGAGACTTTAAAAGAGAATGTGAAGGGGCATTTTAATGTGGAGGGGGTTACCACCACATGAATGGGGGAGGTGAAGGGACACCCTCCCCTCCTCCTATAAAAGGCCCCCCTCTCACTCCTTCTTCCACACACTTCCTCGTGAAGGATCTCTCTCCCCCTCTAGTGTTATTCCCCCATGGTCTCGGATTAGCGAGATACATGTTCCCGGTGGCTTTATCTGGAAAGGAGTTGCTACTTCCGCTGCTTTGCTGGAGCGAGGGATGGAGGTTGTCGGGGTACCAAACGTGTGTGCGATGACGGATCCACCACTTCTTTGTGGTGCTGGACTTGGTGGTGCTAGACTTGCTGGAGCTGGATCTGATGGACGTGCTGGAGCCGAACCTGCTGGACTTCATCACGATCTTGAGATCAGCAACTGTACGACTACATCATCCACGAGTTCCAACTCGTTAACAAAGCTTTGTTGTCTTCGAGGGTAAGTTCTCCATGGATGTATATCCACCTGTTGCTTGTATCTAGTAGATAGATCTTGGCGTATAGTTCCCATCATAGGAAATTTTTTGTTCTCTATGTTGCGAACCCAACAGTGGTATCAGAGCCTGATCTATGCGTAGGTGATTTGCACGGGTGATACACATATGTTTATATGTGGGCGATGATGATCTGGTTATTGCATCTTCTATGTATTTTGGATATTGGTGGCATAGTGGGATGAAGCGGCCCGGACCAACCTTACATGTCATCGTACATGAGACCGGTTCCACGACTGACATGCAACTTGTTTTGCATAAGTGGCTGGCGGGTGTCTGTCTCTCCTACTATAGTCAATATCTCATTTACAACGAGTTGATAATAACTTGGTTATCCTCGTTGTGGTTCATGTTCGTAGGTAAGACCGGTTCTATCTCCGAAAGCCCTAAGCCACGTAAAACTTGCAATTGATAAATTAGAGGCGTCTAGTTTAGATCGTTGCTGGGCTAGTGTCTTGATATGGTATTGTTGTAAGTAGATGTATGATAAATACTCTTACAACACATTCAACGTGTAAGTTCCATAGACCTTGGCCTTACACACAAAGGAATGATAGAGATCATACCACGATGCAAATGATAGAGATCAAATGCATGGACCATATCATCTCACTTTACACATTAGATGTTAGCATCTTATACTGCTAGTTTGACGCTTTCTGTAGCATTGTAAGATGATCCCTCATTTAGATATCAAGATAAAAATGTGTTCTTCCTTAAGTATGCACCGTTTTGTGGATCGTGTTCGAGACATCACGTGATGATCGGATGTACTCGACTCTACGCTTTCATATAAACGGGTGTAAGACAGTTTTACACATGCGAGTACTAATGTTCTTACTTGGCGAGCCTAGCATGTATAGACATGGCCTCGAAACACGGACCAAAAGGTTAAGCATGAGTCATATAGTTGATATGATGCCCATATAGATGCTTGCCTTTGAAGCTACATCAACTCACGTGATGATCGGACTTGGTGTAGTGGATTTGGTTCATGTAATCACCAAAAGGGCACGAGGGATGTCGTTTTTGAGTGGGAGTTCATTTCTAATTTGGATTAGTCGAACTCAATTTGTCATAAACTAAATCGAAGTGAATTTTCATAATTTGTTGTAGTCATTGGCGTCTATTCACTACCTTATACTTAGTTTTAATTGAGATAATAGAACTATAGAATTCTAGATATTTACTTTACGAACTGGTATCGTATTGTTTTGAATGTCAATTTAATGTTTAGAAGTCCTATTGCAAACTTTCAGCAAACTCTATTTACTCCATGAAGTTTAATAAGTAGTATTAAATCAAGAGTAAGAATTCCAATGTTAGTATCTAAAGTATCATGTTTGACTCCATGATTTTTGATATTCAAAAGTTGTTTTAATATCAAGATTATCTAGGAGCTGAAAAATTGTTTCAGAAACCATCATGTGTGGAAGATATTGTGATATCTGAAACAATGTTTTTGGTTGCATTATGATAGAGTATAATTTAGCAAAATACATGTTCTCATATTGTATGAGAATTGAAGGATGGAGATGCTAGGCATCCGAATCTCCAAAAAGGTTTTGGGAACTAAAATTATACTCTTCATTCTTCCTTATAAGCTATAGTAGCTTGATCATGAAAGTTGTCATGATAAGGATGAATAGAAGATGTAAGTAAAATGTTTACTACACTAAAAGATTACTAAAGAATGGATTTTTGAAAGAATGACACACATTTGATGATGGTGATCCACTTCAAAGTGCTAGTCCAAATGTATTAGTATTTGACTATACACACTTTGTACTATGTGTCATGTGAACGACACCACTATTGAAATTGATAGATTCTTTTAAAAGAAAAGGAATTGTTGAAAGAGAATCTATAAAATATTTGGCAGAAAAGAAAGGATTGGAGATGTCCAACTTAGGTATATAGAAGATATACATGTTATGGATGTATTCCTTTCTTGTTAAACAATGTGGTTCTGAGGTATTGGATACCGGTATTGGATACCGAATTGGTTGGTATGAAGTGTCATATAGGACAACGCAATTCATGAACTACAATGGCCTAAGTAACTAGCAAGAGAATAAGTGATGATGTTCATAGAAAACAAATAAAGTGTTATTGTGTTTTTTCGTTGTCGTCAAACCTAGCCTTCAAGATTTGTTTTAATAATTGTTATTTTGTTCCGATATTATGAGAACAATGGTTGTTCAAATAATTACCGTATTCCATAAAGGATGGATGAACTTTTACAAGTCTAGTGGGAGAAATCACATCCATAAACACTATTGCTAAAATGTCGCAAGACAAATGATTAAAATATCACTTATGAAGTGACATCGCTGTTTAAATTATATTGGAAGGAAAACATGAAGAAACTCCATGTTGATGGAATTTTGGAGTCTTTGATTTTGATCAATTGACGCTTGTGAAAGTTTCCTCAAGATAATTGAAACTCTGTCCATAGGCCAAAGAGGAACGGATGATAAACTTATTGGATATTATACATATTGATGTATATAGTCCATTATATGTAGCCATATGCGATGGATTTTTTTTCTTTATATGCTTTCTCTAGAAATTTGAGTGAATATATCTATATATTTACTTAATAAGGAAGAAGTATGAAACATTTGAAAATTGCTCAAAGACTTTCAAGATGAAGTGGAAAATCATTGTAACGAGAAAATAAAAAGTTTATGATTCGATCATAAAGTAAGATATTTGAGTTACATGTTTAGCTAAACACTTAAGATTTGAGGAATTGTTCCATGATTTGTGTTTCCCGATAAACCATAGGAGTATGGCATATTCGAGAGATGAAATCAAACCAGGTTTGACATGGTAAGATCAATGGTGTCATTTATAAAACTGCCATTATGTTTTAAGGATTGAAACTTTAGAGACTACCGCTTTTACACTGAAAAGAGCACCATCGTGATCCATTGAAATGACACCATATAAGTTATGGTTTGGGATAAAACCCGAATTGTCTTTTCTTAAATTTTGGTATGCTATGCATAAGTAAAATGTTTACAACCAAAGTCGGATAAGCACGTCTTTGTAGGTTATCCCAAAGAATTTGTTGGGAATTTCTCCATAACATCGAGGACAAAAGAGTTTGTTACTTGGAATGTCAAGTTTTCTTGAGAAGGAATTTTTCATGAAAAGTTAAGTGGGAGGACAATAGAACTTTGATAAGGTTGTTGAACCTTAGCTATATGTGCTAAGTAGCGCAACGCTGGAAAGTGTCCCGGTGGCGGCCACAATGCTCATGGCTCCCGTGATTACAAAGGTTGTAATCTCGGATATTAGAGTTCATATTAAACCGTGTGGGTCGGTAAGAATCAAATAGTGATATTTGATAAACAAGTCGTTATTGTTTTGACAATGATGAACCGACTGCATGCAAAGAGCGATGATGGGCCCTGACTCCATAAAATGACTAGAAGTCATAGAATCCGTGATAGTATCCATACACGAGAATCAAGTTTCTGAACTTGGAAGACCCTCTAAAAAGGCGTAAAGCCTATCGGTCGTGTTTGGATCTATAAAGAAATAGACATGGATGTTTAACATCTATGAAATAGTCAACATGTCAGAAAGAAGTTTACGGCAATGTTTAAGGAGTTGACTATGAAAAGGTTTGATCTTTCATAGCGATATATAGTCTTGACGGATTAATGTAGCAACCACTACATATAATTTGGTATATGGTAGTTGAATAAACAAAACAAGGTTCTTATAATAGAACGGTTACCTAGGACGTGTACATGACATGGTCCGAAGGGTTTTGTTAATTCAAAGGGTGCTAAAAGGGCATGCAAACTTCAATAGTTGAAGTAAGCATAGCGGAGTTGGAATCTTCACCATGATGAAACTGTTAAAAGAGTTTAAATTCATCGGAGATGATGAAGATGCTTGCATTTGCAAGAAATTAAGTGGGAGCACTGAGACATATTTCTAATACATTATGTAGAGGACATATTGTTGATTGGAAATGATGTATCTTGTATTGACACAAGTTAAGAATTTCATTAAAATAAGATTTCGATGAAAGCCTTGGGCAAACCCGGAATATTTGGCATCAATATCTATATGGATAGATTGAGGCGCAAATATGGTTGTGCCAGACATACATATATGAGATATTGAAAGGGTTCAATATGGAAACAACAAGAAAGGTTCTTGCTGCATGAAAAGGATTGTATCAAAATTCAAGTGTTTCAACACTTGGTGAGTATCACATGAAGATTTTGATCGATTATACCATGATATGTATATATCTAGAATGTCCTATGCTCTAAATGTTATGAGCACATACCAAAATGATTCATAAGATGATCATTGGACAATAGTAAAGATATTCTTATGAGCTTTGGAAGAACTAAGAATATATCATGCATAAGTGACAAATAGTTAAAGGTAGTTCATTGTAAAGTGTTACATTGATACTAGTTTTGTCACAAGATACGAATTAAATTTATCTCAATTTAGACTATGGGTGGCATAATGTAATGGAAAGGATGTTCCATGATGGATTTGGATGAGTTCCAAAGTTGAGACATTGTGACGGATACTACAACAAAAGGCTAAGTATATGACTGCTATAGTAGCAGCAAAGGAGGGCATTTGTGTTAAGTAGTTTGTTATTAAACTAGGTGCGGTTCAAAGTGGGCTAATACTATGAAGATATATTGTATGACAATAATATTAACATATTTTAATCCGAACGAACTAAAGGTCTCACCAAAGGACGAAATTTATACAATGCCATCTCATTTGAGAATGAATGATGCGTAGAGACGCAAAGACACGCAAATACACACGGACCTGAAACTGTCAGATCCGGAGACTATGTTAACCACTAGCAATCGCGTATATGCAACATTAGAAAGCCATAGGTGTTCAATATGCAAATTTTTTCAAACTAGATTATTGACTCTAGTGCAAGTGGGAGACTGAAGGGAATATGCCCGAGAGGCAATAATAAAGTGGTTATTATCTTATTCCATGTTTATGATAAATGTTTATTTTGCATGCTATAATTGTATTAATTGGAAACGTTAATACATGTGTGTTTAATAAACAAAATACAAAGTTCCCAGTAATGCCTCTCATATAAACTAGTTCGTTGATTAACAAGATGATCAAGGCTTCCTAATCATGGACATTGGATGTTGTTAATAACGAGGTCACAACATTGGTGGAATCATGTGGTGAATATTCATCCGAAGTATAGCATTACGATCAAATTCATATTGCTATAACATCATACGAATTAAGCTTAGTCCTTAGACCATGAGATCATGTTAATTGCTAACACCGTAAGAGTATCTTGATAACATCAAACGTCACACCGTAACAGGGTGACTATAAAGGTGGGTTCAGTGCTACGAAGGTGTTATATTGAGGCTCATGGATCAAGAGTGGGATTTGTCCATCCCGATGATGGATATATATACTTTGGGCCCTCTTGGTGATATCACATTAAGATAGCTTGCAAGCAAGTGATGAGATCACTAGAATGTTATATCACGGGAACGAGAAAAGAGTGCATGTCGGTAACGAGATAAAACTAGGTATTTGGATGCCAATGAACGAATCTCGGATATGTAATATATCGCGAGACAAAGGGATTTAGTTACTAGCATTAAAGGTTCTCACGATCACAGAAGTCATCGTTAAATGTGTAGGAGTCAGTATGGATCTCCAGGTCCCGCTTTTGATATTGATTTGAGAGGAGTCTCGATCATGTGTGCATTATTCACGAACCGTAGGGTGAAACACTTAAGGGATACCGACACCATTTGGAGCAAATATGTTTCAGATAAATATTTAAGAAAGCGCTAGAATTATTCAATAGACACCAAAACTGTTTCGGGTGAAATTGCTGAAATTGGTTCTGCATGTAATATTGAAATGTTGCAGGGGGTTTTATGTGAATGTTTGTTAATTAAAGTAATTAAAAAAATTCTGAATAAAATTAATAAAAGAGTTTTATTAAATCAGAGAGCATTAAATTTGGAGAAATTTAATGCATTTAAAGTGGAGACTTGAAAAGAGAATGTGAAGGGGCATTTTAATGTGGAGGGGGTTACCACCACATGAATGGGGGAGGTGAAGGGACACCCTCCCCTCCTCCTATAAAAGGCCCCCCTCTCACTCCTTCTTCCACACACCTCCTCGTGAAGGATCTCTCTCCCCTCTAGTGTTATTCCCCCATGGTCTCGGATTAGCGAGATACATGTTCCCGGTGGCTTTATCTGGAAAGGAGTTGCTGCTTCCGCTGCTTTGCTGGAGCGAGGGATGGAGGTTGTTGGGGTACCGGACGTGTGTGCGATCACGGATGCACCACTGCTTTGCGGTGCTAGACTTGGTGGTGCTGGACTTGCTAGAGCTAGATCTGAAGGACATGCTGGAGCCGAACCTGCTGGACTTCATCACGATCTTGAGATCGGCAAGTGTACGACTACATCATCCATGAGTTCCAACTCGTTAACAAAGCTTTGTTGTCTTCGAGGGTAAGTTCTCCATGGATGTATATCCACCCGTTGCTTGAATCTAGTAGATAGATCTTGGCGTATAGTTCCCATCGTAGGAACTTTTGTTTTCTATGCTGCGAACCCAACATTGGCATATCCATTGGCATTCCCATGAAGTCACGCCTTGCATAGTGAGCAAAGCGAGTCCCTTGAATTTGGTTAACACTCATTGCACACAGACGTGCGAGAGCTTCATGCATTGCCCTGGCTAATTCATCTAGCCAGTTGTTCTCTCTCATGGAGAACTGGATTCTCCCGGACGTTGGTGCTTCCATACTTCCTTGAAGATCAGCGGTGACTAGCCATTATAAATCTCCTCCTAGGGGTCCAGGAAGTTGAGCTCCAAGAAACTCCGGATGTGGGCGTCCCAAGTACTCCGATAGTGCGTCAAGATCCCTCTCGAAGATCAGCTGGCCTCCGTTGCCCAACTGGTAGAACTTGCTAAACTGAGTCTCCATCTATAAGAATTAAGGATGAGGAAGTTAGTGAATTGATCACGTGTGTCAAATTTTATGTAGTAATGTAAGAACTGGAGGAACATGAATTTTTTTGAGAGAAAGAATTCCCAAGGGTAAGAGAGGAAATAGTTTTCATAAATACTCACTTTGGTTTTGAAACTAAGTTTTTGTTCGGACGTCCATTCTAACTAGGGTCTCCTATGGTCAGGATGGCTCTGATACCAACTTGTCAACACCCAGATTTTTAATCCCAGATGCCTGTTATGCCATACATCGCAATCCCAGGATTACCATTTTTGCGAGACATAATAGATTGGATATCACAGTACATCATCCATTACAAATCATAATAAGGTCGTACACAAATAAAGGATCTCATGATCCAATCTTAATGCAACAAGCAGCGGAATAAATAATAAGCATAGCGGTGGGGTCCATCTTCAAGGTCACATGCAATGCTGGCGATGGAAGATATTCCTAGTTATCATAGCCGTCTTGTTGTACTTCATCTTGGTAGTCTCCTTCATAGTCTGGTCATAGTAATAGCCAGGGACAAAATACATGAGTACTCTTTAAGTACTCACAAACTCTCACTAACAAGTAAGGTAGTTCTAGTGGGAAATGCTAACTCTAGGTTTATTTGTAAAGTTAAGTTTGAAACCTAAGATGAGTTCAGAAACAAAGAAAGATAAAATAAAGTTCTAGAATCACTTAAGTTGGGAAGCTAGTGTCCTAGTCACAACCCTATTGTGGTCAAGTCAAGATTCATCATTCATATCATGAGTCAATTTGAAAACATCTGACAACCGAACAGTATGGCTACTCCAACTATCCTTAACCACGAACGTGGCTATTCGAATAGTTTGACACTGTACAGAGGTGGTACACTTTCACCACAAGATTCGATACATCTGTCAGGGATAACCCTGAATCATCATACTTAGTATGCAGATAATCAAACATAACCTTTCCTTTACACACCCTAGTATAAGCACCTCTCCTATGAGCATGGCCTCCCAACCATGACCATCTATCATCTTGGGCACTGCATCGGTGGACAACATTGAGAGGTATCCTCAGCTCAAACCTCTCCCGCGAGGGAACTAATACTAATGCATATAAACTTCCGGCTAAGCCTTACCCAATTCAGGTATTGTGGTTGTACGGTAAAATTGGAATGGTATCGCATCCGAACCCAACCATCAGTTTTGTAAAAGGGCTAAGGCTCATGCCTCAACATTTTCATCATCATAAACCATTTGTGTTTCTCAACACATGTAAAAACATCTCAATAGAATGACTCATCATTCCAAGGTTTTCAGAATTCATTTTCACCAAGTATTCCCATCTAAAGTGACTCAAGTTTTAGTTTAGCTCTAAACTACTAAGTTAAGAGTGTTCACTAATATGGGGTGCTAAGATCAATCTCATGCCATAGAATGACATCTAAGTTTATCTAGATAGGTCAAGTTTTATACTTCTTATGCTACCTTCAAACAAGTAAAGGATTTTGATAAAGTAAAGCTTGGAAATAAAACTTGGGGTAGGTAATAGTCAAAGTGGTATAACCAAAGCATGCCTAATGCATCTTGCTTAGGTTATCTAGCTTTCAAGGGTTATCTTGCATTTTTAATGATGGCTTGCCTTGGTTGGTGCAGTGGTTGAAGTTTTCTTCCTCCTCCTGTTGGTAGAACTCCTCCTCAAAAGCTTGGTCGGTACTATCGTCTATAAATACATACGGGATACACAATCACCAAAAAAAGTTTAACTAGTCTAATTAGCACACTAAGGCACACATTTGATGATCTATTATCATCACAAGCATCACAAGGTTTAATAACTAGCTTCAATCTTTTTATTTGAGAAAAGTAATTTCTACTCTTTGCAATTAACTAAGATTTAATATTCTCCAATTAAAATATGGGATCATGTGGACACATTTCATCACCACATATTCTAACATATGGGAATTTGATTTAAAAGTTGGATCACATTTTCATAAGTTTAAGTTTAATATTTAATGATTTAAAGTGACTAGAAATGCCTATATAGCATTATTTTGGTACTAGTCCAAAGTCACTGCATGAAAACCTTAGTATTATTACATATTCAGATAGGTATGGTTAAATGTGATTTTTGAGAGTTGGAATCAACTCAAAAGCTATCATGGTTGATTTTAGAAAAATGTTTGAATGTGCAAATGCTTCTGTCTTGTTATTTTTACTAGGAGAGATCTCTAACTCTAAAAGATTTAAATCCAACGGGCTTGGCTAGGGATTTTCATTACCTTTCCATAAAAATTGGAATCACTCCATTTAGATTTGTAAAACTCTTTGAATTGATTTTTGAACTAAGGGAAATAATTGATTTTTAGTCTAAATAGAAAAACCTAATTTGAATTAAACGGGTCAGCGCGGGAAACTAAATGGGCCGGCCCAGTAACACTCAGCGGTGCAGAGGGCGACTGACAGGCTGGTCCCGCATGTCAGCGGCACATAAAACCCGAAGCGGTACGGGGCGATCTGGGCCACACAATTAGAACGCAGATCGACGGTTCACGGTCGTCGTCGTCGACAGACTGGTCACCAGCGAGACCGAACCCTAAACGGCCGGTGGGGGTCTACTGGGGACGTATCAGGGCTCTAGCTAGTGCAACGAGGCGGGTGAACGAACTGGACGGCGACGGCGAGCTCAGGCGAAGTCATGGCAGGGGCTGAGGTGGACGAAATCGACGGGGACTTCTCCTCCTCTGCAGCGGCTACCTCTGGTGGAATTCCGGCGAACGGCGGCTCGAGCGGCTTTGGTGAGAGAGGGGAAATGGTCAGTGGAGAGAGAGGAGTGGAATGGTGTGAATAAATGGTGCTGGGGTGGCCTCCTTATATATGCTCGACGAGGGGACTGACGGGTGTGGGCTGGCATCTCCGGCGAGGGCGATACAGAGGGCTACCGGCGTGGGCGAGGTAGCCGGACGGTGGGCGGTCAGCTGGCGGCCAGCTATGGTGCAATGGCACGCCTAGGGGCGGTGGCATGTGGTCGGGGGCTTCACGCGCTCTGGGAGACAGAGGCGGTGCTCGACGGTGATCATGGCGACTGTGGGTTGCGCAGCGGTGCACGGCCATGTCAGGCGGGCTGCTGGGTTCAAGGCGGAGCTGCGTGCGTGATTTGGTGTCGGGGCTTGGTCTGTGGCGTGCTGACAGCGATCACGCTCTGGCGTGCGCTGCGCACGGCGCAGAGAGAAAGGGCGGCGATGTTGTAGGGTGGTCCAGTGGCTGGGGTTAATCGAGGGGTGGACAGTGGGCGGCGGTGAGGTCACGCCTCACTCCCTGGAGCAGCGGAGAAGGGCTGGTGGTTGCCTGTGGCTGGTGCACGCTTGGCCGGCGATCATGGAGTTAGGGAGACATGGCACTGGCGCCAGGGGCTAGAGATAGGGTTGGTTTTGGTCTGGTTGGACCTGGGGGAGACCAGGGTGATCAATCCACACCAAATAGCTTGACAAGATTAGCTCCAAAACAGTAATAGTTAGGCCATAATGATTCTGCTTACAAGGTGTTCGATCAAATGGCCGCAAGAAACTTTTGTTTGAATTTTGGGATGATTTTTGGTGGAGTGATGTATCTTACGCTTAAGCATATAGGTTTGCTTGGGATTTTAAAATGGAGTTCATTCGAGTGGTTTTTGAAATAGTGTGATCTTGATACATACACTAGATTCAGTTTTCAAATGTCATTTAAAATTAGAGTTTGAATGATTTTGGGAGATCACAAAGTGGGCCTTGGCACAACACTACTTGTACTAGCAAGGGGTGCAAAGAACCACAATTGTCCCTGTTGGCATTTGAGTCCTAGGAACACCCAAAGTGTCCTAGTTAGTTAAAATGGCACAAATGACCATTTCCTTATTTTATTCTTCTTTATTTCTTTTTCTTTGGGATTTGTTTGGCAATGATCTAGATGATGTTTAATTCACCTTAGAATCATTTTACAACCAATGGATCACTCAAACATGGCAATTCAAATCAACTCCTAATTTAAATGCACACACATATGAATGCTTAATTATTTAAAATGGAAACGTTTTTGTTAACCCAAAATTGGGTAGATTTGATCTTAATTAACTTTGGATTAAGTTTTGGGATGTTACAATTACCTCGCTTGAACTAATGTTGCTAATGAGAATTGTGTGAAGTTTTGTGTGAAAGAAATTCCCAGGTTAGTGGAGAAAAATGGTGTAATAAGAAAGTGAAAGGTTTCATGACTCAAGCAATATGTGTATGAAGATGAAGATATTGATGTAATTCAAGTGGTAACTCCTGAAAATTTTATCAAAGACCAAGTTCAGAGACCCGTAGAGTCTGTTTTCGAATAGGTAACAGTTCTAGTAAGAAAAGTTCCGCGAAAAATCTGTCAAGCTATATTTTTTGCAGTTTTTATATAACAAGGAAAGCAACGAAGCAAAAGAGGTACGGAAACGGAGCCAGGGTGGCTCACACCACCCCGTGGCGCGGGCCCACCAGGCCATGCCACCAGGCGGTGTGGCTACCCTGGACTCCGTCTCCGGCCCATTTTCTCCCAGTACCTTCCTTATGTTGTAAAAATTCGTAATATATAATCCCCCGGATCCCCCGAGGTTTGTATATCATGTTGTCGTCGTGTTTTTGTTTCAATCTATTCTGTTCATATGTCGTTCAGGGGTTCGTCTTCAAAGGATTATGAGCTGCGACGCCGTCGCGAGCTCCATCGCAATCTTGAGCAGGAGACTCTCGTGGGACGGGTGAAACAAAGAAGGATCGCAACTAAGTGCAAAGACATGGATCGGAACGTCGGGGATGAAGTAAAGGATATGGCAACAAGCGTGAAGGGGCTGATACCTCCAACTCTAGATCTCAGTTCCTGCCTTGCAGCAGTGGAAGCTCTACGAGTCACTAATGAGTACTGCGACAAGTACCGAGTCTTCAGGAAGAAGGTGGATATGCTTCAAGAGGAGAATAACAGGCTTCACAAGATGCTGGAGGATTTCCTCACGCCAACCAAGAGAACACCACTGATACATTGCAAATGTATCTATAATTTTTGATATTCCATGCTAGGTTTTATCCACTTTCTTGTGTTTTGTCCACACTTTGGAGTACTTTTCATATGATTTCTTGGACTAACCTATTAACAAGAGCCACAGTGCCAGCTGCCTATATTCTGCTGTTTTTGGTTCTAGGAAACTCAGAAAATGAATATTCTCTGAATTGGACGGGACAAAAGCCAAAGTGCCTATTTTTCCGGAAGTCATCAGATGCCAAAATACGAGACAGAGAAGGGCTGGGGGGCGGCCACACCACCTGGCCGTGCGGCCAGGCCTGGCCCGCGCCAGGGGGTGGTCTGGCCGACCCCAGCACCCCCTCGGCCTCTCCTTCCGCCTATAAGATGCCCTCGGGACGAAAACCCTAAGGACCGAATCAAAAATCCACGAAAGAGTCTGTAGTCGCCATCATCTCCATCCCTAGATCGGGAGGGATCGGAAGCTCTTCCCGGCACCCTGCCGGAGAGGGGAATTCACCCTGGAGGCCTTCTGCATCACCATGCAAGCCTCCGGTGTGATGCATGAGTAGTTCATCTCTGGACTACAGATCCATGTAGTAGCTAGATGGTTGGTTCTCCTCCTTTGTGCTTTCATGTTTAGATCTGGTGAGCTCCTTTCATGATCAAGATCATCTATTTTTAATTCTGCATGTTGTGTTTGCGAGGATCTGATGGATATTGAGATGGTATTTCAGATTGATTATTGATTATATCATGTCTTTGTTATTTGTGATCTTGCATGCTTTCCGTTGTTAGTAGCTATCTTGGCCAAGTAGATGCTAGCAACTCCAAGAGTTAGTATTTATGCTCGATAGTGGGTTCATGCCTCTGGTAATCTGGGGAAGTGACAGAAATCTCTAAGGTACTAGATGTGATGTTGCTACTAGGGAGAAAACAACAATCCTTTGTTCATAGAACAATCGTATTGTTTACTTTACACGGAGTTCGTAAAGCAATAATCTGTTGCTTGCAACTTAATACTGGAGGGGGTTCGGATGATAACTTGAAGGTGGATTATTAGTCATAGATGCAGTTGGATGGCGGTCTATGTATAATGTTGTAATGCCCAATCAAGTTCCAAAGGAGTCAAGATGATTAGTATATGCATGTATTGCTTTCTCAATGTTTGTCAATTGCCCCGCTGTAATTTGTTCACCCAGCATGTTATCTATCTTAAGAAGAGCCACCTCTAGTGAACTATGGATCTCGGTCCCTTCTTTTACATACAATCTACAAATTGTTTACTGCTTTGTGTTTACTTTCTGCAAACTTTTACTTCTTTCCATTCGATACCTTTAATCCTTTGTTTTCCGCAAAACCGGTGAGATTGACAACCTCATCGCACGTTGGGGACAAAGTTCTGTGGTTGTGTTGTGCAGGTCTCCACGTTGCTACTAGCACCGGTAGTGCGCCCTGCCAAGGCTCAGCTAGCAACACCTTTGGGGTGTTTCCTTGCTCCTACTGGTTCGATTAACCCTTGGTTTCATAACTGAGGGAAACTTGCTGTTGTGCTCATCCACCCTTTCTCTTGGGGTTCCCAACAAGATCTACATCAACACTGAGCCATCAAGCATTATTCTGGCGCCGTTGCCGGGGAGTCAAGGACATCTTCACAAGGGGAGTCCCTCACAACCAATCTCTTTACTTTGTTATTTTTGTTTTTCTTAGTTTCTTTATCAAAAGCACACAAAAATTAGTTCTACTAGTTTGCTTTCTTATTTAAAAACCGAAAAAAATGACTACTCTTGAAAACACTAAGTTGTGTGACTTCACTAGCACCAACAACAATGATTTTATGAGCACACCTATTGCTCCACTTGTGCCTGAAGATACTTTCTTTGAGATAAAACCTGCTTTACTCAATCTTGTTATGAGAGAACAATTTTCTGGTATTGGTAATGAAGATGCTGCTACCCATCTAAATAACTTTGTTGAACTTTGTGAGATGCAAAAGCATAGGGATGTAGATGGTGATATTATTAAGCTGAAATTGTTTCCTTTCTCTTTGAGAGGAAAAGCTAAAGAATGGTTGAATTCCTTAACTAGGAATAATATTGATTCTTGGACTAAGTGCAAATATGCTTTCATTGGAAAATACTATCCTCCTGCTAAGATTATATCTATGAGAAGTGAAATAATGAAGTTTAAACAATCTAATAATGAGCATGTTGCTCAAGCTTGGGAAAGAATGAAATCTTTGGTAAGAATTGTCCCACTCATGGACTGACTGCTTGGATGATCATCCAAACTTTTTATGCAGGATTGAACTATTCTTCAAGGAACCTATTGGATTCTACTGCTGGAGGTACCTTTATGACCATTACTTTGGGTGCTGCAACAAAACTTCTGGACAATATGATGGTTAATTATTCTGAATGGCATACTGAGAGAGCTCCACATGGTAGGAAGGTAAATTCTGTTGAGGAAACTTCCTCCTTGAGTGATAAGATTGATGTTATTATGTCTATGCTTGTTAATGGGAAAGCCCATATTGATCCAAATAATGTCCCTTTAGCTTCTTTGGTTGCTCAAGAAGAGCAAGTTGATGTGAACTTCATAAGAAATAACAATTTTGGCAACAATGCTTATGGTAATAACAATTATAGGCCCTACCCTCCTAATAATACTTATGGCTATAATGGTAAACCTGGATTACCTAGTGAAGGAAGAATTTTAGAAGTTGAAAGAGCAACTAAAAACTTCATGCGAATGCAATATGAGCAAAATAAACTATTCACTAAAACTATGGAGGAACAATCTACCATTTTGAATAACATTAGCCATCAACTTGAGAGTATAAATAGGGAAATTCCTAGTTTACAACTGAAACTCTCGAATGCTGAAAGAAATATATCATCTTTGTCTAAAGCTCAATCCTCATTGATTAATAAAATGGCTGCTAAACCTAAAACTAATGATAATCCCTTTGCAGCTACTAATGCCATACAAGTAAGAATTGATGAAAATATTAGACTATTAGCTGAATGACATGCTAAGTGGGAGAGAGAAGATGAAATTGCTAGAAACATTAGTTTTTCTACTATTACCACCACTAGTGTTGAGACTAGTAATAGTTCTACTACTTTAGATGATAAATTTGATTTTGATCTTGATGGGTGTAATATCTCTGAAGTTATAAAGTTCCTACAAAAGCTTGCTAAAAGTCCTAATGCTAGTGCTATGAACATGGCCTTTACAAAACACATTATTGATGCTCTCATAGAGATTAAAGAAGAAAAGATGAAATATAAAGCTTCTATTCCTATAAAACAAGAAGATGGTTGGGAACCCATCATTACGATGAAAGTGAATGACTTTGATTTCAAAGCTTTATGTGATCTTGATAGTAGTGTTTCTATTATGCCTATAAGGATTTATGATATGCTTGATTTGCCTCCACTTGAAGATTGTTATTTGAATATCCCACTTGATGATAATGCTAAAAAGAAACTCATGGGTAGTCTTAATGATGTTCTTATTATGGTTAACAATGCCTATGTCCCCGTTGATTTCTATGTTTTGGATGTTGAATGCAATGCTTCTTGTCCTATTACTTTGGGAAGACCTTTTCTTAGAACTGTTGATGCCATTATTGATATGAAAGAAGGCACCATTAAATATCAACTCCCACTCAAGAAAGGTATAGAACACTTTCCTAAGAAGAGACAGAAGATTTCTTTTTCCTCTCATATGAAAACAAAATTTGGATTTAATGCTTCTTCATTTGAGAACACTTGATTCTTCTTTGCTTCTTATGCCTAACTTAAAGGCGTTAAAGAAAAGTACTTATTGGGAGATAACCCAAAAGTTTTAGATGAGTCTTGGAAGTTATTACTTCAGTAATAACCGCTCCTTATCCTTTTTATTTGCTTTTTGTCCAAGAGTAACCTCTAATGAGAGAGAAGTAATGATTGGGAAAGTTGTTGTCCCGAAACAGATTTCTGTGCTTCACCGTAAAAATTCGTGTACAATATCTGTACGTCCTTTTGAGGCGTGAATGTTTGTGCTTCTTCCACAGGTTGTTATCTAACTTTTGTTAGTTCAACACTTTTTGATTTGAGCAAGAGAAGGTCTTCGAAAAAATTCGTCTTTACCTGCTGGTCTGTTTTGATAGATTTCTACCATTTTCTGCATTTGCTTCTTGTTGGTTCCTTTTTGAGTTCTTTTGGGGAATTGAGCTTTTTGAGGGAAGTGCTACAGTAACTAGTGTTCTAATGGAAGTTTATTGGTGTTGGAGATGAACCTTAATACTTATTATCTTGAGTGCACTAATGTTGCTAATAAAGATTGTGTGAAGTTTTGTATGAAGGAAAAATTTCAGGTGTATGGAAGGAATGAGTCATGAGATGAAGGATGGACTAAAGCTCAAGCTCGGGGATGCCACGCGTGTCACCCCAAGAAATATCCAAGAAGTACAAGCGTCAAAGCTTGGGGATGCCCAAGGCATCCCCTTCTTCATCAATAAAAATCCCAGGTTTCTTCCAAACGCTTCATTTATTGTTTCATACACAGTTGTGTTGTTCTTGGAGCGTCTTCTTTTTCGTTTTCGTTTTGGTTTTTCGTTTGCTTGGTTTTCTTAGTTTGCTGAATAAATTGGTTGGACCCCCTCTTTCATACATTGGTTTGCAAATAGTTTGGTTTGGTTTGGAAAAGAGTAGGAAAGTTCATGCTTATGTGGTAAAAAGAACTCGTTTTTGACTATGGCATATTCTCTATCATGCCATGCTTGATATTGTTTTGGCTTTATGCTTAGTATTCTGTGTTGTAGCATGACTTGTTATAAACAATTGAGATTGCTTAATGTGCCTTGGATGAATCATGCGTTGTTTTAGCATATTAAAGCATAGTATAGTGGTATTCTCCTTTGATGCTTTATTTGGGTTGACTTGGTGCATGCTCACACCATGTTATGACTATCTCAAGTCACCATAGCCTTTATGATCCTTTAGTTTTCAACTTGTAGTATCACTTTATGCTTTGATCAATGATGTTTTGTCGCTCTGCATGATTATGGCCATTATTGCTCTCTTAGTTTGTCGCTCCCAGTCTTTTGCTAGCCTCCACAACCAAGTATGAGTTCCACTCATGCATCCAACTCCCTAAACCAAGTTATTCCAAAGAGTCCACCATACCTACCTACTAGCTTATGCTATTCCAAGTATATTCATGCTTTTGTTTACCTTCCAAATTAAACTTGTTATGAGAAAACTAGTGATTAAAGCTCTCACGAACTTGATGGCACACTTTACTTTTCTTGCCCTTAATAAACTTGAACCACTGTGTCGTCTATGTTGTATATGCTTGCACTTATTTGTTGGGAATTAGCAGAACCATGCTGTCATGGGGAACGCTTTCAACATTGCACTTCGTACTTGTACCTAGTTGATATCATGCTTTTTTGTATATGGATGTCGTCGGTGTGAAATGAAAGGGGAGCTTGTAAGTCCATGGAGTTATGTATATGTGTTAGAGAAACGCCTGGGCCGCTGGTGTAATCCATGCTGACATGGTGGAAACCTGCAGCGTAACCATAATGAGCTGTCTATGAAGCATTCTTCTTATAAAAAAAGAGTCCTATATTGAGAAAAAAAGAGAAAAAGAAAAAAAAAGATTATGAAAGAGGAAAGAGAGAAAAAAGCACCATATTCCCATGGTAAATAAGAAGATTACTGAGATGCTCGTTGTCTGCTTGCCTTGTCATTTTGATATGGGGATTCTTCCGTATCATCAGACAAGGGGTACCCCGTTGGCGGTTCTCTATGATACACATGTACTTACAATGACAAGAACTTACCGGTGACTAAACTTGAGTAGCATGAGGAGCGGCCCTCGTATACAAGGGACATGAGATTTCTAACTTATACTTCGTCAAGCATGTACACCATTGTTTGTTCACTTTAACCTTAATCACTTCAAGATGCTTATGATAGGGGCAATGAGAGCTGAAAGCTATAAGTACCATAATTTTTGGAAGCTCTTTATGAGACTTGAATCCCTACTTCCTTTTATGAAGGCACTTCTTCCACCATTATATTGAGTCTCCACCTTTTACCTTTATGCACCTACTTTGAGAGCATAGTGGCCATTGTTAGTTCTATGTGCATTGTCCCAAGACTAGTTGATTGATGCATAACTTGATATTGCTTGTTTTAAACTATTTGCATCTAGTCACTCTTATGAACTTTAAAGGTGTCCTATGCATTTATATTTGCTACTCTATGAGGGACAAGCTGAATACTATTATACTATGTTTTCTTTATGTGAAACAAACAAACGTCTTGCAAAGCATTGTTATTCATGAATCTTTTGTTTGTGACTTTTCATGTTGCATCATAGTTTCTTTGTCTTATTGCTAGAAATTTGTCTTTCATGTTATGATTGAAGTACTATGATCCCAGCTTTGAATGTTTTACAAATACTTTGATCAAGTCTTTGATGGTGCATGTCACCTCAAAAATTATTCTTTCTTTTTATCACTTACCTAATCAAGGATGAGCAGGAGTTAAGCTTGGGGATGTTGATACATTGCAAATGTATCTATAATTTTTGATGTTCCGTGCTGGGTTTTATCCACTTTCTTGTGTTTTTTCCACACTTTGGAGTACTTTTCATATGATTTCTTGGACTAACCTATTAACAAGAGCCATAGTGCCAGCTGCCTATTTTCTGCTGTTTTTGGTTCCAGGAAACTCAGAAAATGAATATTCTCTGAATTGGATGGGACAAAAGCCAAAGTGCCTATTTTTCCAAAAGTCATCAGATGCCAGAATACGAGACGGAGAAGGGCTGGGGGCCGGCCACACCACCTGGCCGCGTGGCCAAGCCTGGCCCGCGCCAGGGGGTGGTCTGGCCGACCCCAGCACCCCCTCGGCCTCTCCTTCCGCCTATAACATGCCCTCGGGACGAAAACCCTAAGGACCCAATCAAAAATCCACGAAAGAGTCTGTAGCTGCCGTCATCTCCATCCCTAGATCGGGAGGGATCTGAAGCTCTTTCCGGCACCCTACCGAAGAGGGGAATTCACCCTGGAGGCCTTCTTCATCACCATGCAAGCCTCTGGTGTGATGCGTGAGTAGTTCATCTCTGGACTACGGATCCATGTAGTAGCTAGATGGCTGGTTCTCCTCCTTTGTGCTTTCATGTTTAGATCTTGTGAGCTCCGTTCATGATCAAGATCATCTATTTGTAATTCTGCATGTTGTGTTTGCGGGGATCCGATGGATATTGAGATGCTATTTCAGATTGATTATTGATTATATCATGTCTTTGTTATTTGTGATCTTGCATGCTTTCCTTTGTTAGTAGCTATCTTGGCCAAGTAGATGCTAGCAACTCCAAGAGTTAGTATTTATGCTCGATAGTGGGTTCATGCCTCTGGTAATCTGGGGAAGTGACAGAAATCTCTAAGGTACTAGACGTGCTGTTGCTACTAGGGAGAAAACAACAATCCTTTGTTCATAGAACAATCGTATTGTTTACTTTACACGGAGTTCGTAAAGCAATAATCTGTTGCTTGCAACTTAATACTGGAGGGGGTTCGGATGATAACTGGAAGGTGGATTATTAGTCATAGATGCAGTTGGATGGCGGTCTATGTATAATGTTGTAATGCCCAATCAAGTTCCAAAGGAGTCAAGATGATTAGTATATGCATGTATTGCTTTCTCAATGTTTGTCAATTGCCCCGCTGTAATTTGTTCACCCAGCATGTTATCTATCTTAAGAAGAGCCACCTCTAGTGAACTATGGATCTCGGTCCCTTCTTTTACATACAATCTACAAATTGTTTACTGCTTTGTGTTTACTTTCTGCAAACTTTTACTTCTTTCCATTCGATACGTTTAATCCTTTGTTTTCAGCAAAACCGGTGAGATTGACAACCTCATCGCAAGTTGGGGACAAAGTTCTGTGGTTGTGTTGTGCAGGTCTCCACGTTGCTACTAGCACCGGTAGTGCGCCCTGCCAAGGCTTAGCTAGCAACACCTTTGGGGTGTTTCCTTGCTCCTACTGGTTCGATTAAACCTTGGTTTTATAACTGAGGGAAACTTGCTGCTCTGCTCATCATACCTTCCTCTTGGGGTTCCCAACGAGCTCTACATCAATATTGCGCCATCAACCACCACCACCGAAGGAGTAATTCGTCATCAGGTTTTGTCACCCCCTTGGTTTGTTCCAAGCTTGGGGGAGTGCCGCGGTATCACATCACTATCTTCTATCTTTTTACCTTTTTAGTAGAGTCATATCATGAATAGAAAAGTTATTATGTAAGATGGTTGCATTATGGAAGTGTCCCCCTCTCGTTAGATGTCTATGTATCCCTTGGTGTGATTTGCAGTTATGGAATATTAATGAGAAGTTCTATCATTTACTCTTTTGCATATCTTATATTAGTTTTCAATTTCTGTTATATGATTGATCTTGTTATTAGTATTGGTATCACTTTGGGATCATTGAGTTAATTTAGTTGGTTTTGGCAAACCTGGCTCGGTTAGTAGCAACACTATTTTGAGAATTAAATGAAAAAGATAAAAGTACATCATCTTTCTTTCTTGATTTGCTCATAAGCTTAGTATTCTCTAGTTAAGATCTTTTGTGCTTCCAAGGAAGATTGCATGTTTGTTTTTATCATTTGTATGTTTGTTTGTTTCCTTCAACTCTTATACTTGCTACCCAGCCTTGCTAGCCAAAAACCTGTACTAAGAGGGAATGCTTCTCATGCATCCAATCCTTAAACCAAAACCCATGCCATTTGTGTCCACCATACCTATCTATCAGCATTATTGCTATTCCTAGCAAAATTCTTGTTTTTATCTACCTTCCAAATTAAACTTGTTATGTGAAAATTAGTGATTAAAGCTCTCACAAACTTGATGACACACCTTACTTTCTTGCACTTAATAAACTTGAACCATTGTGCCCATCTACGTTGCGTATATGCTTGCGCTTTATAAGTTGAAGTTAGCAGAACCATGTATCATGGGGAATGCTTTCAACATTGCACCTATATTCCGTTGATATCATGATTCTTTTGCTTATGGATCCCGACGGTGTGAAATAAAAGGGGAACTTGTAAGATTATGGAGTTTGTATGTGTGTTAGGGAAACGCCTGGGCTGCTAGCCTAAGCCATTCCTAAACATGGTAGAAACTTGCAGCATAACCATAATGAGCATTCTATGAAGCATCCTCAATAAAAACCTATGCAAATAGCAAATAAAAAGATCGCTGAGATGCTCATTGTCTGCTTGCCTTGTCATTTTGATATGGGATAGCTCATGTATCATGTGCAAGGGGTACCCCGTTGGCGGTTCTCTATGATATATATACTTACAATGGCAAGAGCTTACTTGTGACTGAAGTTGAGTAGCATGAGGTTCGGTCTTCATAAGTAAGGGGCATGAGATTTCAACTTATAACTTGTCAAGCATATCCTCATATTTGTTCACTTTAACCTTAATCACCTAAAGATGCCTATGATAGGGGCAATGAGACCTGAAAGCTAATAAGTACCATAATTTTTGGAAGCACTTTATGAAACTTGAAATCTCTGCTTCCCTCTGCGAAGGGTCTATCTTTTACTTTGCAATTGAGTCAGTAAACCTATTCCCCTCTATCTCAACAAGTATTTTGAGTTGTTGTGTTTCATTCATTCATATGATGATTTATTCAATCATGTTTCTTATGTTCTTTGTTTTGCACATTGCTCTTATCTTAGTGTTTATTACTTTGAAAGCTATCATTTGAAAACCGTTTATGTTTGAACTCTTGCAAATTGTGAATTATTCTTTGACCAAGAGCTAAGTTTGCCATTACCAATTATGATTTACTTTATGTATCTTTATTGTGTTTCCTTTACCTATTGCAAGTTAAGTTATATAATGGTGAGTTTTCTGTGAAAGAGCATGTGGGCCCCCATGTGTGGTTTTGGTAATTAATGAAAATCTTTTTGGACTAATGTGTGTATTAAGGTGTACTTGTAGGATTTGTCTATTGGCATCGCTTGGAGCATGTGTTGGCTTCAAGGTCGATGAAATGAAGAAGAAGATGCACTGTGGAAGCTCAATATACGCCATCCTTAGAAGATCTCATGTTTGGTGCTTGCCATCCTCGGTGTTTATGGATCGATGGAGACAAGGCTAAAGGATGCTCAAGGCAAAGGTATTCTTGATAGGTTTTACCTTTTACCGGTCTCGTGTTGACCGAGTTTAGGATAGATAGCCGTACTATCAAGAGAGGCTCTCGAGTGAGTATCTCGATCATATCGTTCGAAGAGAGCTCAAACCTTTGCATACTTGTATCATCGTATTTGGTTGTTATTTTGTCTTATCCATGTGAGGATATAGAGCTTGTGGTATTCTTCATAGCAAGGTCTTGTTCATCAATATCGGATCCCCTTTTATATCTTGTTGCGATTTTGATCTTGGCGGTTTTCCGGATTCTCACCGAGTGAGGTATCTCACATTATACTACTTGATACATTCTCACTTGGTGATATCCAATATTTCTACTTTTGGTTGGGTAGCTCTTGTTGTCCTCTTTCCGATGTAATTGGATTCGGGTCAATCGGAGTCTCCTAGCAAAAGTTATCGCCGTTGCAATATTTGTCTTTTGATTTAAAAAGAAAAAGAAAATATCCTTTTCCTTTGGGCCGAGCGGTAGTACCGCTGGGTACTACCGCTCGCCCATGAGCGGCGCCCATTCTAATCTGCCCTGTCCGGTGGCTCGGACCGGTGCCACCGGCCTGGCCCGGTAGTATCGCCCGGGTGTGCCGGTAATACCGGCCGGCCCAGGTCATTCTGCCCAGCATTTCCTAGCCCAGCCGCCTGCCTCCCGCTCGCTCGCGCCTCGCATCGGGCGCCCGTCACCTGCTACGCGCCTCTCCCACCCCCGGTTCCCTTCCCGCCTCGCGCGCGCGCCACTCGCATGCTCCCGCGTCCGCTCGCTAGCCTCGCTGGGCCGGCCCAGTTCGCCCAGCCCAGCTGCCGCCGCTCGCTCCCTCATGCGGCGCTACGCTGCCGCTTCCCTCGCGCTGGCCTGGCTCCCGCTGGCAGCGATGCGCGCTCCCGCCCGATCCCCTTGTCGCGTTACTCGCTGCTGCCCAGTTCGCTTGCCCGTTGACCCGCTCCCTTGCTCTGCTGGGCTCGCGTGCGGTAGTACCGGGTCACAGCAGTACTACCGGCTGGCCCAGAAAAATCCCCAACGGCCAGATTTTGTGTAGCCCTATAAAAAGCCTCTTCTCTATTTTGACTAGTTAGTTCTTCCTCTATCTTTTGTCAAGCCTTTGCCTCTTCTTTGACACATCCTTAATCTTGATTTCTCTCTCTCCCTCCCTCCATTGATTCTTGCCAATATTTGAGGGGTAGATAGAGGAGATCTAGATCCACATCTTGACCAAACCAAATCTTCTCTTTGTGAGTGGATCTTTAGGATCTAGATCTTTGGGGCTTTTTGCGATCCCATTTTGTGTTCTTCCTCTCTTGTTCCACCAATTACTTTAGTAGCCTTGTTGGAACTTGAGAGTGAAGATTGGGGCATATTTGTGGTGTTCTTGCCTTTTGCATTTGGTGCATTGGTGTGTGTTCTCTCCGGAGGATTTGGTTGGTGATATTCATTATTGCTAGTCCCTCTTGGGTTCTTGGAACCCTAGACGGTTGTGTGGCCTTTGTGGTGTGTTCTTGGGGTCTTCAATTAAGTTGTAAAGCTCCCCCAAGATTGAGGCCTTGGTGGCGATTATTGGGTGCCTCCAATTAAGTTGTGGAGATAGCCCCAATCTTGTATAGGTTTGGTGACCGCCCTAAAGTGTCCCATAGTGGAACGGGTGCTTGCCCGCGCGGTGGGTGCTCGGGAGAATAGGGTGAGGCCTTTGTGGCGTTGGTGGTCTTAGTACCGCTCACCCCTCCAACGAGACGTACTCCCTTGTTGGGAGAAACTCGGTAAAACATCGTCGTCCCCGCGTGCCTCGGTAATCTCTATACCTGAGCTCTTTACTTATGCACTTTACATTGTGATAGCCATCGTGCTTGAAGTAATTATCTTGCTATCACATTGTTGCTTATCTTGCTTAGCATAAGTTGTTGGTGCACATAGGTGAACCTTAGTATATCTAGGCTTTGTGCTTAACAAAAGAAAATGCTAGTTTTATTCTGCCTTTGTTAAGCCCATCTCGTAGAAGTTTCAATCGCCTATTCACCCCCCTCTAGGCGACATCCGTGATCTTTCAGTCTGCTATTATGATTTATGTATTAATGAATGTGATGCTTCTTGTCCGTATTCTTTTATCGACTCTTCACTCCATAAACCTGAGGTCATGTTTATTGACCTCAATTTTTTGGGGACAAGCGAAGTCTAGGCTTGGGGGGAATTGATACGTCCATTTTGTATCACTATTCTATATAATAATTTACTATTATTCATTGATATATTTCATATTAAGAGATGATACTTATGTTATTTCATCTATTTTTGCATGGTTGATGACTTTTGGAGCATGGACCGCTGCAGTCAGGATTCTGATGGAAAAGGTGATGTTTGGAGGCGAAATTCACGAAGATCAGAAAATCCGAGAAAATACATGGAAAATTCTATTTTTCCAAAATACGGAGGATGCTAGAAGGGGGAGTGGAGATGGGCCACAGGGGGGCCCACATCACCCCCTGGCGCGGGCAGCCCTAGGCCGCGCCACCAGGTGGTGTGGCCACCCTAGCCCACTCCAGGCTCTCCCCTTTGGCGTATATTATCCCCACGAAACCCTAAGCCTCGGGGAGGGACCACAGAAAGATTCCTCCGCCTCTGAGGGGTGGAAAACTATAGAGAGAGAAAGATCTCTCTGGCAGACAGATTCTACCAGGGAATTCCTTCGCAGAGAGGGGAGATCGTCACCATCAATACCACCATCAAGCTGGACTTCATCGGGATCATCATCATTATCATCACCATCATCATCTCCACCAGCACCATCATCACCACTTCATACCGCTGTAACAATTGGGTTGAACCTTGCATAGCTCTTAGGGGAAACTTTCTCGGTGTTTATTACTCCTTGTAGTTGATGCAATTGAGTGAACCATTGAATTATTGTCTATGTTCAGATTGTTACTTATCATTATATCATCTCTGATCTTGATCCATATGATGTCTTGTGAGTAGTTTGTTTAGTTGTTGAGGACATGGGAGAAGTCATGTTGTTAGTAGTGGAATTGTGTTGAGAAAGGTTCAATGGTTTGTTAATTAAGTTGTGGTGTATTTCTTCTAGTGGTGTCATGTGAACTTTGACTACATGACACTTCACCTATATAGGCCTAGGGTAATGCCTTGTGTATTTGGCTACTAATCGTAGGGGTTGCCAGAGTGACAGAAACCTGAACCCCCATTAGGAAACCATTACACAAGGGACGTAAGGGTCTTAGAGTTTAAAGCTGTGGTTAGGTTTCTACCTTAATTACTTTCTTGTACTTGCGGATGCTTGCAAGGGGTATAATCACAAGTATGTATTAGTCCTAGGAAGGTCGGTATGATGACCCACAAGTATAGGGGGTGTATCGCAGTATTTTCGATAAGTAAGAGTGTCGAACCCAACGAGTAGTAGAAGGTGCTGGCTAGTGGTATGGATCAGGAATTCTCTGCAAATACTCAGCAAACGGAAATTTAGGGTTTTTTGATAGAGCAAGAAAACAAAGCACGAGTAAATAAAAGACATTAGGAATAAATGCAGCAAGTGGCCCAATCCTTTATGCAACAAATGAAAACCCGGTTGTATTACTTAAGATGACCAAACGTTCTCGAGGACACATGGGAAGACTGTCAAGTGCTTTCGCTTCATATAGTTGATTAATCTTCTTTAGCTTGCTAAGTGTTGTGTGGGTGAACCTGTGCTAATGTACCGACCTTCCTAGGACTAATACATACTTGTGATTATACCCCTTGCAAACATCCGTAAGTACAAGAAAGTAATTAAGGTACAAACCTAACCACATCATTAAACTCTAAGACCCTTACGTCCCTTGTGCAATGGTTTCCTAACGGGGGTTCAGTTTTATGTCACTCCGGCAACCCCTACGATTAGTAGCCAAATACACAATGCATTCCCCTAGGCCCATATAGGTGAAGTGTCATGTAGTCGATGTTCACATGACACCACTAGAAGAAGTACACCACAACTTAAATATCAAACTATTGAATCTTTCTCAACACAACTCCACTACTAACAACATGACTTCTCCCATGTCCTCAAGAACAAAATTAACTACTTACAAGACATCATATGGATCATGATCAGAGATGGAATAATGAGGCATAACAATCTGAACATAAACAATAATTCAACAGTTCACTCAATAGCATCAACTACAAAGAGTAATCAACACCGGATAGTTTCCCCTATGAACTATGCAAGATTCAACCCAATTGTTACAACAATATGGAGATGGTGATGAGGGTGCTGCTGATGATGATGGTGGTGATGATGATGATGATCCCGATGAAGTCCAGCTTGATGGTGGTGTTGATGGCGATGATCTTCCCTCTCCGGGAAGGAATTCCCCCGGTAGAAATCTGTCTACCGGAGAGATCTTTCTCTCTCGGTGTTTTGTGCCCCGCAGAGGCGGCGGAATCTTTCTGTGGTTGCTCCCCGAGTCTTAGGGTTTCGGGAGAATAATATACGTTACAGGGGAGTGTCAGGGGTGGACCAGGGCGGCCACACCACCTGGTGGCGCGGCCCAGGGTGGCCCGCGCCAAGGGGTGGTGTGGGCCCCCTGTGGCCCATCTCCAGCTCCCCTTCTTGCTTCCTTCGTCTTCTGGAAAAATAGGATTTTCCATATATTTTCCCGGATTTTATGATCTTCGCGAATTTCCTCCAAACAGCACCTTTTCCATCAGAATCCTGACTGCAGCGGTCCATGCTCCAAAAGTCATCAACCATGCAAAAACAGATGAAATAACATAAGTATCACCTCTCAATACAAAATATATCAATGAATACCAGTGAATTATGACATAGAATAGTGATGCAAAATGGACGTATCAACTCCCCCCAAGCTTAGACTCCGCTTGTCCCCAAGCGAAACTGAGCTCAATAAACATGGCCTCAGGTTTATGGAGTGAAGAATCGATAAAAGAATACGGACAAGAAGCATCACATTCATCAATACATAGATCATAATAGAAGACAACTCACTATTATATAACTCAACTTGTAATAAGTAAAGGAAACACAATAAAGATATATAAAGTGAATCATAATTGGTAATGGCAAACTTAGCTCTTGGTCGAAGAATAGTTGATAATTTGCTGGAGTTCATAAATAACTGGTTTTCAATGATAGCTTTCAAAGTAGTAAACACCAAGATAAGAGCAAAGTGCAAAACAAGGAACATAAGATACATGATTGAATAAATCATCATATGAGTGGGTGGAACACAACAACTCAAAATACTTGCTGAGATAGAAGGGAGTAGGTTTACTGACTCAACTACAAAGTAAAATAAAGGCCCTTCAAAGAGGCAAGCATGGATTGCAAGTCTCATAAAGTGCTCCCAAAAATTATGATACTTACTAGCTTTCAGCTCTCATTGCCCCCTATCATAGGCATCTTTAGGTGATTAAGGTTAAAGTGATCAAATATGAGGATATGCATTGACAAGTTGTAAATTGAGAATCTCATGTCCCTTGAATACGAGGGCCGCTCCTCATGCTACTCAAGTTTAGTCACCGGTAAGTTCTTGTCATCGTAAGCATATGTGTATCATAGAGAACCGCCAACGGGGTACCCCTTGCCCGATGATACAGAAGAATCCCCATATCAAAATGACAAGGCAAGCAGACAACAAGCATCTCAGCAATCTTCTTATTTACCATGGGAATATGGTGCTTTTTTCTCTCTTTCCTCTTTTCATAATATATCTTTTTTTCTTTTCTCTTATTCTCAATCTCTATCTATTTTTTATAAGAAGAATGCTTCATAGATACTCGTTATGGTTACGCTGCAGGTTTCCACCATGTCAGCATGGATTAGACCAGCGGCCCAGGCGTTTCTCTAACACATATGCATAACTCCATGGACTTACAAGCTCCCCTTTCATTTCACACCGACGACATCCATAGACAAAAGAACATGATATCAACTAGGTACAAAGTAGCAGTGCAATGTTGAAAGCGTTCCCCATGACAGCATGGTTCTGCTAATTCACAACTTACAAAGCGCAAGCATATACGCAACATAGGTGAGCACAATGGTTCAAGTTTATTAAGTGCAAGAAAGTAAAGTGTGCCATCAAGTTCGTGAGAGCTTTAATCACTAATTTTCACATAATAAGTTTAATTTGGAAGGTAGATAAAACAAGAATTTACTTGGAATAGCAATAATGCTACTAGGTAGGTATGGTGGACACAAATGGCAAAGGTTTTGGAGTGGATGCAAGAGAAGAATTCCCACTCAGTACAGGTTTTTGGCTAGCAAAGCTGGGTAGCAAGTATAATAGTTGAAGGAAACAAACAAACATACAAGTGATCAAGACAAACATGCAATCTTCCTTGGAAACACAAAAGATCTTAACTAGAGAATACTAGACTTATGAGCAAATCAAGAAAGAAAGATGATGAAATTATTTTTCTTTAGATTACTTCTATCTTTTCATTCAACTCTCAAAAATAGTGTTGCTACTAACCGAGCTAGGTTTGACAAAACCAACTAAATTAACTCAATGATCCCAAAGTGCTACCAATACTAACAATAAGATCAATCATATAACCACAAATTGAAAACCAATATAAGCTATGCAAAAGAGTGAATGATAGAACTTCTCATTAATATTCCATAACGGCAACTCACACCAAGGGATACATATCTAACGAGAGAGGGGACACTTCCATAATGCAAACCATCCTACATGATAACTTCTCTATTCATGATATGACTCTACTAAAAAGGTAAAAAGATAGAAGATAGTGATGTGATACCGCGGCACTCCCCCAAGCTTGGAACAAACCAAGGGGATGCCAAACCTGATGACAAATTACTCCTTTGGTGGTGGTGGTGTTCTCTCATTATCGTCCGACTTCTAGGGTAAGGGCTTCCCATCAACAAAGGACATAGTGGTTTCCAACATCCTGAAACTTGCAGCAGCACTTATGCGTTTAAACCTAACCTCATACTCACAGTTTTTATTTTGAACGTCATAGAACTGTGCTTGCAGTTTGTTGGTTGTTTGGCGGAGTGAGAGGACTTCGTCTTTGAGTTCAGCAGTCTCCTTTTGGTGCTCGGCGATGAGTTCGGAACAAATCTTATGGATGATATCCACTTCGCGCTCCGCCATCTTCTTGTACCTAAAGACTTCTTGCTCCAGTGCTTCCATCCTGTCTTCTAGACTTCCTTCACCTTTAGGGCCTTGAACCTCTTTTATCCGGACCTCCCCATCTTCGAGCAACAACTCCTTGGGATGAATCTTCAACTCTCTCATGTATGGGTTGATGATATCTTCTAAGGAATCTCCCTTGGCTGATCCAGAGGAAGACATTGTGGCTCGAAATCTGGGACTCTACCTGTCAGAAACAGATCGAAACAAAAACACGACGAAAACACGATATACGAACCTCGGGGGATCCAGGGGGTTATATATTATGAAGTTTCATATCAAAAGGAAGGTACTGGGAGAAAATGAGTCGGGGGTGGAGTCTGGGGTGGACTCACCACCTGGTAGCGCGGCTAGGGGTGGGCCCGCACCACAGGGTGGTGTGAGCCACCCTGGCTCCGTTTCCGTCCCTTTTTCACTTCGTAGCTTTCCTTATTGACTAAAAACTGCAAAAATATAGTTCGATAGTATTTTCGTGGAACTTTTCTTACCAGAACTATTACCTATTTGAAAACAAACTCTGCAGGTCTCTAAATTTGGTCCTCGATGAATTTCTCCGGAGTTATAACTTGAAAGGCATCAACATCTTCATTATAAGAATCTCCAGCAATATAGTGCTTGAGTCGCTGCCCATTCACTACTTGTGTAGTATTATCTTTTAAAGAAGAAATTCTTATTGCTCCTGAACGGTATACTTCTTCAATAATGAAAGGTCCTTCCCATTTTGACAGTAGCTTTCCTGCAAAAAACCTCAGACGAGACCTATACAATAGAACTTTCTCACCAACATGAAATTCTCTCTTAAGTATTCGCTTGTCATGCCATCTTTTAACTTTTTCCTTAAAGAGCCTAGCATTTTCATAGGCTTCACTCCTCCATTCATCTAAAGAACTTAAGTCAAATAATCTTTTCTCACCAGCGAGCTTACAATCTCTATTTAGTTCTTTAACTGCCCAATAAGCTTTATGTTCTAGTTCTAAAGGTAGGTGACAAGCTTTCCCATAAACCATTTTATAAGGAGACATCCCCATAGGATTTTTGTAGGCAGTTCTATAAGCCCATAAAGCATCATTCAACTTTTTAGCCCAGTTTTTTCTAGATCTATTAACAGTCTTTTGCAAGATGGATTTAATTTCTCTATTTGATAACTCTACTTGCCCGCTAGTTTGGGGTGATAGGCTGAAGCAATTCTATGATTAACATCATATTTAGCAAGGGTCTTTCTAAAACCACCATGAATGAAATGAGAACCCCCATCAGTCATGAGATACCTAGGCACTCCAAACCTAAGAAAGATAACATCCTTAAACATTTTTAGAGAAGTCTCCCCGTCAGCACTCTTTGTAGGAATGGCTTCTACCCACTTAGTAACATAATCAACGGCAACAAGAATATGAGTGTAACCTTTCGAGGGAGGGAAAGGACCCATAAAGTCAAACCCCCAGCAATCAAAGGGTTCAATAACTAGAGAGTAGTTCATAGGCATTTCATTGCGTCTAGAAATATTACCAACATGCTGACATTCATCACAAGATAAAACAAAATGTCTTGCATCTTTAAAAAGGGCAGGCCATTAGAAACCTGATTGTAGCACCTTTTGTGCAGTTCTATTTCCTGCATGATGTCCTCCATAAGCACTACCATGACATTTACGTAATATCTCCTTTTGTTCATATTCTTGAACACATCTTCGCATAATACCATCCACTCCTTCTTTGTATAAGTGTGGGCCATCCCAAAAATAATGCCTCAAATCATAGAAGAACTTCCTCCTTTGCTGAGCTGTAAAAGTGGGAGGCAAATACTTGGAGACAATAAAGTTAGCATAATCAGCATACCAAGGGCTCCCTCGCGAGCTTACCCCTACTGCAGCTAATTGCTCATTTGGGAAACTATCATTAACAGGCATAGGGTCAAAAGAGATGGTTTCCAATCGAGATAAATTATCAGCTACAGGGTTTTCAGCACCTTTCCTATCCACTATATGTAAATCAAACTCTTGTAAAAGCATCACCCATCTAATAAGCCTAGGCTTAGCGTCCTTCTTCGTCATAAGGTATTTAATAGCAGCATGATCAGTATGAATGGTGACTTTTGAGTCTACAATATAGGGTCTAAACTTTTCGCAAGCAAAAATGACAGCTAGAAATTCTTTTTCAGTAGTGGCATAATTCCTTTGAGCGGCATCTAAAGTCTTACTAGCATAATGAATAACGTTTACCTTTTTATCAATTCGTTTCCCAAGGACAACACCTACAGCAAAATCACTAGCATCACACATTATTTCAAAGGGTAAACTCCAATCAGGTGGTTGAACAATAGGGGCTGTTGTTAAAGCCTTCTTAAGAGTTTCAAAAGCTTCCTTACAATCATCATCAAAAACGAAGGGTACATCTTTTTGAAGAAGATTAGTAAGGGGTTTTGATATCCTAGAAAAGTCTTTAATAAACCTTCTATAGAAACCAGCATGACCAAGGATACTACGAATACCTTTGATGTCTCTTGGACATGGCATCTTCTCAATTGCCTCAACCTTAGCTCTATCAACCTCTATGCCTCTTTCAGAAACTTTATGCCTGAGGACAATCCCTTCATTAACCATGAAGTGGCATTTCTCCCAATTAAGAACAAGATTAGTTTCTTCACATCTCTGCAAAACTTTATCAAGGTTGTGCATACAATTATCAAAAGAAGTTCCATAGACAGAGAAGTCATCCATGAACACTTCTACAATTTCCTCGCAAAAACCATGAAAGATAGCAGACGTGCACCTTTGAAAAGTACCATGAGCATTACATAAACCAAAAGGCATACGCCTATAAGCATAAGTTCCGTAAGGACAAGTAAAAGTAGTTTTTTCTTGATCTTGTTGTTTAACAGCAATTTGAGATAAACCAGAATAACCATCAAGAAAACAAAATAGGTCTTTTTAGACAACCTTTCCAACATTTGATCAATAAAAGGAAGCGGGTAGTGATCTTTCTTAGTAACTTTACTAACTTTTCTAAAATCGATGCACATCCTATAGCCTACTACTATTCTTTGAGGAATAAGCTCATCATTATCATTAGGAACAACGGTAATACCTCCCTTTTTAGGAACACAATGAACATGACTAACCCATTCACTATCAGCAATAGGGTAAATAATACCAGCATCAAGGAGTTTCAATACCTCATTCCTTACCACTTCCTTCATCTTAGGATTTAAACGTCGTTGGTGCTCCACTACTAGCTTTGCATCTGGTTCTATGTTGATAGAATGCTGACATATAGTAGGTGAAATCCCTTTTAAATCATCCAGAGTATAGCCCATAACTCCTCGGTGTTTCTTCAAAACCTCCAACAACCTTTCTTCTTCCTTTCCTGAAAGTTTAGAGCTAATAATAACAGGATATATCTTTTTATCATCAATATAAGCATATTTAAGATCATTAGGGAGATGTTTTAGATCGAAGACCGGATCTTTTTTAGGTGGCAACGTGGTACCCAAGTCTTCTACAAGCAAGTCATGCTTTAGCATCTTGGGTTGACGATGGAGGATCTCGTCAATCTCATTCCTTTCTTCCATGAAGATCTCACTTTCGCGATCTTCCATAAATTGCTGCAAAGCATTGTTAGGAGCAAGAGAGATAGAAGCAAGTTGTTCAACTCTAAAATCCTCATTATGGGTTTCCTCTTCGCAAGGTTCTTTAGTAAATTTCGAAAAATTAAACTCATAAGATTCCCCATCAAACTTAGTCAAGATTTTCTCCCTCTTGCAATCAATAATAGCTCCACAAGTACTCAAGAAAGGTCTACCAAAAATGATAGGATAAGTTTTACTAGCAGCTGAACCAAGTACTAGAAAATCAGCAGGATACTTAATCATACCACAAAGAACTTCCACGTCTCGTCCAATACCAATTGGAGAGATGGTCTCTCTATTAGCAAGGTGAATAACCACATCAATCTCTTCCAATTCGTAGGGACTGATTTCATGCATAATTTCTCTGTAAAGCTCATAAGGAATAGCACTGGAACTTGCACCAATATCACATAAACCATAATAGCAATGATCACCAATTCTAACAGAAAGCACAGGAACACTAGCTTTTTTAGTTCTATTAGGATGTGAAACAATATTAGAAGCATCCTCACAAAAGACTATGTGTCCATCCTCTATGCTTTTAGTGACAAGGTCTTTCACAATTGCTACCACAGGTTCAACGTTTATTTGTTCATCAGGTTTTACAGTTCTCTTTTCACTTTTAGTGATTACATTGGTTATCATAGGATGATCCTTTACCTTCTCTGAGAAGGGAATCTTCTCGATATAAGGCCCAGGTAAGATGTGATCAATAATGCAACACTCAGTGCTCCCAACAGGAACACAGTCAACAATATCTTTATAAGGTGCATGGTACTTATTCCATCCCCTTTTTGGAATTTCAATATAAGAAGCAAAATCTCTAAAGCAATTCGTAATAACTTGCAAATTAAGACCATAAGCATTACTAATATTTTGAAAGTCATCAGTTCCCATAAAAGATTCAATGCATTCATAATCATAATTTATACCTGACTTTCTACCTTTGTCATTCTCCCAAGCTTCAGCATTGTCTTGAATACGGTCCAGAAGATCCCATTTAGCTTCTTCTTCCATGCGAGTGAATGATCCAGCACAAGAAGCGTCCAATAAATCTTTATCATGTAGAGGGAGCCTCGCATAAAAGTTATTGATAATAATATTGTTGGGGAGCTCATGAATGGGACATTTGAGCATTAGTAACTTCAATCTCCCCCAAGCTTGAGCTGTACTCTCTCCATCAAGAGGCCAAAAGTTGTATATTTGATTCCGATCTTTATGAATCTCACTAGGAGGATAAAACTTTGAATAAGAGAGAGGTACTATTTCCTCCCATTCCTGAGCTTGACCATTCTTCAACAGCTTATACCATTCCTCAGCTCTTCCTTTCATTGATAATGAGAATAACTTCTTCTTAACTTGATCTGTAGTAATACCTACACACTTGAAAAACCCGCATAATTCGTGTATAAAGAGTAAATGATCACCGAGATGGACTGTTCCATCCCCAACATAGTAGTTATTCATAACACGATCAATAATTCTTGTAGGTATTTTGAAAACATCATTCTCAGCAGGTGGTGGTTTATCTACTACCTTAGCAGTGGTAGTAGCATTACCAAATAAGAAACTTAGCGAATTATCCATAACGAAAATAAAGCAACTAGCAGAAGTAAACAATACTCACAGTAGAAGTTTCCTTTACCAGTTCCACTGTCCAATAGCGCTTCACTCCCCGGAAACGGCGCCACAAAATAGTATTGATGACCCACAAGTATAGGGGGTGTATCACAGTATTTTTGATAAGTAAGAGTGTCGAACCCAACGAGGAGTAGAAGGTGCTGGCTAGTGGTATGGATCAGGAATTCTTTGCAAATACTTAGCAAACGGATTTTTAGGGTTTTTTGATAAAGTAAGAAAACAAAACACGAGTAAATAAAAGACAATAGGAATAAATGCAGCAAGTGGCCCAATCCTTTATGCAGTAAAGGAAAAGTCGGTTGTATTACTTAAGATGACCAAACGTTCTCGAGGACACATGGGAAGACTGTCAAGTGCTTTCGCTTCATATAGTTGATTAATCTTCTTTAGCTTGCTAAGTGTTGTGTGGGTGAACCTGTGCTAATGTACCGACCTTCCTAGGACTAATACATACTTGTGATTATACCCCTTGCAAACATCCGTAAGTACAAGAAAGTAATTAAGGTAGAAACCTAACCACAGCTTTAAACTCTAAGACCCTTACGTCCCTTGTGCAATGGTTTCCTAATGGGGGTTCAGGTTTCTGTCACTCTGGCAACCCCTACGATTAGTAGCCAAATACACAATGCATTCCCCTAGGCCCATATAGGTGAAGTGTCATGTAGTCGATGTTCACATGACACCACTAGAAGAAGTACACCACAACTTAAATATCAAACTATTGAATCTTTCTCAACACAACTCCACTACTAACAACATGACTTCTCCCATGTCCTCAAGAACAAAACGAACTACTCACAAGACATCATATGGATCATGATCAGAGATGGAATAATGATGTATAAAAATCTGAACATAAACAATAATTCAACGGTTCACTCAATAGCATCAACTACAAAGAGTAATCAACACCGGGAAAGTTTCCCCAATGAACTATGCAAGATTCAACCCAATTGTTATAGCAATATGGAGATGGTGATGAGGGTGATGCTGATGATGATGGTGGTGGTGATGATGATGATGATGATCTCGATGAAGACCAGCTTGATGGTGGTGTTGATGGCGACGATCTTCCCTCTCCGGGAAGGAATTCCCCCAACAGAAATCTGTCTGCCGGAGAGATATTTCTCTCTCGGTGTTTTCCACCCCACAAAGGCGACAGAATCTTTCTGTGGTTGCTCCCTGAGTCTTAGGGTTTCGGGAGGATAATATACGCTAGAGGAGAGTGCCAGGGGTGGACCAGGGCGACCAAACCACCTGGTGGTGCGCCTAGGGTGGCCCACGCCAGGTGGTGGTGTGGGCCCCCTGTGGCCCATCTCCAGATCCCCTTCTGGCTTCCTTCGTCTTCTAGAAAAATAGGATTTTCCAAATATTTTCTCGTATTTTCTGATCTTCGCGAATTTTGCCTCCAAACATCACCTTTTCCATCAGAATCCTGACTGCAGCGGTCCATGCTCCAAAAGTCATCAACCATGCAAAAACAGATGAAATAACATAAGTATCACCTCTCAATATGAAATATATCAATGAATACCAGTGAATTATGACATAGAATAGTGATGCAAAATGGACGTATCATGGTACATTAGCACAGGTTCACCCACACAACACTTAGCAAACTAAAGAATATTAATCAACTATATGAAGTGAAAGCACTTGACGATATTCCCGTGTGTCCTCGAGAACGTTCGGTCATCTTAAGTAATACAACCGGCTTGTCCTTTGCTAAAGAAAGGATTGGGCCACTTGCTGTATTTATTATTATTGTCTTTCGTTTACTCGCACTTTATTTACCTGCATTATCAAAAAACCCTAAAAATCCGTTTGCGAAGTATTTACAGAGAATTCCTGCTCCAAGCCACTCGTCAACACCTTCTGCTCCTCGTTGGGTTCGACACTCTTTCTTATCGAAAATACTACGATACACCCCCTATACTTGTGGGTCATCATGTATGCATAACAAGGATTCTCGGAGATTAATCCAGGGGCCCCACAAACTTGGTATCAGAGCCATCCTGACTGTAGAAGAACCTTAGTTAGCATGGTCGTTAGACAGGAAAAATATTTTGGAAACATCGGCTTTCGAAAACTATTTTCTTATAGCTTTTCGAAAGATTCTACTTCTTATCTCATGATTTAAAAAATTGGAATCCTCTATCTCTTATTCGAAAATTCAAATCTACGGATTTAAAATAAGTAGGACCTAGAAACCAATGAAGGTAATGAGAATAGGATGATGAGAAGAAACTGCCAGCAAACACAAGGAGACTACAAGATCGCCCTACCAACGGAAGCCTTGTGACTAGAAGACTCAAGTGCTACAAGATCGAGAAGCGTCCAACGATACGATAAAGGCTTCATCCGCAAGATAGTGACCTAGAACACAATAACGTGATGTTTAGGGTCATTAGTTCTAAGATATGATTCCCCCAAAATGCGAGTAGTTAACTCCTTGGTCCCCCTAGCAGGCCGTGTTTGCTTGCCAAAATGCACGAGGTGTTGCTTGATATGTGATGATTGCCTTGCTAGGTTAGGAAGTACTTTGCGACCCCCTCGCTTTGTTTACCTTGTACGTATGTTCTGGCTTGATTGGCCCAACTAAAATGTGTTTCGAGGAACAATACACCGCCTAAGAACTCAAGCACCCTGTTGTTAGTTGTCGCTAACGAGAACCCATACTCACCTCGAGAGTGATGAGAGGAAAATTATCACCAGAACTAGGAGTAGGACATCATCAAGATAGAGCAACTCGAAGGATTCGCCTCAGCAGGATATCATACTTCATCAAACCCAACTCTCAAGATTCGTCAGCAACACTGCGCGTCATTATTCACCTGTTGACAATAGCCTGAACATCGTTGAAGTTGGAAGTCTATCACCGAAGGCTCCCCACTATCCATAAGAAATTACAAGATTTACTAACCAAGGCCAGAAGTGAAGACCAGACTCCCCTAACCTTCTATATATTAGAACTTCCAACATCCCCCAAAAGACTAACTATTCTAGATGACCCTACACAAACCGACGGGAAGTCCTCACTAGAATGCCAGGATAACCCTAAACCCTGAAGACATGACTGCATGAAGATAATGAGTCTACTTCGCCATTGAGACAAAGCAATGCAAAGAGTTCAAGTGAAGATGTTTTATCCAAAGTTATCTACCCTACCTCAACCAAAAACTAGCAAGAAGATTCGTTAACCGCTAACTTTCCATAAGGTAACTCCTTCAAACTTCGTTAGGAAACCACCCACGACAAGGTTCTCGCAATGGAACGACACTCGAGGACCTCAAGTCAAGACCCAAGGAGATACAACCTTCTGCAGCATCACGTCAGCTCTTCAAGACGGAAGATCGACACCACTCTCAAAGGACCTTAGTGAATCTCTAAGGTGTTTCCACTCAAAATCCTGAAGACTATCTACTGAGAGATAATTCAGAAAGATTTCTAGATCCAACATCTCTTCACCAAGCATCAACTCGCGAGTTATCAGATGAGAGAATAACTAAAGATCTTACGAAGCCTCCATATTAATTCAGGTGAAGACCCACCTCAAGGACCACCGTTTCTCTAACCCCATCAGTTCTAACCTGTTCATATGATCTGCTAATTCAGCTGTCCTGATAAGCTAAGTACGAATAATAGTAGTATATAAGCCTCGTACGACTTAGTTTGCGGACGTCATCTGAAGATTTCAACGCCAAGTAGAAGGTTGGCGGTAATCTTCAAAACATCATCAGATGACTCCAAGAAGGAAGGACCACGACATCTCTCTTATCTACTCTAGTTTAATCCTAAGGGGGAAAGACTGCGTCTTTCCCACTAAAATAGAGTCTATTCGCAAAAGAGTACTCTACACTGTTCCATTTAGAGGTAATTTGCCTAGCCAGGGCCCTTGAGATATCGAGTCCGAAAGGAAAAAAGACCACTCGTCGCAATCAGGACTTGAACCTGCTCAACTCTCCGTGCCTCCAGGAAGATTGAAGTTCAGCTCCACCGACGTAGTAACCCCGTTCAAATACTAAGTCCGGAAGTTAGAACGCTCAACATGCATAGCACTAACCCTGACTCAAAATCCCCTAACCCTACTCTCCTGAATCTTGGGACGGGATTCTTTTAAGGGCGAAAGGTCTGTAACATCCCAATTTTAGCAACCCTGAGTAGTTGTATCGAATGCAAAAATCAGGGGGAACAATTTTTTTCTTGTTTAGTGATGCAGAGTTTTCTTGTTGTTTGCTTGTGCTTGTGCATCTGAATGTATACCATATGATATACCCCTTACCTCACCATCAGTTGACAAAAGCTATTTAACAAAACCATCTTGGCTCATTTTACATATTCTCAAATGTTCCTGCATTTCAAAACCTGAGCCAAGATGCATTTGCTAACCAAACTATTTTAGTAGCTTCTGTTGACAAAATTATGGAGATCTATAAGATATAATCTCCTTATGTTTTCAAGACTGAACTTCCAACTACTCTTACCTCTAGATTTTCCAAAACCTTTTATAAGCTTTTGATTTCTACTCTTGGTAGAAATAACAAGGGACTCTTATCTACTTCAAAACACAACCTTTTCAAAATACACATCCTTACCTCAAGCTAGGCTTGAAGGATCCATAGTAGTAGATGTGTTTTGTTTGTAAAATGAGTTGCCCTGATCTGCTATCTGATGTTTTGCTTTGATCTGCTGCCTGACTTGTTTGCTTAGGAAGTAGTATGAGCTCTCTAGGATCTCATCTCCTAGTATCTAGATAACCCAATGATATCAACCCTCAACTAATTACCAAATCTTGATCTAACCTCTGGTCACTAAAGTGACTATCTAATCCTTTAACTAGATCACCTTAGAGTTAAACCTTTCTAGAAGCTTCCAAGTCAATGAAGTCCAATATCAAGCATGGATACTTTCTAATCAATATACACTTAAATATCATACCCTTGATGATGATTGGAAACCTTGCAACCAATCAAAAACACTAACTCTTGTATACTAGTCAAAATCCCCAAATCTTCCAAAAATGGCTAAGTCTGGAAAATTGTTAACAATATCACATCTTTGGGACTCCCTCTTTCTCAACCCTTGTGAATTTTTGGAAATGCACTTGAACCCTCTTGTAAACCATCTTAAATAATTCCAA
Source organism: Avena eriantha (assembly GCA_910589775.1). NCBI lineage: Eukaryota > Viridiplantae > Streptophyta > Magnoliopsida > Poales > Poaceae > Avena > Avena eriantha. Next base: position 186,375,622 of record OU342741.1, on the reverse strand, counting down.
GGCCCAAACTTTCCCTTGGCTATACCATCCATTAACCCACTTGTTCATGATGGTTTGGCAGGCAATAAACTAATATTTTCTGCAAATCTTATCAACTAGCCTGTTTTGGAAGAATCTCACATCTCCATGTTATCTTATTTTGATCAACTATTTGCTCCATGGTGATCTACATAACTTGGTATAGCCCTCCATATATCCTATGTACCAAGGGGAGCTCTGAGCTCCAAAATCCAACAAGGTTTTGAAGGTAAAAATAATAATGCCTAAGATCCTCTATCCCATGTCCTCCTTCAAAATCAAGTTTGAATCTCAAAACCCAAGGTTGAAAATGATTTATAAAGCATGTGGAAATCATCTAACTTGTATATAAAAAATTATCAAATATTATCCATAATTATTTTGACCCAAAAAGAATTAAATTCCCTTCTTTTACTAGAACTTAAAAACTCTCCCTATAAAAGAAAGTATGATTTTCTCCAAAACACTTATCCATGTTTAGGAACAATTGAGGCCTACTTATAATAAACTATCCTCTCACTTCAAAAATAAATATTTTTGAAGAGTTTTAATAATTCTTTTTGCCTATTTTCTTAAATGGAAGAAATGAGAAAATAATTGTTTTAAATACTTTTATTCTTCAATAAATCTTGGGAAAATTCTAAAAAGTGTGAATAATGTTTGGGACCATCTCAAACCCAAAAACCCAACTCTGTCCAATTCTATAATCTCAAATCAAATCCATCAATTAGTTCCAGCCCTTTTTGAACATTTTATAAAAGAATGATCTAAAATTATCTGAAAAATCTTAAATAATTCAAGGGCCTATAACTTGACCATATCTACCTCCCAAAGACTTTAACTCGTCTTGCCAAGATCAATTTGGAGAAAGTTATTCATAATCAATACTAGGGCCAATACTTGAATATGCGCAGCATCATGAACAAAACCCCATCCAAATCACTTCAACCTTGTCAAATACTCCTTGCCAGCACCAGGACAACCCCTGGTCGAGATGCATTGTAGCACTAAAGTACCCCATCCCTCACTCCTTTGTTCTTTATGCTTGGAAGGAGAGATACATGGCCATTTAAACAAAAACATAGCAATAAGTGAGCAGCAACTGCCCCTGCCTCTCTCTGTCCTGCTGCACAACCAGGACCTCTTGTCACCACTCTCCACCGCCCCTGGTAGCCAACGGGAATGCCATGGACAAGCCATGGCCATGTGTGCACTTGGTGTACCCTACACCAACCCCCTCCTTGTTAAATAGGCCAGAGGCAATCCCCTATGCCCCTGCCCATCCATTTCACCTCACACCACTCCCTCATACCTCTAGCAACCACCCCGAGATAATGGCTCCCCTTCCTCTGTCCCTCCCTGCCATGAAAACGAGGAGAGAGAGTCCTCTCGGGCATGCACAGGAAGGTGAATCCGCCCGCAACCCTAGCCGCCTCTCCCTCCTCCTGGCCTCCTTGTGTTCTCCTGACCCTAATCCACCTCCCTCTGCTATCCTTTGTCTACAGGAACTATGGAAACTGTCGCCCTCACTTCCTTCCCGATGTGCACCTCATTTCCATGGACGCTGACCTCGAGCACCTGCATGCGACTTCGACTCCACCCGGGGCCCTCCCCAGTACCCCCTCACCTCTCTACGCCTCATCCCATTGACATGCAGACGCTTGGTGGTGCTCCGGCGAGCATCGCGGTGCTAACGCAGGCACTGTTGCGCGAGTCTCACCCCGGTGACAAAATCGACCCTATCGCACATCTCCAGGACCGCCTCATCATGCTGAGTCCCACCGTCACCTTCTCGACGCCTCTCACGCCCTCAAGTGAGCTCCCCTACCCCGCAGTTGCGACCTAGGGTTCCTGCCCTGTTTTCCCCTGGTTCAGTGAAGAAGACGAGTCCCGGCCGCTCATCCTCTTTAAATCCAATGGCGGACATTCCTCGGTACCTCTTCATGATTTTGTTCCACTGACCAGTGGGACCCGCGCCCGGAGTTTGAACTCCTTCCCCGTGTGTGCCTCGGTGCCAAGCTGGGTCGGCCGGGTGCTGTTGGGCCCCGAGTTGCTCTTGCTAGCCCATATTGAAAGGACATTTACTATCATAATCACTTTTGGTGTTCGTTAACAACTAGTAGACCCTTTTATAGTTTGCTATTGTCTATAGGTTGATATTCTACAAAGGAAAAAAGAACCATTGGCCTATGGATCATTCCTTGCATTTCCTCTTATATCTTGGGGATTCCAGACCGGAGTCTCCAGTCTACACAGACCAGAGTCTCCGGTGTGGTCAGGAGTTTTCCCAGGAGTCTCCGAAGTGGGCTGTGTTTCCTTGCCTGGGTCATTCTGTCAAGGGGTCCGGAAGTTGGTCCGGAGGTTGGTCCGGAGTCTCCGGTCCCTGTCTCAGGCCGGAGTCTCCGGTGTAGAGGGACCGGAGTCTCCGGTCCACTTGGCTCCTAGGTGCGCTAGGTCATTCTGTAAAGGGGTCCGGAGGCTGGTCCGGAGGTTGACTAGAGTCTCTGGTGTAGACCGGAGTCTCCGGTGTGGTGACCGGAGTCTCCGGTCTGTTTCTTCTCCAACGGTCAGAAAAACGATTCGCTGACAGAAGGGCTATAAATAGGGGACCTTATCCCCTTGTTCTAGCTGCTCGTCCACCTCAAGAACACCATGTCCATTTGAGCCACCAAATCAACAAGATCTCTTCATCCAACCATCCAAAGTCTTTTATATTTGGAGAATCGAAGGAGGAGGCCTTGATCTACAGCTTCACCAAGAGAGATCTTCATTTCCCCCTCATTCACTTGAGGGCTCCCATGCTCTAGTGTTTCATTGGAAACCCTAGGTTTTGATTTAGTTCTTACAAGCTTGTCTTTGATTGTTTGACAGCTTGCTTGTATTTGGGAGCCTCCAATTAAGTTGTGGATGTGTGCCCCGAACTCGTTGTAAAGGTGTCGGTTTCCACCTCGAAGGTTGCCGTATAGTGGAAGAGGTGAATCGAACCCGTTGGGGTGAGGTTCGTCAGAGAACAAGGGAGGCCTCTCGATGCGTTGGTGGTTTGAAACCACCCCCTCAAACGTAGACGTACTTCCCCTCAAAAGGAAGGAACTACGGGAAACAAATCCTTGTGTCTTCGTGTGCTCCACTTTGGTTCCTTCTATCCTTTACCGCACTTTACTTATCTAGTTATTGTTTAGTTTGTGCTTGTTTGTCATATAGGTAAATTCACCTTAGTTGCATAATCTAGAGAATTTACCTTTCTTGTCAAACCCTAATTTGAACAAGAGTAAAATTTGAAGTAGCACCTATTCACCCCCCCTCTAGGTGCCCATACGATCCTTTCAATTGGTATCAGAGCCTCGGCTCTTTATTCGGGCTTAACCGCCTAAGAGATTATGGGCAACCTAGAGGAGGGAGAAAGTGAGGCTAGCCATTCGGTGACCATGGTAGATCTCAAGAATTTGGAAACAAGCTTGAGCTCTACCTTGGGCAATGAAATCCTACAGTTGCATCAACTCGTTGAGCAACTTGTTAAGGATAAGCAAACCTCACCTCCTCCCTCTCCAGTGGAAACACCACCAAACCCAAAGGCTAATGCTCTGGCAAAGCCTTTGGAGGAAGTGGTAGGGGATGAACATAATTCCACTAACTCCGCCACCAAAAAGGGTGATGGGAAGGAAGAGTTCCATACGGCTCCCAGATGGTACTCTCCCGACCCTCCTATCCCGCATCCACATATAAACAATAGAGGAGACCCACCTAAGTTAGTTGTACATACTTTTGCTCAATGGCAAGTGTTAATGAAATCTCATGTGCGCAGCTCTTGCATTGACTTGTGGAATATTATTGAAGAAGGACTCAAAATTAAGGATCCAACCAACTTGACGAGAAGAGAAGTGGTCAATAGCCAACTCAATGCGACTGCCTTGCACATGTTCCAACTTGGGGTGGGGCCAAAGGATTTTCCCCACATTGAGCACTACAACACCGCCAAGGAAGCTTGGGATGCTCTCATTGACTTATTTGTTGGCAATGAGAGTATGAGGAGAAACATATATGATGTCTTAAGCAATGAGGCCGAAGGTTTCTTCATGAAGGATGGTGAGGATCATGAAGACATGTATCGAAGACTCAAATCCACAGCCACCGCTTTCAGGAATGTTGGCGCCTCTCACATTGATGACGCTTGGATCAAAAGGAAGTACGTGAGTGCTCTCATGCCCTTCAAGCCTACTTACTTGAAGAGTCTCCAAGGAAGACATAACTACCATCTCATGACCTCCAATGAAGTGATGCAAGAGATGGCAGCCTTCAAGGTTGCTGCCACGAATGCCAAAGACGCCCGTGCTCGTGCCATTGGAATGAGTAGTGGTGCCAATCTTGCCTTGAAGGCCAAGGTTGTGGAGTATGATGAATATGAAGGAAGTGATGAGGGACCTTCAATGAGCCACTAAGACGATGTCAAGACTGCTCATGGTGAATACATGGCCTTCTATGCAAGAAACTTTTGGAAAGACCCCGCCAAGGCCAAGATGGAAATGCAACGAAGAAGCAACCCCAATGGGAGAAGAGACAATGGGTCCAAGTTGAGAACTTGTTTCAATTGTGGTGACCGCTATCACTTCGTTGCAGCTTGTCCCTATGAGAAAAGAGAAGATCATGGGGTAAACTTGTGTTGAAGAAGACCTCCAAAGCTCCCTACAGGAAACCCTTCATCAAAAGAAACCCAACCAACAAGAAGCCGAGAGAAATTGTCTTGATCACACATGAAGAGTACTCCTCCGATGATGATGATGATGAAGAGGAACAAGAGGATACACCAAGTGGTGTGGCGGCTCTTGCCACTACCTCTACTCCTTCATTCTCACTCTTCGACTCTCCAAATGAGAATATCTCCAACAAGAATGTCACTTGCCTTATGGCAAGAGGAACAGAGGTATTACCATCATCACACTCCACTTCCTTAATCAATGATGATTTTGATGATGAGTTATCTCTTGAGGTCAAAAAGGAACTAGTTGCTTTTGATGTGTTTATGACTAACTTGCAAGGGGAACACACGAAACATGTTGTGGACCTCCTAAATCAACTTTCACACACACAAGAACTTCCAGATGAGAGATGCCAATTAGGAAGAGAGCACATGATTGAGGTAGAAGCTCTTAATAATGCTCTAGAAGAAGAACAAGAAACTAGAATATCTCTTGAAACTAAACTAGAGGGCCTTGATGAAGCTAATGACCTCATTATTAATAAACTCATCAAGGAACGTGATCATACTATTGCTAAATACAAAAAGGCTGAAAAGGATAAGATTGAGTTTGATGTTGTTCATGAAAAACTTGCCGAGGACTTTAGGACACTTGACAAGGCTCACAAGGCCTTGGAACGTGAACTCTTGTCCCTCAAAAAGTCTCGTGAAAAGCTTCAAACTCAATTGATCAATACTCCCTCACCTAGCACATTCATTCCTTCTAGTTGTACAAACACTCTTGAAGAACATGCTAGGTTGAAGGGGGAGCTAGCTAAGACTTCCTTTCCCAAAGGAAACAAGTCTATTGATGACCTCTTAAACAAGCAAAGGTCAAATGGTGAAAAAAGGGGCTTAGGCTTTGTCTCTAAAGCCAGGAAGAAAAAGAATAACAAGAAGAAGGCCAAGCCCGCTCAAGAAAAAACAAGGTCATTGTGGGAAGTAAGACCACAAGTGGCAAAACTATGTCTCATAATGATTTTGCGGGTAGTGCTAACCCTCACTATGTCTTAATGCGTGATTACTATGGTGATGTGTATGCACAATATGTTGGCCCATTTGATGGTTATATTGCATGGTCGATTTGGGTTCCCAAGACCTTTGTTGCTAACAAAAGAGGACCCATTGAGAAATGGGTACCTAAAAACTAGTTTGATCTTTTGTAGACCTATGCTTTCGGAGGGTCAAAATGGGTGCTCGATAGTGGATGCACAAGTCATATGACCGGAAGCGCTTCTAGTGTCAAGGAGTTGAGACCAAATGTTGATTAAATATCTGTGACATATGCCGACAAATCAAAGTCTAAGGTAATGGGTTTCGGCAAAGTTGTGGTGGCACATGATATCACTCTCGTGGACGTCATGCTTGTTGAGACCCTTGGCTACAATTTACTTTCAGTCCGTGCTCTAGGAAAGATGGGTTTTGCTGTCTTCATTGATGTTGATATTGTGATCCTCTTGTGGAGCAAGACTCTAAAGTTTGCTTTCGTTGGGTACGTCGAGGATGATTTGTATGTGGTGGACTTCTCGGGGAAAACCACTACAAGTCCGATGTGCCTATTCGGAAAGGCCGATGTGGGCTGGCTATGGCACCGCCGTCTAGCCCATGTCAACATGAGAACTTTGCAAAGTCTCCACAAGGAGGGTCATATTGTTGGACTAAAAGAAAATGTTTGCTTTGCCAAAGATCGTGTTTGCAGGGCATGTGTTGAAGGAAAGATGCATGATTCTCCCCACAAGCCAAAGAACTACATCAAGTCCAAGAGGATCTTGGAGCTTCTTCATGTGGATCTCTTTGGTCCTCCATCTCATGCAAGTCTTGGTGGGAAGAAATATTGTTTGGTGATTGTTGATGACTACTCAAGATACACTTGGGTATATTTCTTCAAGTTAAAAAGTGAGACCCAAGAGAACTTCATTGACTTCATCAACATGACTCAACGTCAACACAATGTCCCAGTATTAACAATAAGAAGTGACAATGGTACCGAGTTCAAGAACTACACATTAAATGGATTTCTTAGTGATGAGGGAATAAAACATCAATATTCCGCTGCGTATACCCCTCAACAAAATGGTGTAGCTGAGAGGAAGAACCGGACTCTCATTGACATGGCTAGGACTATGTTGGCGGAATTCAAATCTCCATACAATTTTTGGGCTGAAGCTATCTCCACCGCATGCCATGCATCAAACCGTCTCTACCTCCGCAAAGAATTGATCAAGACTCCATATGAGATCCTTACCGGTAACGAGCCTAATGTTTCTTACTTCCGAGTATTCGGTTGTAAGTGCTTCTATCGCATTAAGGGCATTCGTTTATCCAAGTTTGATTCCAAAGCATTAGAGGGTATTTTTGTTGGTTATGGTCTCGAATCCCACACTTATAGAATCTATGACAAGCTCTCAGGAATTGTCATAGAATCTTGTAGTGTGGTGTTTGAAGAATATGATGGTCCCCAAGCGGGGCGTGCTGATGTTTGTGATGTAGATGATGAAATGCCTCAGGATGCCATAGGAAGAATGGGTGCGGGTTTCATCCGCCCTGTTGAGGAACCCCTTATGGTGGATCGAGAAGAACTATGCTCTACTCACGTGGAGCCCTCATCTTCACAACTTCAACAAGCTACTGTCGAGGTGGACAATGACCCATGCCAAAGACAAGTTGTGAACCCTCAACCTACTGATCAAGAAGATGCCTCCAGCCAAGAGGTGGTTGAGTCTCCGTTTGCCAGGATGTCCAGTGGTGCTAAGGCCATTACACAAGCAAGATCCATACAAACTGCCATAAGTACATCTGAATACCTGGCCAGTTGTGGGACTGATCAAGACCGAGGTCAATCCTCTCCTCCTATAGAATAGAATATTTCCAATGATGATTAAGGTCAAGTTAATGGTCAAGACGAGGACCAAAATGATGAAGTGATCCCACCAAGAAACAACAAGGAGATCGAAACTCATCGCCAAGCTAGAATGGATAGAATATTGGAATTAAGAGACCACACTCTTGAGAATGTGGTTGGAGATCTAAGAAGAGGGATATCTACTCGAGCTCAATTGAAGAACTTTGGTGAGCACCAAGCACACATTCCATGGTGGAGCCAAAGAAAGTATGGGAAGCTCTTGAAGATTCGGATTGGTTGGATGCAATGCACAAAGAGCTCAACAACTTTGAGAGAAACAAAGTATGGAAGTTAGTGGAAAAGCCAAAATATTGCCGCAATGTTATAGGAACCAAGTGGATTTTCAAGAACAAGCAAGATGAGCATGGAATTGTGATAAGGAACAAGGCAAGATTGGTTGCACAAGGGTTCTATCAAATTGAAGGCATTGATTATGGAGAGACTTATGCTCCCGTGGCCCGCCTTGAGTCCATCCGTATCCTTCTTGCTTATGCGGCACATCATAAATTTAAATTACAACAAATGGACGTAGAAAGTGCATTTCTCAATGGGCATGAGTTGGTATATGCGAAACAACCCCTGGGCTTTGAGGATCCCAACTTTCCAAACCATGTCTACAAACTTGATAAGGCACTCTATGGGCTCAAGCAAGCTCCACGCACTTAGTATGAGCACCTTAGAGAGTTGTTGTTAGATCGTGGGTTTGAGGTTGGGAAAATCGATCCCACTCTTTTTACCAAGAGGGTCAATGGGGAACTTTTTGTATGCCAAATTTATGTAGATGACATTATCTTTGGCTCTTCTAACAAAGCTTTTAATGATGAATTCTCTAAGCTAATGACTGACAGGTTCAAGATGTCTATGATGGGAGAATTGAGAGTATTTCTTGGATTTGAGATCAAGCAAGTGAGAGGTGGTACATTCTTCAACCAAGCCAAGTATACTCAAGATATGCTCAAAAGATTTAACATGAAAGATCTCAATGGAGCTCCCACTCCCATGGCAACAAAGACTCATCTTAAACTAAACCCAAATGGTAAAGATGTGGACCAAAAGGTATACCAGTCTATGATTGGCTCTTTGCTTTACCTTTGTGCATCTAGACCCGATATTGTGTTGAGTGTAGGAGTGTGTGCAAGATATCAAGCGGCTCCTAAAGAAAGCCATTTGATGGCAGTCAAGAGAATCTTTTGATATTTGGTTCATACCCCAAACTATGGTATTTGGTATCCTAGGGGCTCAACTTTCTCTCTTTGTGGGTACACGGATTCGGATTAGGCTGGTGACAAGGATGATAGAAAATCAACCTCCGGGGCTTGCCAATTCCTCGGGAGGTCCTTGGTATGTTGGTCTTCTAAGAAGCAAAACTGTATATCTCTTTCCACCGCCGAAGCCGAGTATGTGGCAACTGCTAGTGCTTGTACACAATTGCTATGGATGAGGCAAACTTTAAAGGAATATGGTGTCCATTGTGACAAAGTGCCTCTTCTATGTGATAATGAAAGTGTTATCAAGATTGCATATAACCCAGTGGACCATACAAGAACAAAGCATATTGAGATTCGTCATCACTTCATTAGAGATCATGATGCCCGAGGTGATATTGAGCTTTCATATGTGTCAACCAAAGACCAACTTGCCGATATTTTCACGAAGCCACTTGATGAAGCAAGGTTCTGTTATTTGAGGAATGAACTAAATATTGTGGATTCTAGGAGCTTGACTTGATTACCTTGCATACTCACCTATGTCTTGACCCATATTTGGTGTACGTGTAGGCATGGAGATAGGGGGAGTGCGGTCCTAATTCATTGGACTATCCCTCCCCCCATAATGCCAACATTAAGAAATTCAATTCTCTTAGTATCATTTACTGATATGTAAGCATCATTGATGAGTAGTGGCTATGAACCCAAGGATAATTCTTCGCGGTTTCATGCCACAAACTCCTACATGGTGGCTTCGGCCACCACCCTCTCCTCATTCGTAGAGTTGGTTCTTAGCTCGGATTTATTTGGCGCTTTGATGAACATTTGAAGGGTTTTCCATGGTTTTCTTGATTTTTCACAGAATGACATCTTAACCCAAGCCCTCTCTCAGTCTTGAAAACTCTCTCTATCTAATATGTGTCCCCATACACACACCTTGGAAGTGTTTGGTCGAGGAGGACCGGAGCCTCCGGTGTGTTCACACTATAGTCTCTTGTGTGGACCGGAGTCTCCGATCTGGGCGGTTTCTGTCAACTAAAAGGGAGGACGGGGTGAACTGAAACAACAGTTTCATTCATCCACCCCCGTCCTCCCCTCTCTGCCCCCGTCGCCTCCTCTCCCAAATCTTCTCCCCGAAGGTCAAGAAGCCCCCGGGATCCACCGTGTCGTCGGCCAATCATCTCCTTCCCACCATTGGGTGATTCCCACCGGTGGAATCCCTTCCATGGACGGATCTGGTACCTCTCCTCCTCTTCTTCATCTAGGGTTCTTCCCTTACCTTGTTTTTTGAGGATTGGTACTAGTTTTGACCACAAGAATTCCTTGTTTGCGTGCACCTAAGTACTTTATCATTGTTTCACTGCCCGATCTGTTGGATACAACCCCATTTGAGCCTCCATGATCTTCCCCCGAGTCTCCTGACCGGAGACTCCGGTCCCTCTGACCGGAGACTCCGGTCTAAACCGGAGACTCTGGTGTGGACCACGGAGACTCTGGTATGGTTTGTATCTAATATATTATGCAAGGTCTCAAGGATCCTGTGTTGCCTCCATGGGACATATATACTTACCTCCATGCTATCTCCCTTGCTGCTTTTCACAGGCTCTAGATCTCGTCGTCCTCCTCGCACCAAGGCCAAGATGAAGAGAGGGGATCCTCGCTATGATGAGTCTGAGGGTCAGTACATTGTGCCCCCATCCAACCGTAGACAGCAAGCCCGTGATGCAACCTATATGCGACGGGAGCAGGAAAGGGCTGAGGAAGAGAAACGTGCCAAGAGGGCAAAATATGATAACATTCAGTCTTTGGCTCGCATGTCTAAGTAGGAGTACCGTGAGCTGTGGAAGACCAATTTCTATGAATTGGCTCGCACTAGTGAAGACCCATGTTATTGGAGGAAGGAGCAAAGTGTCTTCATGAAAGACATTTACAGTGTGCTCAAGAGATCTCCTGTATGTCCCCAGAAGTACTTGAGTGTTGAGCAGATGAGGAAGAGCCCCTACTTCTCTGATGCTCTGTGGATTAGTGAGAAGTTGGGGTTGTTCAACCTGATGGAGATCCGTGAAGACTACAACATCACCCTTGTGCAGCAGTTCTACGCCACAGTTGTGTTTGGGACTGACCAAGCCAGGACTATGACTTGGATGACTGGCAACCACCGCTGTTCTGCCACTTTCTATGACTTCGCTGAGGCCATCTTCGAGACTTTTCAGGGGGTATCTACTCATGTTGGAGTTCGCATGCACTCAGCAGCTCTTGGGGTGAACAAGAACAAGCTTGCCCCTTTATATGGTAGTGAGGGGGTTGTGGGAGGGTCCAAGGGACTCAAGCCTCTCTACAATCTGATGTTGAGGATCTTCCTCCAGACCATTTCCCCTAGTGCTGGGAATGATGATGCCATCAGATGTGGTTTGGTCAACTTGCTGTATCACACCCACAAGACTTACATGGCTGGCCCCGATGCTGATGCTGATCCTATTGATGTGATGGATTACATATTTGAGGAGATGTATCATGCCATCTTATATAAGAAGGCCCCTCCATATGCACCCCTAGTCATGAGACTCATCAACACTCAACAACATGGCTCGCCACTTGCTATGCCTCCCAACCTTACCGAGCACACTCTCGTATCTCTACAGCAGAAAGGGGCTATGAGGGCTCCTCCTAGGCGCTCCCATGCACATGAGAAGGAGGAGATTTCAGAGACTGACAGGGCCCCCTCTCCTCCTAGGGCTCGGAGGAAGAATGCTTCCAATGCACCTCTTCCACCCATGACACATGACTATGTCCATGAGAGGGTCAAGAAGGCCTCATTCTGGGAGAGGACCTTGTGTTGCATGAATGTGGACATCCGCAAGCAACAACATGATTCCTACAAAAGAAACCGCCGCATCGAGAAACTACTCAAAGAGATCAAGGCTCAGGGTGAAGCATATGATGAGGAAGGTGAGGATTTGTACACTTATGAGCATGGCGCTCAGCCTTCCACCGAGTCAGATCACACTCTTTCGTTTGGGGCATGGAATGCCCATCAGGACATCTTGGTGGATTGGAAGACCTTCTCTGATGTCACATCTGAGTTTGGGTATCAAGGTACATCCTCTTCTCGCCCTCACGGCAAAGGGCCTGCAGCTCCAGATGGTGATGAGGACTATGATGATGATGATGATGATGATGAGGATCAGGATTTGGATGAGGAGGTCGAGGATGATGATGACGAGGACTACTAATCCGTTGGGACGCTAGCTTAGGTCTTTTCCCTTTTTCGGTGTTTTGATGCCAAAGGGGGAGAAGACATTGTCATCGGGATTTGCATGGGTTTGGGCTACTTGATTCATATTTGCCTTCTCGTCTCTATTTGCCTTATGTTATTGTGGGACACTGTTTGCTATTTGTGTGTGTGTGACTCTATGGGCGCTCCAACTTTATTGTAACTCATGTGTGAACTATGTGTTTTATCCATGTTCTACCTACCTTGCCTGCTTTACTTGTTTATCTTTGTGCACATAGACAGGGGGAGCATGTACATACCCTGTCATAAGTAATTGCGAAGTTTTGTTCATGCAAATTCACTAGTTGTCATCGAACACCAAAATGGGGGAGATTGAAAGGACATTTACTATCATAATCACTTTTGGTGTTCGTTACCAACTAGTAGATCCTTTTACAGTTTGCTATTGTCTACAGGTTGATATTCTACAAAGGAAAAAGGACCATTGGCCTACGGATCATTCTCTGCATTTCCTCTTATATCTTGGGGATTCCAGAGTGGAGTCTCCGGTCTACACAGACCGGAGTCTCCGGTGTGGTCAGGAGTTTCCCCAGGAGTCTCCGGAGTGGGATCTGTTTCCTTGCCTGGGTCATTCTGTCAAGGGGTCCGGAAGTTGGTCCGGATTCTTCGGTCCCTACCTCAGGCCAGAGTCTCTGGTGTAGAGGGAGCGGAGTCTCCGGTCCACTTGGCTCCCAGGTGCGCTGGGTCATTCTGTCAAGGGGTCCGGAGGCTGGTCCGGAGGTTGACCGAAGTCTCCGGTCTGTTTCTTCTCCAACGGTCAGAAAAACGGTTCGCTGACAAAAGGGCTATAAATAGAGGACCTTATCCCCTTGTTCTAGCTACTCGTCCACCTCAAGAACACCATGTCCATTTGAGCCACCAAATCAACAAGATCTCTTCATCCAACCATCCAAAGTCTTTGAGCTTTGGAGAATCGAAGGAGGAGGCCTTGATCTACAGCTTCACCAATAGAGATCTTCATTTCCCCCTCATTCACTTGAGGGCCCCCATGCTCTAGTGTTTCATTGGAAACCCTAGGTTTTGATTTGGTTCTTACAAGCTTGTCTTTGATTGTTTGACAGCTTGCTTGTATTTGGGAGCCTCCATTTAAGTTGTGGATGTGTGCCCCGAACTCGTTGTAAAGGTGCCGGCTTCCACCTCGAAGGTTGCCGTATAGTGGAAGAGGTGAATCGAACCCGTTGGGGTGAGGTTCGTCGGATAACAAGGGATGCCTCTCGTGGCGTTGGTGATTTCAAACCACCCCCTCTCCAAACCTAGACATACTTCCCCTCAAAAGGAAGGAACTATGGGAAACAAATCCTTGTGTCTCCGTGTGCTCCACTTTGGTTCCTTCTATCCTTTACCGCACTTTACTTATCTAGTTATTGTTTAGTTTGTGCTTGTTTGTCATATAGGTAAATTCACCTTAGTTGCATAATCTAGAGAATTTACCTTTCTTGTCAAACCCTAATTTAAACAAGAGTAAAATTTGAAGTAGGACCTATTCACCCCCCCTCTAGGTGCCCATACGATCCTTTCACATATGATTTTATTTTCCAAAAAAACTTTATTGTATTTCCATCCCCACTTAAAACAACAACAAGGGATAAATCTAAAATAAAATGGAAATTAACAAGAAAGGCCCATATATAATTTTTTACCTCTACAACTATGTTTTGTACAACCAGAGAACAAACCCTAGGCCAAAATTAAGTATGTTTATTTTATGGGATTAAAATTCCTAAATAGTATATCTTTCAATAAATAATTCTTTCTTGGAGTTTCGTAAACCTAATTGGAATAAATCCAATTGTCTTTGATAGGTACTTCATGTACCTATCTCATGGCCTTTGCCTCATGCTAAGTGGATCAATTAAACTCCGTTAGCAAAAATAATAAAATACATCCATATCTGACTTTAGAAAATTCTCTAGGTGAAATGGTACAAGATTTTGGGTTGATACCAACTCTAAGTCATGTGGTACATTAATATCTATCAAAACCTAGGAGCCCATATTTATTTGAGCTTCTAATGAATTGTAATGAATTAAAACCTTCTGTGTGTGCTTGTTCCACTAGATAAATCACTCTAGAAGCTATACAACTCCAAAAATAGTGATTCCAATTCTTCAAGAAAGGTATTTGTAATAGCTATCAATTTGACATTTGTCTCATACCATTTGGACCTGTAGAATAAATATGGTTTAAAAGACAAATTGACTATAGAACTGACTTTGGGATTTTCCCAAGGGCATTCTAATAATTATTTTGAGGTGATTCTAACTCTCAAAAATCACAAACTTAAATATATACAAAACACTCTGAGGAAAAAATTATTTGAGCTCTAGATCTTTTCTGGTGATTTATTCACCCAAACTAGGGTTATTTCCACTAGAATAATCATACTAATTAAGGAAAATTGGTAAAACCATGAAACCACTTTTGTTGGCCTTGTTATTTCAATACCTACTTGATAATATCATTTTTGCACATTGATATCATACATACCCAATCCTTAGTTCAAAACCCCTTCTTTAGGTGGTATTTGACAAGTAAATCATAAAAGCAAATCCACAAAAGCAATTAAAGTAATTCCAAATACTATGATCCCAATCTATCAAAACCTACTGAATTTAATAATGTGTTGTATCTTTTCTTGTTGTATTGCATGGATGCTTGTATGCCTTGTGTTGATTGTGGCAATTGCTTGCTTGCATGTATTCCCTTTGACGACGATAGTTGCAATTATATCGAAGACCCGATGAAGATGGTTATTATTGGCTATTATGGTATTCTAAGAAGAAGTCCAAGGACATATATTGCCAGATCTCTGATCTCAGGCAAGCCACCTTCTTGCTCATAAGTTTTGTCCTACTGTTTTACTTATGCATATTTTACCTAATGTTTTACTAAAACTACATTGTTTATTATATGATGACCTATACTTGAGAGTGGCTTGGCTCCTCCAAACCATTACACAATTGTACTACTCTGTACAAACCCCTTGACAACACCTAATTGTCCTTAGTATGGTAGATGGCGTATACCACCATACCCCTTTGGAGACCCCGTTTTAGCCGAAGTAAAACTATAGGATGGGAAGACCTCGAAAAAGTTTACAAAATGTTTTATGATACAACCTTGGTGAGGTTTGACCTACCAAGATATGTTTGAGAAAGGAAAATAGGTTTTGTTTTACAAAAAGCTGAAAGAAAGAGGAGGAAAGATGTTTACGAAAACGCACCCGGTTCTTTGCAACTTTAGCTATAACAACTTAACTCGTGCAACCACATTACTCTGGAATGGGATAAGGCTGGACTTGAAGTTTACTACTTTGGTGTGGGAATTCTCACAACTACTTATAAGGTATTAGCTCCCTCTAATGTCCAGGTTCCTTTACAAAAAGGTTCAACTGTTAGACAGTCACCTGGAGGAATTGCGAACTTCCCTCGGGAGCAGTCGGGCGGTACTATGAGCCTCTCATTGAAAGTTCCCACTCCCGAGGAGTCGGAATGTGCTCCGATTGGTCTTTGTCCCAAACGTCTCGGTGTTGAGGAACAACTCATATGGTAGGGCCTATACTAGAGTGGCATCCAGAGAGTCTTGATCGGTTACTCGACCCACGATCTATAGGTGATCAGGGCAGGGTAGCTGGATGGTGTGGGTAAAGTGTACAACCTTTGTAGAATGTAAATCTATTCAAATATCCATGTCCGCGGTAATGGACAGGTTGGACAAACTACTGTAGAGCGGTGCTAGTTTTGATTTCAAAAAGGACTTCGGAAAAGCAAAGGCTTTGAAAATGTTTTGACCATGGGATGGTCGGAAAGGAAGGTAAGAAGTTTGGTCATGGGATGACTGGAAGGAAGAAAATGAATGGGTGACCCAATCCTAGTGTTCCAAAAGTTTTCAAAAGGATTTATAAATGATTATAAAAATGTTCAACAAAGATATGTAGATGTTGTTTCTACAAGAGAAACTATTTGAGAAAAAACCCTCTCTTGGAGCCCTCCTACTACCACAACCTTATTGCATATCCTCTTATTGTTCATATTAAGGTGGTTTGCGAGTACATTCAAAGTACTCACTGGCATTGTCCCTGACTATTAACTTGGTTAGATATTAAGAAGAAGATGAAGTTGACGACTATGCGAGCTAGGACATTTTTTCCAGTCAGTTGCATGTAGGTTAAGGCATGACTCGGGCTCTATGCTTGATGAAGTTTCACTGATGTTGATTGATGTAGCCATAAATGCAAATAAGGTATGACATGTATCTGCTTAAGCAATGGAGGTTTACTTTGATACTTGTCGGTTATGCGCCACGGCATACTGATCATGGGATCGTGGTGTATGCATAATAGGGATTCTCGGAGGATTAATCCGGGGGTCCCACAGTAATGGTTGTCAAAGTTTTGCAAAGTAATTTTGGTAGTTACTTTGCAAAAAACCCTCAAAACTACAAAGTCATCCAATTTTCCTCAACAACTTTTGGAACATCCAATGTGTCCTTGTGTGCCATGCCATGGTGCACCCGTGTGCCAAGTTTGAGGCCATTTCGACAATGTTTTCCTTGGATATGGTCATGATCCACCTCATTTTCCTTACGTGACATGAACATTCTACCCACTTGTTCATTTTTACAAAGAATTATGTGAATCATTTGCTGTAACTCAAGTTTCATAATTTTAATGGGTACTAGGTGTGAAAGAGAGGCAATGTGCGCATGTTTCACTTTTTTTGATTTTTTATGAATTTGTACTGCCCTGGTCAAACTTTGGTCAATGCACGCTTGCGCATATCATGTGGGCTAGGTAGGGAGCTTAATTTCACACCGAAAAGTCATCCAATTTTCCTCAATAACTTTTGGAACATCCAATATTTTTGAGTGATTCTTGTTGCACTTGGTTGCAAATGGAGTCCTCTGTCTCATAGAACTAGAACCAAAAATCATTTTCTAAATAAATTAATTGCACTAAATTCATAAACTCTAGTGTTGGGCTAATACAATACATAAAGGTTTTCTTTTGAGTTTTCAGAACACAGTTACATAAAAGGTTTAATACATTATTACACATCACCAACATCCCCAACAACATCCCCATCTAGTGTTGGGGTATAAAACTTTTTCTTCATGTAGGTCCCTTGCTTATGATTGCGCCATGACCATGGATCATCTTCATTATTTAATAAGATGCTTAGGTCAGTGTTCAATGTGAAGGGTAGAATTTCATCAAACTTATTATAATTTTCTAACATGTCTGTCTTGTCCTACACTCCCATGGTGTTATATCCCCTGAAAGAACTATGTGGTGCTTTTTGGCTCATCGTATGATACATTCATTTTCTTATCTTGTCTTTTTTGGTTTGGTAGACATGCCCCTTCACATTGAAAACCCGAGCCACATCATTGGCTAGGACGAATGGTTTGTCTCTGTACCCAAGATTGTTGAGATCCATTGTTGTCATTCTGTACTGCTGGTCTACCTTTACCCCGCCTCCTGCCAGCTTGACCCATTTGGACCGAAACAAATGGACCTTAAAAGAAGGTCCATAGTCAAGTTCCCATATCTCCTGTATGTAACCATAACATGTGTCCTTTTTCCCATTGTTGTTTGTTGCATCAAAGTGGACACCACTATTTTGGTTGGTGCTCTTTTTTATCTTGGACGATCGTGTAAAATATATTCCCATTTATCTCGTCAATATAGCCGAAGATGGTGACCTGGTCAACAAGTATAGCTGATCTCCAACAGTGGTGTTATTCATGAGATGTGTTTGCAACCAACCGCCGAAAGTCGTCACGTGTGCATGTTTAATCCAAGAGTCAGCTTGTCCAGGGATTTTGGAGCGTACAATATTCATGTGTTCCTCGATATACGGAGCCACCAAGATGAAACTTTGTAGAACTGTGTAGTGTGTTTGAGTGAAAGAATAGCCGTCTATACTTATTATTGCTTTCTTTTATAGCATGCCTTTTCCACTCAGTATCACCGAAGCTACCGACACGAGGCTTGCAAGACATAGGCGAATAGTAGCTTGAATCGGGGGAAGCAGTACTGCGACCGCGCGGGAGGGAACTGCCTCCACCGCCTCGGCGGTAGTCGACTGAACACGACTGCAAGGCACACCAATCCCAATTGGGTCCGACCGGGCCTAGCGGGCCCGTAAAGCCCCCGCGGAGGTACACTAGTCCTAAGAGGGTCTAGACAGGCCAGGAACCGTCCTGTAAAGCCCGTCGCCATGTTGCAACAAGCCGACAACCGTCGTCGCTTCTCCCCTACAAAGTCTAAACCATTACCGCCATCTGTAGAACACCGATGTGTCACCACCACCCAGCCTTAGCTGAACCTCTGTCGCCCTGAGTTCACTAGGCTCGTCCAAAGGTTAAGGTAGGGTTCGGGCTAGGTCACCCCGAGTCGCCCTGGGCGAGAGCGATAAAGGGTTTTTCTTGACCATAATTGATTAATGCTAATGGACCCACCTAATTAACGACCCGATCTTTCTAATTTATGTGAGATTTTCTACCTAATTCTCTAATTTCTGGTTAGCCCATTATGTGCTTTTAATACTATATAATAGATAGACTACTATATCTCAAAGTTGAAATATGTAATGGTTGCTATAGATCTTCATCTTATCTTGTAAGTCAAGTTGATCTTCGACCATCCTTCGATGTACATATGGTCTTAAGATCCTTTAGTAAGTATTTTTTTTGCAACGCGACACTCATATATGTTGTGAGAGCTTCTGGATATAGCCTCCGCCCTCCGGATCATGGACGCCAAGCCGTTGTGGGCTGGAAAATGGTGTCACGTACAAGGAGGATTATAGGATTTTCTAGGCCTTGCCCTTTACATCTTCCACGATGTTTGATTCCTATTCTAGTTTCTAGTACGTTATATTTCCTCCATCCTGAAATAATGTCATAAATTTTTGAAAATTCGGATGTATCTATATACATTTAGATTTAGACAAACTTTTGATATCTATTTTGAGATGAAGGAAGTAGTATTTAATATCTTGATATATTCGAATTTAGATAAATGGTATGTGACATCATTTTCATGACAGAGGGAGTAGTATTTCTTAAAGTATACCTATTTTTTTTACATTTCATTGCGAATGAATGCGAATATATTTGCATTCCAGTGCCTGCGCTCTATAGCATAAGATTGCGTCGCCATTAGCGTGTGTCGTGACGGTTGGTATGCACGAAGTGGTAGCTTTGGTGGGGCGCACGACATATGTCCCCAGCGCGCGCTTAACTCGCCGCAACAGTCGGGTGACCATCAGCCCGTGTTCTCTCCTGCTTCCTCGCACCCGTGAATCCGCCCTTGTTTACGCCGCGGCACCGTTCTGGCGGTCGCGCAGCTCTGCTCTGCCACCGGCATTTATCGCCGCCGTTTCAGCGTACTAGGAGACTGTCTGACTATGAGCTGTACTGTGCGCACGTCTCGGCTGCGTCCTGCACGACTGCCGCACTACGGCCGCATCCGCCGCTCGTCTCCGGTACCCTGTTCGCACGTGACTCGCCTAAATCAGTCTATGCGTCCGGCAAACTACTCCAGTGAAACTAAACAAAGCATGGCCTAAAACAGTACCAGGGTGGCATTCTCTCACATTAACCGTCCGTGTCACGGGCATTAATCCCTACGTCCATCCAAAATTATCAGATCCTCGGTTGGGGTGGTGCCTCGTGACTTGTTCGTGAGTTGGTGTCGTGTCGTGGCCAAGAGCGTGAGCAGATCCCATGCCTCCATTAAAACAGAGGAAAAGCGATACAGTGACCACACCCATGGCCCCACCCCCACAGTCACCATAATTATTGGAAATTCTGATCGGCATTACTAGAGTAGTATTACTAATCCAGCTCATTCTGATTGCTCGAGCCCTTACCCGAGAGCAGAAAAAAGCAAAAGAGAAATCTCGGACTGGACTGTCGTTCCAAAGGCAGAAAGGAGTGGGAGGGAGGGAGGGGAGACGGGAGGAGGCGCGATGCATCTGCAGCTGTGGCTGCTGCTGCTGCTCGCTGTCTCCGCATCGCCAGCTCTTCTGGGTGTTCTTGCGGCTGACCTCAACAAAGGCGAGCTTTCTTGCTTCGTTTTTTCCTTTTCTTCAGCTTCAAAATTTGCTCTTCCTGCTGAAATCTCGCTAAATGTAGCCTAGCGCGAGGCGAGACTCGCCAAGTACTATTTTGCATTTAGGCTATGCTACCCCAATCAAGAATCCCCCTTGCAGATGGAGTAGTTCCTGCCTACTTTATCCCTTTGCTTACCATTTTCGGTGATGCAAGAAGAGGCGGGTTTTCCTTCAAATGCGTAAAAGATTATTTGCCCTGATTTTTTTTACCTTTGCCCAAAAATCAGGCGCCGTTTCGTTTCAGGCCTGCCAATTTCTCGGAATTACCATTCTGTTTTTAGATTTGCGTGGACAGAACTTCACCTTTCTTTCGTTTCCCTGGGGCTGTTTAATGCTTGTTATGTTTGGAATCCGCACCCTTTCTATCCATTCGCTCATACGGAATGCTTTCTTAAAACTAGTCCTGTCATTAGCCATTCTTGCTCACATGTGCAGCTTGGTGTGCGAAAATTTGCCATTTAATATATATATAAATCTGCTCAAGCTCAGGAAGGAGGTATGGGAAACTTTAGTAGGAGGCAAAGAAAGCTGAGGGCCAAGCTTTAATTCGTTTTCTCTATTATTGTACTTTCATGATTCAATGTCTTACGGTCTAGCATGTGGATTGCACTAGCCCTTTCCATTACTTCAAACTTTTTGTTGCGTTCGGACACAATGAACCTCCTCTTGTACCATCTGTACAACTCAAATGGTACGGTGCTATTCCTTGTAGTTCTAAGAGTTAAACGCTTCGGCGGTCTACGAAGTTGCCTCGCATGAGCAGATTAGTCATGAACTGGGAAAATGCAAACTATAGGTCACCAAGTTGTGTAGATGTGACACGTTAGTCATTCTGTCACAATGTCTGTTAAATTCTTTTAAAATCCCTTGAACTTTTTTATTTTAATTGTTTGGTCCTCGTGTACCATTGCGTGTGAGAGCAAAAAGTCACTACGGCCTCGCCGCGTGGCTCCTCCTTGTTCTAGCCGGCGGTGCACCACGAACTCCAAATGCAAGCCCCAGAGCTCGACGCTCTCCCTGTGTTAAAATAGAGATAGGTTCGGTTTGGGTTTAGCCTAATAATCCTGTCTTATATGGTTTAGTGCATCACGTGTACGTATAAAAAAATGAAATATATACGAACGTACAACTCGATTCCAGAGAATGGATTAGACCCGCTTGTATCTTGATTTCTCACGCGTCCTACGTTGGTGGCCCCCATCGCGTACGCCAGCATCATGATCAGCTGGAGCACGCGCTTCACGGCCCGCGTCTGAGAGTCCCCGCGTTGGATTCACGTGGATGGCAGGATAGGACGTCTGTCACCTGTTTGATAAAATGTCTAGCTTAAATTTCATCCATAGCGACCAATAGATGAGACGAAACAAAAACATACGTGTATTTTGCAAAAAAAAAAAAAAACTGCCAAATCAGAGACTTAATGCCAAAAAAAAAAAACTGACGGAGTGACTAACGGGACACATCTACACAACTTGGTGACCTATAGTTTGCATTTTCCCAGTACATGACTAATCCGCTCATGTGTGGCAACTTCATAGACCGCCGAAGCGTTTAACTCTAGTTCTAAATGCTTGTTTTTTTTTCAGAACCATTTACCATTCGTATAAGCTGTGGGAGTTTCGACGATGTCCACACAGCACCTACCAACACATTGTGGTACCGAGATTTTGGTTATAGTGGCGGCAGGTTTGCAAACGCCACTCGCCCGAGCTTTATCGTTCCCCCACTGAAGACTCTTCGATATTTCCCTCTGTCTGATGGCCCTGAAAATTGTTACTACATCAACAACGTTCCCAGTGGGCACTACCAAGTTAGGCTATTCTTTGCCCTTGTGGCTGATCCTAATCTTGATAGTGAGCCAATATTTGATGTTTCTGTGGAGGGCACTCTGTTCAGTTCTTTGCTTTCGGGCTGGAGCAGTGACGATGAGAAGACATTCGCGGAGGCCCTGGTTTTTGTCCAAGACTCAAGCTTATCGGTTTGCTTCCACAGCACAGGTCACGGGGATCCATCGATTCTTTCTATCGAAGTTCTCCAAATAGATGATAATGCCTATAAGTTTGGTCCGCTGTCAGGAAATGGGACAGTGCTTAGAACTGCTAAAAGATTGACATGTGGTTCTGGAAAGCCAGCTTTTGACGAAGATCTAAATGGTATCCGCTGGGGTGGTGACAGGTTCTGGTTAGGGTTGAAAACTTTGTCATCTACTTCTGACGATCAAACTATATCGACTGAAAATGTTATAGCAGAGACATTGCTCGCACCAAATTTTTATCCTCAACGCATGTACCAATCAGCTATCGTGGGGACTGATAGGCAACCAAGCTTATCCTTTGAAATGGATGTTACTCCAAACAAGAACTACTCTGTATGGTTTCATTTTGCAGAGATTGAGAGTGGAATAACTGCGGAAGAGCAAAGGGTATTTGATGTACTAATCAATGGTGACACTGCTTTTAAGGATATTGATATAATCAGGATGACAGGAGAGCGTTTTACTGCACTTGTTCTGAATAAAACTGTTGCTGTCAGTGGGACAACACTAAAAATCGCCTTGCAACCTGTTGAAGGAACACGTGTCATTATAAGTGCGATTGAGGTGTTTGAGATCATTCCAGCTGAAATGAAGACCTTAACTGAAGAAGGTCGGTATTTGGCACCAATTAGCTTTAATTAATTTCAAGGGAGAACAAGTTTATGTTAGTAATTATTTCAGGTACCCTTTTATTGGTGAACTGTATGAAACTGCTGCTTGATGCAGTCTTTTAGATGACATTCTTGTTTTAAAAAAAGACCGTTAAAAAATCATTTAGGGTATTTTCCACCATAATAAGTTGATGGTTGACAAGACCTACAGTTTGACGAACTTGCTTTTATTGAATGTAAACAAGTAGCACAGATTTTCGATATCTTTAAATTACAGCTATTCAAAAGTGTACCAGCAGAGGTTAGAGTTCAGCTACTAGATTTCTGTATTGATTCTCTCATTTGCCATGCTTTGTAGTGACTGCTCTGCGGACTTTGAAGGGTTCACTTGGCCTTCCTCTTCGATTTGGCTGGAATGGTGACCCCTGTGTTCCTCAGCAGCATCCGTGGAGTGGAGTTGATTGCCAGTTTGATGACACCAAAAAGAATTGGGTCATTGATGGACTGTATGTTCTCTACCTCACACTGCTTTAAATATCAAGAATTGGTACTTATGATCAACATGCTCAATGTCCTATATTGTATTATTTTATGTTAATTTTCGTAAAAATACCCAACGAGGCTGCATGGGGACTATCTCTTAATTATCTGAGGTTGAAAGTTTTGTATGCTAGTTGGTTTTAGTCTTGAAACTTGTACATGTGCAGCTTGGCCAGTTTGACATCAGGCCTGGCTGAACTACAAAAGTTTGACCCAGCTACAGCCAGATAGTTTTTATAAGTATATAGAAAATATATGTTATTTATGATGGAAATAAAATTTCATATTTTATAGAAAATGTGGCCATCGCTAGTGTCTCGGGAACTTGTTAAGGCTTTAACGGTTTAAGAATTCTCAAAACTTATGAAAAAGATACTGGAAAATCACAAAAATGATGTATGGAGATCCAACAGAGCGATTGCGATAATACACTAGAAAATCCCTCTCCTATATATAGGCACAAATGTGGGTTTGGATCTGGCGTTGACAGGCCATGTGTTTCATGCCTGCCCCGGGATGTGAATACAGGACACATCTACTTGCAAAATAGTGCATAGGTATGCTTTACACGAGCAATGTTGAAGATACACTGCCAATTGCCAACCCCCATCCAATCATTGAAGTCCATCAATAAAAATATTTATAAGACGAATGATCAGAGACAGAAATTATACCATAGGTGTACTAGCCATCAACTAAAGGCCTTAGTTTTCCACGAACTAACACAAATGGAATCACTTACAATATAACTGTATCAAGCTTGAACTGTATATTGAGTGAAGGCTGTGGTAACTGGTAAGCTTAACAGCAGTTGAACAGCAATTAGCATGTAGTTTAGCCTTTTTTTTCCTCGAACACACACCTAGTGAGCCAATATCAAAATGGCAGCCCTTTCTTGCTTCATATTGCATTCCCTTAAGTCTCTTCTCTCCTCTCCCCTGTTAGGGCAATAGATCTTGTATTGCAAGAGGGCCAAAGGCCAGAATATATAGTACAAGTACAGGTGCAAATATACAGGAAACCCCCTAACATATGGGGAAACTACAATACACACAGATATACTCTAACACCCCCCCTCAAACTCATGGTGGATCCACAACACTGAGTTTGGAGAGTAAGAAATCATGCTGAGCGCGAGTTTGTGCCTTTGTAAAGAAATCTGCCAACTGCAAGTCTGAAGGCACATAATGAAGCGCAACAACCTGATCCTGCACCTGAGCACGTGTATAAAACGCATCAACACCAATATGCTTGGTCAGCTCATGCTTGACCGGATCACGTGCAATGCTGATAGCACCTGTACTGTCTGACAAAAGTGGAGTGGGCGTCGTAACAGAGACCCCAAAATCTGCAAGCAACCACCGTAACCAGGTCACCTCAGCAGTCACCGAAGCCATAGCCCGCAACTCAGCCTCAACACTCGAACGGGAAACCGCTACCTGTTTCTTCGTCTTCCAAGCAACAAGCGAACCACCAAGAAACACACAGTAAGCAGAAAGTGAACGACGATCCGTAGGATCATTCGCCCACGTAGCATCCGAGTAGCACTGGAGCTGGAGAGAGCTAGAACGAGGGAAGAAAAGGCGACGAGTAATCGTGCCACGAAGATAGCGAAGGACACGGAGGAGATGACCATAGTGGACAGTGGTAGGAGCTGAGACAAACTGGCTCAGAATATGAACAGGATAAGAGATACCATGTTAGGGCAATAGATCTTGTATTGCAAGAGGGCCAAAGGCCAGAATATATAGTACAAGTACAGGTGCAAATATACAGGAAACCCCCTAACATATGGGGAAACTACATCCCCTTCCTTCCCTGTCTACAGATGTGTAAGGATCTTCTTAAACCTTTTGCTCTCTCATCACCTCCGAAAACCTCCATTGTGGCTGCTTCTCCGCTCGCCCTGCTCTCCTTCCCCCATGGTGATGTGGTCCTGATGCTGTCGCAAAGGAAATTGGAGCGCACAACAGCATGATCTCATAGGCAGGCGGATTTTTCTCTCCTTCGCACCGACCATGTACCTCGGGGCCCTTTTTGCAAAATCCACGGAACATATCGTGCCTGGGATGGCCATCTGTGACACACCGATGAGTGCGGCATTTGCTTACTCGGACGCCGTGACAGGCTCTAGTGGATGTCGTCTGTTTGGACACTGGCAACTACACACGTTTTTTTACCACTTTATGCTCTTCGGTGACGTTTCTAAGAGCACCAGGGTAATGTGCTGTACATATGACACCTTGCGGTAAAGGTTTGTGCTCCATCCAAACAACATCAAGATGTGCTACTGCTACATCCTTGGTAGCGATAATGCTCCTTTTGTGTGTCAGCAAATCCCAAGGCTGTTACAGATCAGAGCTTCATCAAAGATTTGAGTTCTCTGAAGTGGTGTAAGAGAGCAAAAGGTTGAAGAGGAGCTTTACATGCACGTCCCACATGGCAGTGAGGGAAGCGAGAGAGGGAGATGGGACTTAGCATAACGATGTGATTATGTGGTGCTATTTAAGCAAACTTGTTTTTGAGAGTGCCATGAGAGCAAAGTGGGTTAAACTTTAAATAGTTTTGCGAGAGCAATTTTTCCTTCAGTGATTTGTTGTATTTCCCTGTTTTATGGTTACCCGTACTTTTTCTCTCTTATATTCATTAGAAGTTTTCATTATTGTCCATAATTTCATTTGTTATTGCCAGTATTTTTTTTGAGAAAGCGCAAAAGCTTTGTGTTTCATTATATTGCAAAGATAGAGTTTGTTACAGCCCTCCAAGGAGGTTCACATTCTAGTTACAAACAAAAGGAGTTCAATGGACATCCCATGTCGTCGGCATTATGTCTCCAAGCCCTTTGTTATTGCCAGTATTTAAACTACTACTTGAAAATGCAGAGGTCTTGACAACCAAGGTTTGAGGGGAGTTATACCTAGTGATGTATCTAAGCTGCAGCATCTTCAAAGCATGTGAGTTTTTTTCACAACACTAACATGAATGCATGAGTGCATAAGTGCATGATCATTGTCAGGGTTATTGCTATGCTTTGATATATATACTGAAAACTGGCAACAACATTAGCTAACTGCATGTGTTGTCATAAACCCTTGCAACGTGAAGGGCTTTTGGAAATGGGCTGAAGTAGCTAGTATAGATTTCTTAGTTGTTCAATTAGATGCAAAAGGGCTGTACACAAAATCTGATTGCCCTGATGGCTGACCTTATCTGCAGAAATCAGCTATATTTGTTTAGTCGTTTCAAATGCATGCTGCTATTTTTTAACTGGTGACAACCAGTTAAATCTTATTTCCACATATTTTAGATGTATTTGAATTTTGCCTGATAATAATTTCAAATATAGCATGAATCTTTGGATGATTTTTGTGTGATGTGCTGAAAGCAAATTAAGTTTAAGCCTTCTATTACACGATGGTTAGTCTCCATCTAGAATGTGTGAATTCGGCAGGAGTCGTGTGGGGTTATACTCTTGCTGCAAAATCCCCACACTGGCAACAGGACAATTTTTGTTGTTTGTTATAATTAAATGGATTATGGGCATGTTTGAGTTGTGTTGAATTGGGAAAGGATCCAATATTGTTGACGATCCTAAATTTAAGGATATCATTTGACAAAATCTATATGTATTTATTTGCATTTATTACTGTCTTAAGAAAGCACTGGCACCTTCATTTTTGCCTGACAAAGTTAAATTCCTGTTTGGTCAAACAGAAACTTCAGTGGTAATAGCATAAAGGGCAATATTCCATTGTCTTTGGGTAAAATCTCAGGGCTGAGTGTACTGTAAGTTCTCTTTAACACCATCTGATATTTATGTTTATCCTTTCAAGAGCAAGCATACTGTTCATTGTAGTATGTTTTAGCTTCTTGTTCCCCACATTTTTTTTTAATATTGGATAGCTTAACATTTTTATGCTAACGATACAAAACATCAGCGATTTCAGCATTCAGATTGCATCATGTTCTTAAAATTGCCAATACCTCTGGTCGTTTATTTAGTAAAATTTTAGCTCTCTTATTTCCTGGTCTGTGCTGATCTGTAACTCATCCTCTTAGAAAATTTTATATCTTTTCTACGCCCTGGAAAATATAACTGTTGTTGTACCCTTAGCATTCAGTTCATGTCATTGCAGATCAATGCCGTTTTTTCAGATTTGATTCAGCATAAACATTGCCCTATCTTAGAACCAAATTCAAGTACTGGGAAGTTCCAATGTTTCTCCTTAATCCTTATTTTATCATCTTATTTGTAGAGATCTGTCATACAACGAACTCAATGGTTCTATTCCTGAGAGCCTTGGTGAGCTGATATCATTACAGGCACTGTGAGGGCACTAATTGCGCATGTTCTTCTGGCTGGGATTTATTTACATCGTGCTTCCTCCCCCTTAACTCGAAATTATCTTCACGCAGGAATCTAAATGGCAATGATCTTTCAGGAAGGGTTCCTGCCAGTCTGGGAGGAAGACCTCTACACAGAGTTAGATTCAAGTAAGAACCCACAAGATGTTTTACTACAGTTAGTTTGTATTCGAGTCGCTGCATCCCAATCTAGATACACATTGGAGTGTCTATTTCTGTTAATACTACTTGAATGGTAGCGAAGCTTACAAACTGCTGAAATGACAGCTTTACGGACAACGCTGGGTTGTGTGGAATTCCTGGTTTACGTGAGTGTGGCCCTCACTTATCTGTGGCTGCAAAGATTGGCATGGCTTTCGGGGTACTCGTAGCTTTTCTGTTCCTAGTTGTATTTGCGGCGTGCTGGTGGAAAAGGAGGCAGAACATTATCCGTGGTCAGAAACTAGCTGCAGGTAAGAAGCTATAATAAATCTTTGAAATCTCGATGCAGAGTGTACAGACTTATTTTTATATAATCCACTGGGGCGTTTTCTCCCTTCTGCAGCAAGGGAAGCTCCTTATGCTAAATCGCGGACCCATTTTACAAGGGATGTGCAAATGGGCAAGCCTCACCGCCCACATGAAATCTCTCGAGGCGGCAACAGTGAAAGCTCACCACATTTGCTTTCCTAGTCACCTGCCGCCAATATACTGCTTCAATTGTGCATTCTCTCCGGTATTAATGCTGCTGTCAGCTCGAGTTGTAAGACAATTGTACATACTAGGTCAGGATGGTGTATATACTCCCTTTTTTCCTCCAAATGTTTAGCCAGGGAGTGTTGTCAAATGAAAATTGATGCAGATCATCCTATTTGTAGCTGTTAGAACAATTCTACACTAACTCCATTATATTTGCCGTGTACGCAAACTAGCTAAAGATATTTATTAAGCCGGCAAAAATGGCAGGAGAGCTGTTGTGAGCTAAAGCTGAAAAATTCCACATGGTGTTGTAGTACTCTGTAATGCTTAAAACCAGTGTCGTTGCAAATGTGTGTTGACAATACGATCGATATTGTAAGTAAATATAGAGTTGCTATACAGATATCTCAGGACAAAATATACCCTTTTTTTGGATTAAAAGGCCATATAAGGTATGCAGAACCAAAATTGAAAACAAAGCCATTACCCCCAGTAGCATGATGCCTTACATAACAAGCATCCTGCTGATCTCACCAGGCAGGATGTTGCTTATTAATTTCCTTGGCTCATGAAGGGAGCAACAGCCAGCCAGGCAGCAGGCATATTTTGCTGCTGCGAATCGATCAGTGCCCCATACCTGGGATGCTAACCCACTCCAGGTGCAGGACTAGCTCGCCGGTGTCGGTGTTCCTGAGCTTGAGGAACAAGTCCTGGGTGACCTTGCCCTCCTTCAACTTGATGCTGCTCTCGGCCGCCAAGCAGTTGTCACTGTCAGGGTGGAGCGTCTTCATCACCGTGCCATCGGGGAGGCCTGTCACGTCCTTCTTGGCGACTTCGACAAATTCGAGGATGCTGAACTCTGCGTCGCCCATTGTGTCATCCTTGGTGAAAGTATCGTGGTCAAAGACATCCTGCGTGCAACGAGAATCCAAAATCCCAAAGGATGAGAGGATTACTTTCAGAACCAAGAGGCGGCGAACGCTTGATATGTGGCGCCGAGTTTCTGAAATCCTGTCGGAAGAAGGCATCACGTGATGAGTGGAAATGTGGATCATGAACTTACAATCTTAATCGGGAGCGTCCAGTTTGTGATTGACAGGGTGAGTTCCTCGTTCCATTCTGGGTTGATGGTCTTATATTTGATACTGGACTTAACTTTCTGCACAGCACAAGAAAAGAAATGCCAGGTAAACGAGATATATAGGTTTTGTTGATCTGGATCGATGAAGATCCTCCAAAGGGATAATATCAGGGTACATGTTGCTATCAGGTGAGATTGAAGAAACAAGATTAATAGGGGAAAAAAGAAATAAATTTACTAGTTTTCCATTCTTGTTAATTAGTACATGATCTATCGGGCTTCTCAAGAAGCAGGGCATATATATACATCAAAATTTTAGATTTGCCACTCCATCCATTCTTCTTAATTACCTGCTGGCCGAGGTGGATGACGACGTAGGGGTCGCTGCTGTGGGAGAGCGGGTCGCAGATGGCCAAGTTGAGCCCGCGCACCACCTTCACCTTGAGCAGCCCAAGCAGGCACTCCATGGATGGATCGAAAGAAGGTCGATCCGGCCGGGGGATCCAGAGGAAGAAGAAGAAGACCGATCGTCGTGGATGGGAGCACGTTACGACACGAGTGGCGGAAACAAGGGGAGTCGTTAAAACCGGGAGACGACGGATTAGGCATGCATGCACCCTACATCCAGCCCGGCCGGGGAAGGTTAAGAGGCTGGACGACAAGGGCGGGGAGCGCCGTGCGCTCTACACGCCCTATTTCTGCTGCTGATATCAATCGACCCGTACGGTACGTCCCCACTCCCCAGCAGCGCCCTATTTCGGTTTTTCAGCGTGTATAAAAACGGAGTGGCTGCGGTTTTCTTCAGCTGACGGATCGACTTATCACTTGCTTGGTCAAGAGGAATATGGCCGTGACCGCGACCGTCTGCATTTTCTTGGCCATAGTATACTTATGTGGACTACACACAGAGAGGCACGTAATACGTGCTAGCAAGTACGTAGCGACAAGGTATGAAGACGAGCAATTGGCTACTTCTCAGGGTGGACCGCTTCTTCATCACCGTGTCAGCGTCTACTTGGTCCAACCCAGCACTCAGCCTACGTTTTGGGCGTTCATGCGCTCACAAACCTAACTATAAGAAGAGAGCCCACTTCCTAAAAGCCCGGACTAAAAGGAGGAAGGAATCTCTCCCTTATAAGGTGGGTGTGGCCTCCTTCCGTAGGCGAAATGGGACTAAACTTCGTGTAGCCACACAAGGTCAACAACAGCCTAACATCCCATCCCCCTGAGAAGCCCCTCAGGAAGGCATGGCGATCGCTAGCTCTGATATTAGTTGTTATGGGCCTGTTGACTGGTGAAGCTGCTTGAGTTTAGTCCCACACCGCGTGCGGAAGGAGGCCACACCCACTTTATAAGAGAGAAATTCCTTCCTCCTTTCAGTCCGGGCTTTTGGGATGGAGTGGTCTCTCTTCTTATAGTTGAGTTGTGAGCGCATGAACGTCCAGAACGTAGGCTGAGTGCTGGGCTGGGGCAAGTGGACGCTGACATCTGGTATCAGAGCCACCATCGCCATGCCCTAAGGGGCTTCTCAGGGGGATGGGATGTTAGGGGCCTGTTGACTGGTGAAGCTGCTTGAGTTTAGTCCCACCTCGCCTACGGAAGGAGGCCACACCCATCTTATAAGGGAGAGATTCCTTCCTCCTTTCAGTCCGGGCTTTTGGGATGGAGTGGGCTCTCTTCTTATAGTTGGGCCATGAGCGCATGAACGTCCAGAACGTAGGCTGAATGCTGGGCTGGGCCAAGTGGACGCTGACACACCGTGCCGTCATGGACATGGCAGATGGTACATCTCCTTCTCCGTCATGGTAAGGATACCCAACTTGTCGTCCCTACTTTTTTATAAGAGGAATACATTAATCGTGAAGATACCAGTTACACTCATGTCTCTGTACCAGCAACAACAACTCTCTAACCACTACCATAGACACCAGGATGCACACAAACAAGGAAAAAAAAGAGAGAAAAGGAAAAAAATACCGTCGTGATGGTAAAACACTCGCAACAGCAGCACTCTAACCACCACCGAAGACAAAATCCGGATTACAAAAGAGATTCTCCAAATGCAACGACTCCAAGAAGCAAACAATGCACAAGCGTTGACATCGCCCGATCGAAAATCTTGGGTTTTCATCTTGGAAAAGTCTGATATCATAAAACAATGCATTGAAC
This sequence comes from Avena eriantha, assembly GCA_910589775.1. Lineage (NCBI taxonomy): Eukaryota > Viridiplantae > Streptophyta > Magnoliopsida > Poales > Poaceae > Avena > Avena eriantha. The sequence continues at coordinate 186,343,868 of OU342741.1, read as the reverse complement.
AAGACCATTGCCAAATACAACCAATGAAAGCCAGACCTTGAGTTTTCATCCAAAAAACTGTGACTCGGTACTCGAGGAGCACCACCAAAATTGCAGTCTACCTGCGCTGCCACCCCCTCTTGCCAAGGTCGCCGCTACAAGCCAACAAACAACCGACACACATGAAGAACCTGTGTAAGAAGTGATGCAGCCCGTCCTACGGACAACTCTATATCTACACCGCCAAGTCCCCCAAGTGCAGGCCCGTCTCCAGGATTTGGGGGCCCCGGTGCGGCTTACAAAATGGGGCCCTAAATTTTGTTCAAACTCAATAACTGATAAAACGAAATGAGCTAAATACATCGGGAGTCCCAATAGTTGTTCATGACGTGTAAATCAGTCCCACTAGTTGTAAAATGGGGCCAGGTAGTCCTAGGGGTATGCACAATACTAGGGAAGGCATGCCTTCCTTTAATCCTCCACATCATCTAGAGAAGACAATATGTATAAATTGTACAGTACATTATCTCCTATTGTCATCTCTAACAATTAATAAGAATTTACTATTTTTAGTAAGAAAGTGATTTACTAAGGGAAGACATATGGTACAATGGAGAAATCGTCTTCTCTTATTTCTAAGAGATCGTCCCTTAGCTGACAACCTTCCCTTTTTTTATTTCTCTCTTCTCCGACTAAGCAAAATCTAACGTGGCAACCATAAAAGAAGACTGAAGTCACCCTATTATACATGCCCTAATACTTGTTACTCCGTGCAAAACTAGTCCCAAGTGATCCTCATGAAAACATGTGGCGTCAGACATTTTGCGAAAACATCCCTGTAATTTTTTATATAGCACGTACAACCTTGCTGATGTGGGTCCCACCTGTCAGTTTTGAGGAAAGAATAAACAGAAAAATTTATGAGCCCGTTGAAGGTTCGAACACGCTCTAGTCCACAAAATTGGCACAACCACGGAAGCTCTTCAAACTTTGTGACACCAGGGTGAACCTAATCTTATTATACAAACAACGCGGCTATACTTACGATAAAAGCTAGTATCGATTTCGGTACGATGATTAAAACGAACCATTCATTCACACAGCTGCATGCATGACTAAAGTTGGATGAGTTGTAGTAAGGAATTCCTACTCCTGAGTGTCCTTCGCGATGATCGCAGCAAAGACTGATCGACGTGTGATATACATACCACATGCCTAAGTCTGCGATGCCGACCGAGTATGCTAACCACGACGAGTGGTACAGCGCATCGCTGCGCTCAGTGTCCGCCATCAAAATTTTCTACATCTAGGATTTTATTTCAGAATTATTTAAAAGTTAAAACTATTGTTCTCAAATTTTGAAGAAAAAAACGAGCTATTGTAATGGTATTTGCTAGTTTCATGGAGCATGTAACCATTCTTGAGTTTCCGGTGGTGATGTGGGTAGTAATGGTATTTGCTAGTGTAATGCGACCCTCAATATTAGATTGTCGGTCAAATTTCGTGTTTTTAATTCGTTTTGAAACTCACCATACTTATTGGTATATAATTAATGTAAGAATCAGGTGCATAATACATATAAGAATGCTATCCCAGTCCAGTGGTTTGCGTTTCTCGGTTGTATTTAGGAGCTAGTGTGATCGAGGCTTCATCAAACACACGCACTTTTATTCTTTCCTCTCCTCTGATAGATGGGACCCACATCGGCAAGCTAGTATAAGCACATGTCTACTTATACCAAAAATGCAAGGGTGTTTTTGCAAAATGTCTAGCACCACGTGTCTGCACAAGGATCATTTGGGACTAGTTTTGCACCGATTAGCAAGTATTGGGACTACCTAGCTGCATTTTACAACTATTAGGACTAATCTGCACGCGGTGAACAACTATTGGGACTACACGTGTATTTGCATAACTTCGTGATGTGCTATTCTTTACAACGTTGAAAAATATACCAAGTATTCATTCTAAAAGAGTAAATATACTACAAAAGTAATGAACAAACCTCATGTTCTACCAAAAAGCATCATCCGTCTGGTGTTCTTTGAAATAAAATCTTCAATCATGTCTTCATAATTAATCTTCTCCAAGATATCATTCTCAAGTGCTAGTGTCGCTAATCCACTTAGTCTTTCTTGTGTCATTGTAGAACGGATGTAGAATTTCAGCAACTTGAGTTTCGAAAAGCTCCTTTCAGCAGATACGAGTGTAACAAGAATGGTTAACAAAATTTTGTATGCAATATTAGACAAAGGATAAAAGGGACGCTTCTCCAAAATCTTCAAAATATCTGGAGGACCCACAAATTTCTCATGTAAATCCCGAATAAAAGTCAACTCCTTCCACAACTCTTCTACATCAATATCCTTATGTTTTTCATCATCTTTTATTTCATCATCTTTTTTTATGCATAAGTGCAACCTCAAGTTTGACACAAGCATCCATAAAACTCTTCCCATCCAAGGATGGCAGCCTATCTGAAATAAACAAGAAACCAAAAGGTTTTCTATACTTATGGTATTTTTCAAATCTTGTTGTAAGTGAAGCAATAGCTTGATCAACAATACATAAAAAATAATTGATCCTAAATGACTCTTTTGTAGAATGTGATTCAGTAGGTGCTCTCATCAAACTATCTTTTTCTTGTAATTTTATGCTTGCTGCAAAACCCTGGATTAATATCCATCTCCATTGCAATTTCTTTAGCAGCTTCCAATGCTTTCGCAAAGCTAGTTTCTCTATACTTAGTAAAAAAGGAAATCAACCCCTATATAGACTCAATTGCAATATCAATAAGCATATCCTTTGATTGTAGTTTCTTACTTAACAAATTAATATAATCAACTCATTCTGGATGGAAGGACCAAGATAATAATCACGAGTTTTATCATTGGTAATTTGATCAACATGCTCTTGCATAATCGGGTCAAATTTAGCCAACATTTGAACCAACACCAAGAAAGTGGCATTGTTGTCTTGGCACAACTTACAATTAGTACCATAGAATGCTATGTTATGTTCTCCAAGAAATTGTACAATCAAGATAATCATGTACAAAACTTTTCTCCAATGCTCCCTTTCTTTTTCAAATTCTCACTGAGAAATTTTATCAATTGTTTGATTATTCGGCAACCTTAGACGCAAGTCGTAGCATGCAATCATGTTTGTGACATGTTCTCTACTAGTTTCATGCTCTTTAAGTCTATTGCTAAGATGCATCTAGTCATTGAAACCATCATTAGGTAATGACCCTCTGGCAAGCCCCTTCCTCAATAATTTGCAGCAAAAACAAAATACTTTGTCAAGGTGTTTGCTATAAACACGCCATTCTCTATCACAATTTTCTCCACTTGGGAGGTTTCTACTATATGAAAATGCAGAAAACCTTCTAGATATATTGTCATATCGACCATGCTCAATAGATAAATCTCTTCTATGACCCTTTGCCACAAGAATATCAAACATTTACTATCAAGATCATCCCAATTTCTTCGATCAAATATATTAGGATGCATAGAACTATTGGTATGATTGCCACTAGTAGCATTATTACGTTCGCTGCCAATGGTAACATCATTACCTTCATCACCAATATTACCATCATTGTCTTCATTGCCAATACTAGCATTACCGCCTTCATCAAATTCTGTAGTGTGAGGCTCAACCTCTACTGCATCATCACCAGGACCATCATCCATATTAACAGCCACAAATTGATTATCAGAATTAGTTTGAGTCTCTTTCACAACAAATTTATCCATAGCACCCTTTTGTGACCGTGCTACTACTTATTTTTTCTTTTTTCTTGCGTTTTGTAGCACCGGATTGACACTTTGTTTTTCTAGTAGAATTCATGATTCTTCCTATTTCATAATAAACCAAGAAAATAATTTAATTAGGTCCAAATAATTCAATTGCTAGTGTAATATGTACGATGCCAACAATAAACAGTATCCTTAAAAAAGACAATAAATAGTATTACTGTACCTTGATCATCCAAAGAACAACAAAAAATACAAACCGATCCGTCCTCTTCGTGTCTAGATTTTGTATGCTCAGTTGCTCACGGCAGAAAATTGATCAATTGATGCAAGGTTGTAGAGCTGATCGCGCAGAATATGATCGATAGCGATGTGACAATTACTAGAAAATGTAATCAGCTGGCCCATCCGGATGCGTAGAATACGATCGGTACAGTGATTAGTGAATACCAGCCCCTGGCAAATACAATCGTTAGTGAGCGATACAAGGAGGAAGTGATGGCGCGGTTGCGAAAAAACAATCGCGATCAGCTGGCCCTAGCGATCGTGGCAGACTCGAGACACTTGTCCCCTGGGAATGACTGGATTTAGGTCTCAGTTGCAAAAAAGATATTAGGGTTCACGGTAAAGCCAAAAAATTAACCAAACTATCTATACTAGGTCTGAAAATTTGGGGCCCATAGAAAACGGGGCCCATGTCACTCACCTCCATCAACAGGTCTGTCCAAGTGGACGCATGACCTGCGCCCGAGCCAAGCTCCTCCATGATAAAATTAACTCGCTCCTATTTATGTGTGACTTCAACACTCCTTTGAATGACTTTGCTACTTCATGCAAACACACTTTGTATTCTTAGAAAGATGGACACGAGGAGCATTGACCCACGACTGAAGGTACTGGACATCTACGTCGGAGTCTCCGACGTACTGCACCTTAATCTCCACCCCATCACCACCGAGGTCTACGACCCTGCTCATCTAGACTCGTGAAGGCAGTGGTGACACCATGTAGAACCCTAGACCGGAGACCACCCGGAGACGAACCAGAAACTCCTAAATTTGTGAGTCTGACCGAAGTCTCCGTCGTGCTAGCAATAGTCTCTGGCCTGACCAGACTCTCAACCTCTTCCACGCTGGAATCTCCGACCTAAGTAAAGCATGCACACCCAACTATGTTTTTATGCCTAAACTGCCTTATTTAACTGACTGGATATATATATGCCCCACACTCTATTGTAAATCCTAGACATATATGATAAGACTAGAACCCTAAATTGGATCCTCTAGTTGTGTTTCACTCCCCTTCTAAGGGAGCCCTTATCACTCAAGACCTCTTTTGATTTTACATTGATGGTGTCTAAGAGATGTATAAGGCCTCTTCTTGTGTTGTCATAAGTTGAGTTGTCAAGATCCTATCCAAGGTGTCTATCCCTCTCCATTTGAGATCAAGGGAACGCCTTTCCCAAGCTTCCTTGCAAGAATTGTATTGGCTTAGTAACCACCGACGAGAGCAATTGGTCAAGTTATTGTGTTTGTGTTGTGTGAGTTTGTCATCTTCTTCATGTTCGTGTTCTTTGCTTCTGCAGCTTCGCCCTTTTCACCACGAATCCACGCCTCATATCACCGAGGGCCATGATGATTAGGCCATCCTCCCAGGTTAACCCCAAAATACTTGTATCAACAATCTTTGGTTGCCACATTTCTCTTCTATTTGGTCTTTTCCCCATAAATTTGAACTTTTTACCAAAAAGTAGCCCCAAAATTGACCTCAAATAAATCTCTTGATTCAGTGCTTTTAGACTGGTTTTGATCCATGGAATACTTGTCTTAGGACCTGGTCCACCTTTGTTTGTGTTTCCCTAGTTTAACCAATTCCCCCACAGATTTGTGGTTTGGCGGCCTAGATTTCTGCCAGCAACAAGAACAGCTTGCAATACACCAACCCCGAAATCTCCGACACATTAGCACCGGAGTCGCCCTCCCCTAAATCTTTGGCCTCCATATATCAGAGTCTATAGCCTTTAACCTAGTTTCCACCTCATTTTTTGTTTGGCTAACTTCCTTTGTTGTTTGTGTTGCATGTGCCTTTCATAACATAATAGCAAGCTTTCGCATCATCAACCATGCTCATCGACACCACATAACTCAAGCTTCCCCCACCACTGACTGTAAGTCAAATATCAACAAGATACCGAAGGTATAACTTACATCACCTTCTGTTGCACCGAAGACATGTCCAGTGCATTGACACGAACATGCTACTATGTACCTCCAACACAAAGGGTGATGCACCACAACTCATGTTGGCGGAGGCCCACTAGAAGCATGATACACAAGACAATCTAGTCGACGCTTTTGAACACGAAGCCCCAGTTCTTGAGGATAGACCCTATAGGAGGTTCCGGCAGCTATGGGATGAAATAAGCCAGTCTTGGCCACTCTTACATCGGTTTTTGATTCAACAGAAGAGTCATGTTCAAAGTTGCCGAAGAAACGGAGGGCAGGGAAAAGGGTTTAGGAGACAAAAGTAGATGTATTGATTTGTCGATTGTTTGTGTATAAGACCCAATCGACTGTCACCTCTAAAATATATATGAGGTGGATGATCCTCCCGTGCAAGCTAGGGTATTCTGTACACATTTACACGTAGAAATCGAACTCCTAACACTACAAGAAAAGTGTCCATCCGCAATGACTTGGCCCGTCGGTCGTCATAGAAGGTGCGTATTCCGCGACAAATTTCTCGGCTCAACCGTGGCCGATGGAAAATATTTGTTTCCGGTTTTGCGGCACTCTACTACGACGAAACCGCCAAAATCATGGAGGAATCTTGGCTGGCGCGTAGCAGAAGCTTTCGGTTCCTCACGCGATGTTGACTCGCCGAACTCTTTTGAGGCGTGTGGGTACCGGACGTTGGTGTCTCTAGCGGACCATACTTTTCGATCGCGCCTCCCTGATTTGAACTCGATAATATTGCTCGATGCATGATGAGGGTTTAACTCATCAATGCCCATTGTTATGGACTTGGGTTTTGGAGAAGGAGGGAGCGCTGGAGACATCTATCGGCTAGCAAACAAGCACACAGGGGACTCGAAGATTTACCCAGGTCCAGGCCTCGTAGAGGTCCCTACTCCTGCTTGTCTGCTCGTGGAATTATCGAAGGAATCGAAGATTACAATGGTGCGCAGATGTGATCTGGCGAGGGTTGTGGAAACTAGGGTTGTGTGTGTCCTCCTCGCCGCCCCTCCTAGCCTTTATATAGATAGGCTAGGTCTCAGGTAGCAGGCCGAGTCGGTTACAAGTTAGGGTTTTCCCCTTTGAACTTTCTATCTTTAGCTTCTTCTTGTTCTTCAAGCAATCGAGAGTCCGTAGGCCACTCGAGTCTTCTCTTGGACCTTGGCGACACCGTGGGCCTCCGCTGTATTCAGGCCGTATATACCAAACTCGAGTACCTGTAGGGTATACCCATGTCAATAGCCCCCGAGTGTCCAGTGGAATCGCAGATTTGACTGGAGACTTTATGAATCCTTTCGAGTGCATGAATGAGTATATTTCGATTGCTTTGTCTGTGTCATAGGGATTGTTGATGTGCATGCCTGATTTAACCGATGTATCGGTATCAGTTAACCACCTTAGGGTGAAACAACGCAATCTACTCGAACTCGAGTCCCCGGACTCAAATCCGGAAAAGTGCTGGTGTAATTCGACTCAAGCCGCGGAGGTCTTACAGGAGTCGAATTCCAATTATATGGGTGTGAGCACTCGACGCGTCCGTCAAGGCATGTTCATCGTACCTGTAGGCACGGATATATTTCTGGTAGTGCGCAGCTAATGCGTTGCCAGGCCTTATTCAGGTCTTACCTTCACGCTGTAAGTGCAACATCCGAATTTTATCATCATAGAGACGATTCGAGTGACCTAGGAGACGCAGTCTCTTTGTAGGAAAAAATTATGAGGCGGTGTCGCAATAAACTTCTAGTGTGGATGTTATCAACACACAGTACTTAGTATAAATAATCATAGGATACGCGACCAGCGCTCCCTATGGGAGTAGCCTCCGAGTGCCTGGTTGAGTCGAAGACTCAGGTAGGGACTAAAGAACCTTTGCGACTGCTGTCATCTTTTGCTTGCTTGTTTCAGTCGAATTTGTTTCCGGCGCTCCCTATGGGAGTAACCCATATCCATAGTCGAACCGTATTTCGAGTGGTTAGGTTTGCCTTTGATTGTCCATGTTCCTGCAAAAAGAAGAGAAAAAACATAGGGTGCGTGACCAGCGCTCCCTATGGGAGTAGCTCCCGAGTGCCTGGTTGAGTCGAAGACTCAGGCAAGGACTAAAGTAGTCGAAGTCTTCTGCTGCGTAGCTTTGATGACGTCAGTGCTGACGATTTCATGACCTCAGTTGCCCACGTGAGCGAGTTTGACGGGACGTGACGAGCAGTGGGTCCCACTCTCTTACTTTGATTTGATTGGGCGTGCATAATCTTTTATTTTTAACCGAGCCTCCTCGATTTCTGCACGTAATGGGAGCAGTGGACGGACGGTTTGCGTTTCCACTCCTCCACGTGTCTAACGTGATGTTTGCCATGCGTCCAGTAGGGTTTTTATGAGCCGTTGGATTGCATCTTCTAGGGGTTAAGTAGCGGTGCTGCCACGGTAATGTCTCATCTGCTCTCATTCATCCTTTGCTTCCATCGCTATTGCCGCTATTCCTCTGCTTTCTCTACGCTTGCTTAGTCCACGATGCTGGACCAGCTCCGCTCGTTTCCAAGCTACTTCCTTCGGTCGCATCGCCGCCGTGCAATGGGGAAGAAGAAGGGAGGTGTTGCGGCCGATTCCGCGGCCACCGCTGCTGCGGCGAAGAAGAAAGGCGGCTCCGCCACTACGGGCACCAGCACCGCCGCCGGCGGGAAGAAGAAGGTTGCGGGCACTCGCGTCACGAATGGTGCATGGCGTCCATCCATCATCAATTCTTCGGATCTCCGTCTTCTTCGCCAAGACGGAGTGCTGTCCGTCGCAGTCGACGACGCGTGCGTCCCCGACGGTGAGAGAATTCCTTCTCCTCCCACTGGTTTTCAAGTGATGTTCTTGGCTTTCATCATTCGTGGCCTTTCCTTGCCCCTGCATCCTTTCTTCAGGGGCCTCCTTTGTTTTTACGGGCTTCAGCTCCATCAGCTGTCCCTGAACTCTATCCTCCATATCTCTTGCTTCATCACCCTTTGCGAGTGCTGGCTCGGAATCGAGCCGCACTTCGGCCTCTTCAAGCGCCTCTTCAAGCTAAAGCGCCAATCTGCATCTGGCTCTTTAGTCTACGATGTAGGTGGCTACGGAATCCACATCGACCCATCCGCCACCTATTTCGACATCAAGCTCATGGCGTCCGTCCAAGGGTGGAGGGACAAATGGTTCTATATCCGCGACGAGAAGGCCAACAGGGAGCACTTCGGACTCGCGCCCTTCGATCCCGCGACGCCGTGCAAGAGGAGGCGCTCCTAGAAGAACGTAGTCATGCCTGGCGAGTCCGTGGAGACAGATGTGTTGTACAAGCGCGTCTGCGACCTCGAGAGTCACATGGGTAAAGAAGAGGGAGGCTGGGCCCTCATTCGCACGTGGCTACGCCGTCGCGTCGAGCCCCTGCAGGCCAGAGTCCATCCCATGTTTCAGTGGGCTGGCGCTGACGATGTCACTCGCGTGTCTACCGATGGCATGTCTGCGAGTGAGGTGGACAAAAGGGTTCGACTGGTCACCAAGTACACCGTCAAGGATGTGCTCCCTAGTAAGCCAGTTATTCCTCCGTTTGATGCTGCTAACCCTCCTCCTGAGGTATAGTTGTGCTACGCAGTAGCTTAGTTTGTCGATTGCTTTTCTGTTGTTTATTTGCTTTTTGCTGAATTTGTTGTCTGTATGCAGGATTGGGTGGTGTCACCTTGTATGCCCGCTCTTCCTGAGGGGATTATCCCTCGCGACGCCTTGGAAGAGGACGAGTCGGAGTCGACCGTCCCATCTGATGTGGAGGAGGAAGCCCCTGAGTCCGGTAGTCCGGATACTCGCAAGCGTTCGCGCATCGAGGATTCAGATGCATCGTCTCCTTCGACTCCGGAAGGTGTAGGTGCTGGTGCGGAGTCGCCAATCCCTGCCATTTCTGTGAGCGCTGTGGCACCATCCTCTCACAAGAAAGATGCGATTGCCCAAGGAGTCCTCGTCAGAGTCGGGGGAGCCCACTTTTGACTTTGACAAGTTTGATTGGTAAGTTTTCTATTTTTACTTGTTCTTCTCTGTTTTTCCCTTGTTGGCTTGTCTCTGGGTTTGCCCTTTCTTGATGTGGATTTTGTCTTGCAGTCAAGAGGCGTCGTCATCTTCTGGCGACGTCCAGTTTTTAAAAGAATCAGGAGTCGCGACCTCAAAGGCCAAGAAAGAGGTCGAGCGTGCTCCTTCCCCTCCATTGGCGGCCCACTCCGGGCATAACTCTTCCAGTTCTCCTCATGCAGGGGAACATCGAATGGTTGCCCGGATGACGGCACACCAAACAACTTCAGAGTCATTGGAGGATCACGTAAGTGTAGTATTTTCTTCTTTTTGATGTCAGTCGATGGCTTCTGCTGATCCTCTTTTTTTTGCGATAGCTCCTTGTGAAGGAGGCTGCTCACTTGGCGGAGCAAGTGCTTGCGATGGGCCGCCAACATGCGATGCTGGAGACGCGTCATCGCGTGGTTGAGAGTGAGTGTCCTACACTTCTTCTTCTTCTTCTTCTTCTTCTTCTTCTTCTCCTTTGATATAGTCGACTGATAGTCAATTCTTGTTTGTCGTGTAGCTGAACATAATGCCCTCTTGCGTGATGCCGCCACCCTGGAGAAGACACTCACTGCGGCTGTGAAGGGTCGCGATGAAGCAATCGCGGCGCGTGACGAGGCGCGAAGGCGCGAAGAGGATCTGCGTGCCTCCTTCGCAGCCAGGGAGAAGTTGTTCGAAGAATAGCTTTTCTCAATTGCCAAGGCCCTCTTAGGTACTTTGCTGTGGATATCGTTATCCTTCTCTACTCAATTTCTTTGCCTGTGGCGCTGATGCTTTGTCCATGTGTGGATTTATGTACATATGCTGGCGATTTGAGCTTCGACCCGCAGGCCCTTCGTCGTGATGACGCTCTGGCGGGTGCACTGTTAGCAGAAGGCGTACTCAATCGCCTTCGGGAGGAGCTGATGCCCAAGACGGAGCTAGTCGAGAACATAGACGAGCTAGTGGAGTCACTCGCTGGGGTGTGCCTTCCAGCTTCAAGAACTCACTCCGCACGGCTGGCGCGTCCATGTCGCTTGCCATGGTGCAGGCCCACGGAGTTGAGATTGATCCTGCCGTGGTGTCAAAGGCGATGCCTGTTAGCGCAGACGGCCAGCAGGTAGTCTTTGCTCCTTTCGCGACTGCCTGTGGCAAATATGGGCATCAGCTGATAAACACAGTTGCGAAGTACTCTGAGGAGCTGCAACACACCAAGAAGGCGGCGAAAGCTGCGACATGAGGGGCCTGCAGAAAGTCAGTGGCATCTGACACTGCCACGGACTCGATGAAGCCCCCGAAGCCGTCAAAGTCGAAGAAGCCAATCGCTCCTTAGTAGCTTTGTAATAGTTAACTAGTTTATATCCTTTGTTAAGAACATGCCTGCTGGCGAGTGTATCTGCTGATACTTTTGCTAGTCTTGAATGCACTTGAATCTTTTTGTCTTTGTGCTGATTTGGTCGTCTTATTTGTTTCTATCTTGGCTTGTGGTAGGGTACATCAAGTGATCCTTTGAGGGAAACTCAGGACTCGCCGCCTCTTGATGATACTTTGGCACCGCCGTGTTCCAGGGTAGATGAACTGTCGCTACTTTCACGACTGCGTGACCGCGTGAAGCAGCTGGAGCGTGAGTTGCCCGTGCTCCACGGGAATGCATATGTATGGAAGTCAAAGGCGGAGAAAGCCGCCGCCCGAGAGCAGTATCTGCTTGGCGAGGTGACGTAGCTGGGTTACCAATTCAAGTGTTAGTTTGCTTGCTCTTATCTTTTCCTTGTAGTCACTCACGATGGTGCGCTGTACTTATGCTGCTGTTTGCTGCTTCGTGTAGTTGTGAGCGTGCATCATCCGCAGGATGATAAGGATAGAATTGCCATTCGTATGCATGATCTTACCCAGGAGCAATTTCAAGAGAGTGGATACTTCTGGGTAGATCATGATCGCACGATTGCGCTAGCGACCCTGCAGGATCGCGCGTTGCGAGTGCTGCACTTTCTGAAGAAGTCGCAGTCGTGTTTGAAGAACATTTATCGGACGATGTTTCCGCTGGATGTTACTCCATCAAGCCTGCTGGCCCTCCTTGCCAAGTTTCAAGACCTGACCGCGGTTTGCGAGTGCGTGAGGCAACAGTTGGTGGCTGGAGCCAAGGCCGCACTATCGTTGGTGCGACTGCACAGGCCTGACGTAGATGTTGCGGCAATTGCGGATGGGCCGCCTGTGCCACCAGCAGGTTCTGCCTGGAATATGGTGCCACACTACCAGGCTGTGGATCGCCCAACAGAAGAGATTGTTGATTTTTTTGAGAAACAAACCAACGTTCTCTTGCTGCAGTAGTAGCTTAGTTTGTATCCTGCATATAAGTGTACTCGTATTGTAAAGTTCGTATAAATGTTGTATATAATTTATTGTCGAATATGTATAGAGAGCTTTGTTAGCATGAAGTGCGTTGCACTATGCGAGTCCTTTTTGTTAGCCTGGCCATGCTCTTATCTCAGCCCCTTGTCAACCTGTCAGGTGCGTTGCAGCTGGGTTGATGTTGTGTCAAGGGTTTCGATTGATGTGCCAGCTACTCAGGATATCGTGTTTTGGTTCGTAGAACAGATGTATATAGGGTGGCGCAGCCCCGAGTAGATAAATTGGAAAAATAAAAGAGAACACAGAGTTTTGGGGCACTTAGCTTTATTTATTCGAAGGGCAGTATGAGGTACAATGTGTGGCTAAGTAGCCTTGGCTGAGTAGCCTTATTTGCAATGTAAAAAGTAAAAAAAAAGCGACTAGGGGTAGAAGCGTCGTAGCTGTGCGACGTTCTAGGGGTTGGAGTATGCGACTCCTGTCTCTAAATCTTGAAGGCGATAGGCTCCACCTGGGATTACTTCTGTAATCACTTATGGTCCTTCCCAGGGGGACTCGAGCTTGAGATGCCCCTGCTGCTTCAGTCGCAGGACCAGGTCACCTTCGACGAAGGATCTGGGGCGTAGCCTCCTACTATGGTAGTTGCGCAGGTTCTGCTGGTAGATCGTTGATCTTTCCGCGGCAATTTATCTTGCCTCGTCAAGGAGGTCGATGGAGTCGTCGAGTGCGAGGGATGACTCTTGTTCGCTGTAAGCGACCACACGCGGCGCCTTGTACCGTACCTCGGCGGGCAGCACTGCCTCGGCTCCGTGCACCATAAAGAATGGCGTGTAGCCCGTGGCACTGTTTGGAGTTGTGCGTAGGCTCCAGAGTACGGATTGCAGTTTGTCTTGCTAGCAACCCGTGGCTTGTTCGAGTGGCCGGAGGAGTCACTTCTTGATGCCGCCGCAGACGAGCCCGTTTGCTTTTTCCACTTGACCGTTGGTCTGTGGATGTGCTACCGAGGCATAGCTGATGTTGATCCCCAGATTCTCGCAGAATTCTTGGAACTCCTTGGATGTGAAGTTCGTCCCGTTGTCGGTGATGATGCTGTGTGGCACTCCGAAGCGGTAGACGATGGATTCGAAGAACTTAACTGCGCTATGTTCTGATTGGTTGGTCACTGGCATGGCCTCAATCCACTTGGTGAATTTGTCGACTGCGACCAAGAGGTAGACGTAGCCTCCTTGTGAGGACCTTGGGAGTTTGCCAACCATGTCGAGTCCCCATTGCGCGAAGGGCCAGGCCAATGGAATTGTCCGGAGCTCTGCGCCAGGTGCGTGCGGCTTGTCCACGAATCGTTGGCAAGCATTGCATTTTTGGACGATGTCCTTGGCATCACGCATGACCGTAGGCCAATAGAATCCAGCTCGTAGAGCCTTGGCAACGAGGGCGCGACTGCCGGCGTGGTGCCCGCAGGTCCCCTCATGGATATCGAGGAGAACGGCTCTTCCATCGGCCGTGGAGACGCACCGTTGGAGTACTCCTGTGATGCTGCGTTTATACAGTTCGCCGTTGATAACAACGAATGCCTTGGACCACCGCGCGATGTGCCGTGCATCAGTCGGATCGTCCGGTAGCCTTTTGCTGAGGAGGTACGTGATGTACGGTTGCGTCCAGGATTGTTCAATCATCATGACACTCATTGGTCCCTCGAGTCCTGTGTCCAGCTCCAAGTCGTCGAGTGTCATTGACTCATTGGGCGGCGTAGCCCCCGAGTCCGTTGCTGCGCTTGTTTTCTTCTCTGTGGCCTTTGGCTTGATGGAGCGTTCGTAGATGCGCTCGAGAAATACCCTAGGTGGTATGGGGGCGCAGGTAGAGCCTATGTTGGCGAGTGCGTCCGCCTCTTCGTTGCTTTCACGACCTACGTGCCGCAGCTCGCAACTGTCGAAGTCTCCTTTGAGTGTGTCATAGAGGTCGCGGTACGCGATCATGTTGTCATTCAGTGTGTCGCACTCATGCATCATTTGGTTGACGACCAACTTGGAGTCGCCGTATAAAATGAGCCTCTTGGCGCCGCATGCCTTTGCCATCCTCATCCCGTGTAGGAGGGCTTCGTACTCAGCTTCGTTGTTGGAGGCGGTGAACTGCATTCGCATGATGTATTTCAGCTTGTCCCCTTGAGGTGATGTTAGTATGACACCGACACCTGCTCCGTCCTTCCGTTTGGATCCATCGAAGTGCATTGTCCAGAGGTAGGACATATCTGGTTTGTCAGGGAGCTGGTTCTCCATCCAGTGCACGAGGAAGTCAGGGAGAACTTGCGACTTGATTGCGTCGCGCTTTTCGTATGTAATGTCTTGTGGAGACAATTCTATTCCCCAAAGCGCGACTCGTCCCGTGGCATCGGGCTTCTTGAGGATATGCCCCAACTAGGCGTCGTTGACCACCACGATTGGGTGCTCCTAGAAGTAATGGCGCAGTCGTCGGGCGGTCATGAAGACGCCGTATGCCAGCTTCTGGTAGTGCGGGTACCGCTGTTTTGTTGGTGTGAGGACCTCGCTGAGGTAGTAAACTGGGCGCTGTACTCCGTGGACCTTGTTTTCCTCGGCTTGTTCGACCACGAGTACTGTGCTGACCACTTGGTTGGTGGCGGAGATATACAGCAACAGTAGTTCCCTTTCTCGTGGGGTCACTAGTACTGGCAAAGTGGATAGCAGGCGCTTGAGGTCTTCGATTGCTTCTTGCGCTTCGTTGGTCCACTCGAATTTTTCAGCTTTGCAGAGAAGCTGGTAGAAGGGCAGTGCCTTTTCTCCCATTCAGCTGATGAATCGACTAAGGGCCGCGATTCATCCAGCCAGCTGCTAGACGCCCCTTATGTTTTTCGGCTTCTCCATGGCCAGTATGGCTTTTATTTTCTTCGGATTCACCTCGATTCCCCTCGCGGAGATGAGATACCCGAGTAGTTGCCCAGATGGTACGCCGAAGGCGCATTTGTCCGGATTTAGCTTGATCTGGTAGCGATCGAGGTTGGCGAAGGTTTCGCACAAATCGTCGATTAGGGAGGCTTCCTCCTTGGTCTTGATTACTATGTCGTTGACATAGACTTGAATGTTGCGACCGAGTTGCTCTTTGAGACAAGCCTGCATGCACCGCTGATAGGTGGCTCCTGCATTTTTTAGCCCGAAGGGCATTGTATTGTAGCAGAACACACCGAAGGGCGTTGTAAACGCTGTTTTTTCTTGACCTTCCTCCTTCATTTGAATCTGATTATAGCCTGAGTAGGCGTCGAGGAAGCAGAGGCATTCGCATCCCACGGTGGAGTCGATGATCTGGTCGATTCTCGGTAGTGGGAAGTGATCCTTTGGGCAGTGCTTATTTAGAGAGGTGAAGTCCACGCACATCCACAGGATATCCGTGTCCTTTTTTGGTACTAGCACTGTATTGGCGAGCCAAGTGCTTTCCTTGATCTCGCGTATGAATTTGGCGTCGAGGAGTCTATTGATCTCCATCCCGACTGCCTTTGCTCTTGGCTCAGATAATCGCCGTATTGTTTGCTTGACTGGCCTTGCGTCTGGGTTGACGTTGAGTGCGTGCTCGGAGAATTCCCTGGGAACTCCTGGCATGTCCGCTGGACACCAGGCGAAGATTTCCCAGTGCTCACGGAGGAATTCGACGAGCGCGAGTTCCTATGCGGGACTCAAGTTGTTGGCGATGAGGGCCGTCTTGGCTGGATCCGATGGATGGACCTGCACTTTCTTTGTGTGCACCGATGAATCGAAAGAGAGATCAGGTGAACTTGGCCGGCTCAGGGGAGGCAGACTGTTGTCTGTTGAGTCCTTTAGTCTCGCGAGTTCCTCCTGCATGCCGAAGGATTGGGAAATTCTGTTGATTTCCCTGTCGCAACTGTCAGATCTCTTGAAGCTCCCATTGATCGTGATGACGCCATTGGGACCTGACATTTTCATCTGCAGGCAGGCGTAGTGGGGCACTGCCATGAACCTAGCGAACGCGACGCGCCCGAGGATGCATTGGTACTATGAGGGCCAGTCGACGACCTCAAAGTCGATGCGCTCGCGCCGGAAGTTCTTCGGCGTGCCGAAGATGACGTCGAGGTTGATTTTGCCCAGGGGGTATACGCCTTTCCCTGGGACGATGCCGTGAAATGTTGTGTCCGAGGCCTCCAGTCAGGTTAGAGGGATCCACATTGCTCGCAAGGTACTCGCGAATATAAGGTTGATGCCACTCCCGCCGTCCATGAAGACGCGGCTCATGTCGAAACCTCCGATTTGCGCCTCGAGTACGAGGGGGCAATGGCCTGGACGGGGTACTTGAGGCGGATGATCGTGTTTATCGAAGGTGATGCAGGACTCGCTTCCGCTGAGGTACTCAGGGGTAGATGGTGTCAAGTGTGTGGCCAAGTTAACTTGGCGAGTGATGGCCTTCTGTACCCGATTCGAGGGGCGTCCTTTTTGGATCATCATGGTGCCCATGGCTCGTGGGTACGATTCACCTCTGTGGTGCTGGTCCGGTGTAGCTGCATTCGGGGGCAGCCCCGGTGGTGGCGGCGGAGCGCCATGTGCCACGGCGCCTGGAGAGGCTCCGTAGCCTCTTTCGACTTTGTTGCGACTCATCCGAACCAATCCCTCGTGGAGCTTGAGGAACTCGCGGCAATCCTTGAGGAGGTGGCTAGACTTCTTCATTCCATCATGCTTGTCGATGTAGAAGTGTACCGTACATGGCCCAGGCAGTTTGTCCTCAATGGATGTTGCGGGTGCCTCATCGCGATTGCGGCGTTGCCACACTTGCGCAGTTTTCCCGGAGTCGCGGTATCCACCACTACGGTATCCGCTGTTGCGGTTATCGTCGCGTCTGTCGGCGTAGCCAGCCGCGACCATGTTGACGTCGTCACGGTCATCGTAGATGCGCATGCGACGCTTGCCTCGGCGATCGCGTCTGCGCTCGAGTTCCGCCTCCTCGTCGGAGTGAACACGATTTTTCACCGAATCTTCTCCATCGGCCCACCGATTCGCGATTTCCATCAGGTGGTCCATGGTTTGGGGCTTTGAGCGGCCTAGCTCCTCCCTGAGCTCTAGGCGGCGAACGCCGCCGTTGAACGCGTCAATCGCGCGATCCTCCGAGATGTTCTCTGCGGAGTTCTTGATGATAGACCACCTTTGGATGTAGGAGCGTAGAGATTCGCCCGATCTTTACTGGCAGCACCTCAGCTTTTCGATTGATGCAGGCCGCTTGTACGTGCCCTTGAAGTTGCCCACGAAGCTGTAAACCAGATCATCCCAGCTGCGAATGGTTCCGCGCGGGAGGTTGTTGAGCCATGCTCTAGCGGCGTCTTGTAGCTGTAGCTGTAAGCATTGCATGGCCGTGCTTCGACTGCCGCCGTGGAGCCTGACGGAGGAGATGTGGTCCTCCAGCCAGATCTTCGGGTCTTGTAGGCCGTCAAACTTCGGGTTCTCCGATGGGAGTTTAAACCCTTTAGGCATTCGCTTTTGCCTGATGGATCTGCTGAAGCATCTGGCGCCGCAAAGCTCCACATCTTCCTCTTCTGAGTCAGTCGACCGGGCATGTCGCGCCCTTGATTTGTCGATCTTGCGCTGCGTGAGGTCGTTGCGCGCATCATAGTCGTGGTCGTGTCACCGTGAGCGGCAACGTCGAGACAGGTCGTGACTGTCATCGTTGGACGAGGGCGAGGAGTAGTGCTTTGCTAGCACTTTGCCCTTTTTTGGCTCTGGTGTTGGCTCCTTGTCGAGGGCGGCCTCGATTAATCCCAAGCCCACGATCGTAGATTGGTGCATGGCGGCTCGGGGATCTCCAGCTGGCGGCTGATTGTTAAGGAGGTACATGGTGGCCGCTGTCACCGCAGCCTGCGGCGTCTTGGGGACCACGTTGCCCCGTGTGTCGACTGTCATAGAGCTAAAGTCGAGGAATTTTGCAGCTTCTATGTGTTCTTGCTCGGTGAGATGGGCCATCCGAGATTGCCTCTTCTTGGCGAGGTACTCGTTGCCCTTTAAGGAGGATCCTCCGTGAGAGGAGAGCCCAGCGCGACGAAGGCTCAACTCGTCTGCTGCTTTTTTGCGTGCCTCGAGTTGCGCCATTGTTTGCACTTGGCGCTTGAATTCTTCCTTCAGGAGCCAGTGGTAGCCCATAAGTAGTTCTTGCGGCGATCCGAAGGGTAGAGGAGTGCCTCGTAGGGCGTCGCGGCAGCGAGCCCATTCTTGCTCGTTGAGCCTGATCACGACGCATTTGCCGGTTTGCTCATTTATTATGGTTGGAGGTTCGACTGTTCCTCCGTTGTCGATGGGGACGCGATTGCCACCGTTGCCACCGTTAGGCATTGGTCCGCTATTGGGTATGCCGCCGTTAGGCGGGTCGGTTTCGTTGCCACGGTTGCCCGTGTTGCCACGGTTGGCGGAGGTGTCACCTGCGTTGATGACGGCGCACATGAAGTGGTTGGGGAAGCTGCTGCTCCCGCAACTTTCAGATCCGGAGCCGCAGGCCCCGTCTTCCGTGGCCAGATCGCTCAGATCAGAGTCGCGACTGCTGTCGCTGATCGTGTTCTCGACTGTTGTGGGGGTGTTGAGCTCGCTGAGGGTGCCGATCGATGGAGGGAACCATGATGCTGGGGCAATCGCCAGCACTGTCGGCTGATCAGGCATGCGAAGCGTGCCCATCTGACCGACCTGGAAGTGGAAGCTCCTGATCGCCAGGCTGATCCCATCGCCCATGGACTCGAAGGCCGGGCGAGTAGCCGGCGTGTGGACGGTGAAGTCGAACGCGCCAAAGAGCTGGCGAATTTCCGCTGTTGCGGAGTTGTAGATCGCGGTTGATGGGGCCGAAGAAGCCGCAACATCAACACTCCCAATTCCCACAGACGGCGCCAATTGACGAGGGTTTAACTCATCAATGCCCATTGTTATGGACTTGGGTTTTGGAGAAGGAGGGAGCGCTGGAGACATCTATTGGCTAGCAAACAAGCACACAGGGGACTCGAAGATTTACCCAGGTTCAGGCCTCGTAGAGGTCCCTACTCCTGCTTGTCTGCTTGTGCAATTATCGAAGGAATCGAAGATTACAATGGTGCGCAGATGTGATCTGGCGAGGGTTGTGGAAACTAGGGTTGTGTGTGTCCTCCTCGCCGCCCCTCCTACCCTTTAGATAGATAGGCTAGGTCTGAGGTAGCAGGTTGAGTCGGTTACAAGTTAGGGTTTTCCCCTTTGAACTTTCTATCTTTAGCTTCTTCTTGTTCTTCAAGCAATCGAGAGTCCGTAGGCCACTCGAGTCCTCTCTTGGGCCTTGGCGACACCGTGGGCCTCCGCTGTATTCAGGCCGTATATACCAAACTCGAGTACCTGTAGGGTATACCCATGTCAATGCGTATGACGTTTACTCAGGCTACTGGGTCCCACATGTCAGCCTATCGTTAGAACTATCGTGTGTATGATAGAATTTTTTCCTTCGCTCGCGCTACCCTATTCCTAACTTGATAGGGTTACTCGATGCATCTGCCATTTAATTAGGCTGCTGAGTCCCACATGTCATCCTCTTATTAGAAGAAATGTGCATGATGGAATTTTTTCCCTTGGCTCGTGCCTCCCTGATTTGAAATCGATAACATTGCTCTATTTATATGTCATATAGTCATGTTGTTGGGTTCCCCGTGTTAGCCTCTCATTTGAAGAATCGTGTGTATGATGGATTTTTTCTTCGCTCACACTACCCTATTCCGAACTTGAGAGCACTGCTCGATGCACCTACAGTTTAATCACACTGTTGGGCCCCACATGTCATCCTCTCATTAGAAGAAACATGTCTATGATGAATTTTCCCTTGGTCGTGCCTCTGTGTTCCGAACTTGATAGCGTTGCTTGCTGCATCAGCCGTTTATTCAGACTGGTGGGTTCCCTATGTCAGCCTCACATTAGAAGAATCGTGGGTATGATGGAATTTTTTCTTTCCTGGCGCTACCCTGTTCCAAACTAGATAACATTGCTCAAAGAATCTACCGTTTGGTCATGCAGCCGGGTCCCGCATGATAGCCTCTCATTAGAAGGATCGGTTGTATGATTGACTTTTTTTCTTTGCTCGTGCCTCATGTTTCGAACTTGATAACGTTGCTCGATGCAGCAACCATTTTTCAGGCTATTGGGTCCTCCATATTAGCCTCCCATTAGAGCTAGACATTTTTCTCGCTTGCGTCTCCCTGTTTCAAACTTGGAAATGTTGCTCGATGCAGCACCTGTATTAGGTCTCGCTGGTGGGTCCCACATGTCGATCTCTCTGTAAATGAAACATGTGTATGATGTACCTTTTTTGGCCATGTCCACTGTTTTGACCTTTGCAACCTTGCTCGATGCGGCAACCGTGTATGGTCATGCTGTTGGGTCCCCCATGTCAGCCTCTCTGATATGTTCTGGCTTGTGGTCCCTGATACAGCCTTGTATGTTTTGGCTGGTAGGTCCCCGATACCAGCCTCTCTGTACAAGTATTTAACTTTTTTTCAAACCCGCCCATTAAACTCGAGGGATGCTGCAGGATGGTGGGTTCGTGATGTCAGCCTCTCCGTAATGCGATATTGATAGAAGAAAAAATATAAACCCAAGATATATATATGTGTGTGTGTGTGTGTGTGTGTGTGTGCACGGAGGATTCGAACTCAAGACCTTCGAATTAAATAGATGTAAACTGAGTGTGTTACTACTACACCAAATATATCTATAGAAAAGATATCAATAAATGTTTATTAGTACTACAACTTATGTATTAGTCTTTAAAAAAATATTTTGTGTCCATGTTTATCTCTTTTAAAATATAAAAGGGTAGCGCTCCTAGCATCTCAATTTATAAAATGCTACATAATGGACTAGTTTCTTAAAAACATGGGAAGACGGAGTTTTTTTGAAGAGGTGGGGGCAATGCCCCAAAGACCGAATTAAAAATATTTTGGGCTATACTCCATGGGCTATGCTATATGGGATCCTTTCTAAAATTTCACTGTGCTGTGCTCAGCAGTCCCCTGACCCTGAAAAGGACGAAATATAATGTTATGGGTTATGCTCCACGACCTCCTTTCTCAAATTTCAGTGGTCCGTGGTCAGTAGTCCCCTGGCCTTGAAAAGGCCGAATTAAAATGTTCTGAGCTAAAGAGGGATGGAATGGGCTAGATTTATTCTCCTCGTTAATGAAAATTGCATTATATTGTCGCTCGGCCAGATTCGAAACAAAGACCTCACAAAGGGAGGGCGAAACGATAATTCTTTTGATAGATATTCATGCGAAAAGTCAAAAGAACCATGGACACACCCTCTGCCCACACCAAAACTAGACTGATACACTATGACTTCACTTGGTGAAATCATGCTATATATTTACCCCTCTCATATCTTTCTAAAATATACATCCAACGGTTCTGATGATAGAAAGGCAAAAGCTCTAGTGCAAATAGCCAGTTAGTAATGACAAAACTTTTGACAGATTTGTAATTGCATTTGAAAGATTCAACAATACAGAGTAAGATAGAAAAATATCGATAGATTCCCAGTTCATAATCAGCCGCACTTGATAGATTTAACAGCATTTCAAAGTGGCCTATTTAGCAATACAGACACTAAAATTCAATAGAAGTACAGAGATAATCAGTTCTTATTTCAGCTTTAAAAACCATAGCGCATGATGTGTTTGCTCTTTTCTCCGAACACACTCCATCATTGGAGCACGCAAAACTGACGATCAAGTCTACTTTTTGTGTGCATACCTCATTCTTACATCAATACCTGTGTGACCAACATATATGCAACCCAAAATGCCTAAGCCTCATCTAGATTGTGACAAGGCCATGTTTGAAAACGAAAGCAAGACCGTCCATCTACTTCCCTTGATCTAAACAAGTACCAATACATCAGTATTAACTCTATGAAATACTTTAGTAATAGCAACAACAGAAAATTTGACAGATTTAGTAGCATTTGAAAGATTCGGTAGTACATAATAAGACTGGAAAAGTATCTGATAGGTTTCTAGTTCACATTCAGTAGCACTTGAAAGATTTGACAGAAATTTAAAGTGACCAGTTCAACAATGGTAGAAAATGACCAAAAGAATTGACAGATTCAACAATATAGACTTCTATAATTGTACACCAATGTGGCAAGGCCAAGTTTCAAAAGGAAAACGAGACCATGCATATTCTCCACTAGATTTGAACAAGTCCCAATACATACGTATTACTAAAAAATAGATTAGCCATAGATGAACTCCATACAAAATACTTAGTAGAAGTGTAGAACTACAAGTCTACACTAAGCTAGGAACCACTACATGTCCCATCATACATAGAAGAAAAGAGAATGCTTTAGCGTGTCAAAGTGTTGGTCGTGGAGCATGCTGATTTCCTACGTGGGACGAGTCTCTCGTTTCATTGTCGCCTGTCAGCCTCTAGGTTAGCAGCGTGCATGTAAATTCATATGACAAACCAGGAAATTCGGGATTCTTAACCGCAATTCTGGTTACGAAGGAAATCTGCCACCAACATAAACTAACGAATTAGTACAACATTACATACACTCACAATAGAATCATCACAAGGGGATTAAGATGTGATATCTCACCGGTGAATCTTGTCCAACGACAAGTTCAGTAGTATGCCAGTAAAGCCGTGACTTTGACGAAAAAGACGTGAGCACTTCCTGCGCGGCATCGGCCGATGTCGGCCAACGATGGCCTAATCATTGTCTCAGATGACCTGATTACTACAACCTGATTGAAACTAGCGAACAAGATCAACGACTAGAACCTCACCTCGTACCGTGGCGATTCGCACGCCGCTGACTAGACCGTCCTGACATACATGATCAAGTACATGCTATGACTGTCAATTTGGGTGACAAACTACTTGCCCTCCTTCCCGATGCTGATGACCTCCGCTCTCAGCAAGCCTAGTGCAGGAACCGGCATAGACGGGTCCCATTTTTGGGGGCTGTATCTGGGCACCATCATCGAGTGGACAGATATGAGGTGCTCGATGAACACTTCTTTGACACCGATGAACTCGCATCCTGGCTCCGTGTAGACACACCGGTGGTAGTTGCATGCGATCTTGTGGTCATAGATGTCCTTGTAGGAGATCAAAGTCCAACATATATCGTTGGGGCATCTACTACCTTTTCTGCCACCGACTTGGCGGTACAAATCTTGGAGCATGCGGCCAGCCGGACGACACTAGTAGTGTCCAGACACATAGCTATTTCGTTGAAGACGTCGTCATCGACCTTCCTCTAGATGCCGTTTAGCCGATTGAGCCTCGAATCCACCATCATCATGTCCAGATGGATTGGGGGCAAGGGAGGACATATGTATGACTGTTGGGCGTATTTGGAGGAGAGGGGTGGCGGCCTAGAAGGAGCAATGCTGCAGCTGAGATGGCGAGAAAAATGTGTGAAGTGTGCGCTCGAGAATATCCAAATGCGGCCTGCCGGAGTTTGGGATGGCTATTCAAATGAGGGGTTTTTGCCGTTCTCCTTCAGCTGTCTTCTGCCAAGCGTAGATGCATTGAGGATGCCGACTAGAGTTATGGAGTACAGAGTACTATAGCTACTCTATACTGGCATGCTGCCATGAGTGTTCTCTCATCACATCAGTTATTAGAATTGAGAGATGATTTATTTACTGCTTTTATTTTTATACTACTCCCTCTAGTTCATAATCTAATGGCCTCAACTTTTTCTAGATTCACATCAGTTTGATAATGTAGCATCCCATCTGTCTAACATCTGTAATGCTAAATGGTCTAATAATAAAATGCTACTTTCTACATATAATTTTTGCATCATAATTATATCATGCTCATGTCATCATGCCACATTGCATTTGAGCATCATATAAAACCCTTTTTCTTTTGGTTCTTATCTCATATGCATTTATCAATTGTATTTGGTTCTTAATAAATTGTATTTGGTTCTTGATATATTGTTCAATGCCCAAGTTGAGTTGGGGCATATCTTTTCAACTCCACCACCTTTGCGACCTTCCTTTATCTCCACCACCTTCCTTTGTCACCACCTTATAACTTCACCATCCAAATCATATATGATCACTTGCATTTGTGTTGATATTTAAGTCTAGCTCATATAAAAATAAAGATGGATCCAATTCTTTTCCACATGCCCATTTATGGTTCATGTTGTTTTCACAATATAAATCCCTTGGGAATACATGTGGGTTTTTCTTTTTGATAATTTTGTGGTTTGCTTCAATGTATGATCATATTCAAATATAAGTGCACCCTAATAAATGTCTAGTGGCATCTACACACTAGCAAGGGCCATTTTTGTTCAAATATGTCTCACATTCATGCAAACCATGTGATCTTGTCATCACCTCATGTGAGTGCCAATTATTAAATTTATGAATGCATGCATAAGTTTGGAGCCATATTGGAATTATACTTGTTTTTACAAATATAAGAGAGGTCCCTCAATGCTTATGCATGGCCCATGCAAGGTACCCACATTTGTTTGATCTCTTGTTTTCCTTTGGGCATATGGGATTTAGTTGAATTGATGAAAACCATTTGAATTAATTCCAAATCAATCTCCAAGCCTACCCCATCATCCCTCATGTTCCTTATGGGTGTTTGAGTTTGTTTTCATTTGAGAGTTCTTTACCTTGTGCCTTGCTCAACATCATCTAGCTTGCTTTTGTTTTTCTTCTCTATCTATCTACTCTACCTAGCCTTCCATCACCTTACCCTAACCATGCCGAACCACATGGGATGCCCATGGCATGTCCATGCCATGTGCACACACCCTCTCACCTTACCACCCCCCCTCTTTTCTTGCTGTCCACGAAGCTCACCACCTTGCCTAGCTGTCCCTGTACCACCACCCTGGCTCGGCCCCAGCACCCCCTAGCCTAGCGGCCCAACCCGAGCCACCATGCCGACCCTGCCAGTCTAGCCCTAGCCGAGCATCACCCCCTCTGTCTGTTCTTCTTCCTCGCTGCCTTGCAGACCCCACCCGAGGCCCCCTCTCTTTCCCTCTGGCCCATCTGCAGCCACCCCAGCCCTCTCCCGAGCCGATATCCCACGTGAGCAGAGAAGGAGGAGGAGAAAAGGTGATCGCCACCTTTACACCCGAGCCACCCCATGTGCACCACACCCTCGGCCTTATCTCCCCCTGTCCCTTGCCTGGCGTCCCCCAGATCCACCCAGGGCCTTGCCCTTCCACCCCTCCTTCCCCACCTACCGCTACCCCTCTCTTCCATCTCTGTCGGCCACCGTCGGCTTCAGTTCTCCACCACCATAGCTAGGAGGCGGGCGGGCGTTGAGGCGTTGGGGAAGACCGAGGAGACCCTCTGAACCAGCTCCGTACACAGCAGCGAGGAGGAGGCGGCCGGTCCACGCTGCACGTCATCAACGCTGACAGGAAACCCTAGCCGCGGGCCGCTTGCAACGTCGCCGATCCGCTGCGCCCCGACCCGATCCAACGCCACCGACACCACTACGGTGAGCCGTTGAGCCCCCCAGACAAGTTCCTCCTTGCCGTCTCTTCCTGGTAGCACCGATCCGTCCGTTTAGCGCTCTTAGTGCACTGCCGTCGCACCGCAATAGGGTTTCCTAGCCGTGCAATGCTTACCCAGCAACAACCCCCTGCTAGCCCAGTGGTCGCCGCCGCCGCACGCACGTGCTAGGTCGCGGATTCGACCCCGGCCGCACCTCTGTTTCCCGTCCGCGCGCGCGTTGTCAGTTTCATCAGAAACGGAGGAAGAAAAACAGTAGCGCGTCCCTTTTTCCGTTTACCCCCCTGCGCTTTTTGCGGCTCAACCCGCACTCCACTGGGGCCTGCTTGTCAGCCGCTGTTGCGCGTTTTCTAAAAAAGTACCCAGGCTTTTGGGCTCCTCAACCCATGCTCCCCGTCCGCGCCACGTGGCTGCTCCTGGTTCGCGCGCCAGCGTGTGGCCCTGTGGACGCCGTGGCCCCGCCCGTCAGTCTCTGCGGCTGGTTGGACGGGCGGTAAGAAAAGCCCTGTCGCGCGCGATTCTGCCAGCTCAGTGACTAGCCCACTGTCAGCCGCTGCGGCTAGCTGGCTCTGTGTGCAAAAAGTCTGAGATCTTTTCTGTCTAATAAAAATGTTTTCCAGAAATGTTTAATATAATTTTAAATCCAGAAAATAATATTTTTTAATAAATCCAAATAATACAAATGATATATGATTTTGAATCAGAAAAATGTGAGGTATTCAAATCTTCCATTCAAAATAATGTTTGACTAATTTAAATTTTCGAAATTGTTTAATTGCAATAAAAATGCCTTTTCTTAATTAATTAATAACTTTAATTCTATAACTCCAAATTTGACAAACAATATGTCTAAACCAATCAGCGCAACGAGCCCGTTCTAACTATGCATTCCATGATATGAATTGAAGCATGCATCATGCCATTGTTAAAAATTAGAACTGTTTATGACAATCAAATTTGACTAAAAACTTAATAAAATGATTTGTTCTTGTCCTCACACCTCACCCTTGCCATGCTACTTTGATACCATGTAAATTGTGCATCATTCATCATGGCATGCTTGTTTGCTTGTCGCATTTTATTTATATGCTTGTGCACTCTATTTATGTTGGCTCTTATTTGTTTGGTTCTTCTTTCGGATAGATGCCGAGCAGGGGAAATATCAGGAATCCAGGAGTACTACCCAGATCCATCCCTCGCTTCAACTGAGCTGCCAGGCAAGCACTACCACATGCTTGGATACATATAGTACCTATTGCCTCTATCTTATTCTTGCATCATTGAGTCGCGATTGCATTAAATTGAATCCCAAGTATTGCATAGCCTTTACTTTTAAACCCCACCGAAGCTTGTTCCTCCATCCCACGAGCCATTACTACAGGAGTTGTTTGAGCCATGCGAGTCGTAGAACAGCATGTGTAGGGTATGTGAGTGTCTTATGGATAACGAGGTACCTAAACAACCGAACCTGAGTAGTAATGGGATAACTAATGAAAGAGGCGCCGGTGGACAATATCTGTCATTTGGTTTTTATGCCCACTTGTATCCCGTAGGACCCCGAGTACTTGATTCCTGTTCCTTGACTATTCGCACTATCCACATCCGGGAGGCCTTATGAACCCCCCTGAGGCAAAGCTTGATTCATTTCTATTTCTTGGGGCCACAAGTAGTTTGGGGCTTTCTTCCTACTCCGTACTTATGCCATGCTTTACTGTTTATTTAAGATTGTGCGTGGAGCACCTGTACTGTTTGGGAATTGCGGAGTGTTTTCGCGGTATCGACAAGCCCAGTCACACTTTCAGCTCCCGGTCGTTTATAGCCATTGGCGCAAACCTTGGGTCCGTCTCGGAGCCGGCCAACTTCGTTGCGGGTAGCTTAATGGGGTGGCCCCCTAAAATATTTACGAATCCTGTGATCGCTTTGTCGTGAATGCCTCGTTGGGTTTTGAGTTGGTTTTTCCGAGGTTGATCGAGTGTGTGTTGCTATTTGTGCACCCCTGCAGGGTAAATCTTTCTGAAAGCCGTGTCCGCGGTTATGGATGACTAGGAGCACAGTTTCTCGATCATAGACAAGTATAAATAAAGTACCGCTTTTAATTTGACTAAATACCTGACTAGTAAATATTGCAATATTCATGGAATGGTTAATAAAACTGCCAACAAATGGGTTTGTTCGTCCGCTTTCTCATTGGTAAGCAAGAAGGAGGATGGATTTGTTACTTTATACTGTTATCACGGTTGTTTCTAATTAACAGACATCCGTCTATCATTGGTTAGGCGGATGGTTAGCGAGTATCTCTAGGATTGTTAGTTATTATCTTTTGCTGCAATTGCGTCACCCTAGGTATATGTCCCCTTTAGAGGCATAAAGACTTCCTGAGTACCCCTAGGGTCGCACACGATAAATTGTTTGATTCAGATGAACAAGTGTATTCGCAAGATGGATACTGGGTGGAGGAGATAGATGATGTTGGCAACGATCATTCGGTGTAGAGATTCTGGGGATGGGGATCCGCGAGATCTATGGGCGGGATGTGCTTATTTATGTGGCATTTTATGCCGATTTGCTTCTTGTCCGTACTCGGATCTTGTTTCCCTCTTCCGCTTGATACTCTGTTGATTGATGTATGAGGAGCTATCCTACACTATTATAACTATCGATGATATTTGGATCTTGTCGTATGGCGTTGCAATATTTCTATTTCTTTTAGATGGAATGGCTTTGAGAACTGTTGTAAGGTAGCTTGCATACATACTCACTTGTGTATGTATTTGATCTCTTCGCTTGTTGCCTACGCCACTCGCTCTTGTCCCGATGTTCTTGAAAGTGGTTAGGACGGCCGACGGGTCTACACGTGGGTGGGCCCTAGGCCCCCGCTGTACTATTTTGACCACTTTCGGTTCATCCAGGCTTGAACTTAGAGCGTAGGGTCCGAGGTTGTTACAATTGGTATCAGAGCCATCCCGCCCTTCAGGGTCTCAGCCAAATGGTCGTTGTCAGTCTAGCAAATATTTTGGTAGTTATGTATACTAGGGAAAAACAAAACGCGAGAGTAGGACTGCTTCTATTTTTCTTCTTACCCACCCACCCACCCTTTTCTGGTAAGGAAGTGTAACGTTTTCAATCCTCTTCTAAAATTCAAACTAGGATTCACGTGTTCTGGGTTCCGTAGTACCATAGGTTGTGTGTGTGTGTGTAATTCCTTGTCGATCTGTTGCATCCAACTTGTTATCACTATCTGCCTTTTGGTTATCAACTGTTGGTACATTCCATACTGACAGGCTTTTGTAAACCGAGGCGATCTGTCTTACTCTTTGTTATCCGATGCTATCTTGTTAGGGGTGTTTGTTTCCGTAGTTGCTAATCTTTAGGTTCATCTTAAGTAGGAAGAAAGTTGGGATATGTGTTTTACTTATTCATGTGCGGAGTAATGATTTGAGTGCAGGATGGAGTCGCGACCATACCACTACTTTTATCATTCGCTCTTGTATATTGAATTGGTAGAGTTACTAATCTTGTTTCGTTAAGTGGTTTTGCGCATATAGTGGTATTTTAATGCCAAAATTTGCGGAATTTTTTTCTTTGATAGCTTTGTGTACCACACTCCTTGTTCAGTCGTGTGCGATATGCTTAATATCTTCTAGGTGCTTTGAACTTTGTTGATATTTTAAAATCATGTTAGTGATTTGTATCCTTTAATCTTGGTTAATTCCATTTGGTACTATTTTTGATTATTATTATTCTCCATTATGGTACTGACTTGAGTTTTATATCAATCACAGGATGGAACCACCACGCCGTTCAGAGGAGGAGATACCACCTGAACTGGGGGCTGCGTTGGCAGGTATTGCTAATGCCTTGGGAGCAATGCAGCAGAACCACCAGCGTTTTGAAGAAAGTGTCAGGAGGAATGAGTTTGTTCCGCTACCTCCACCTCCCAAGCGAGGAGACATCAAGAGCTTTCTGAAGTTTAACCCGTGCCACTTTGAGGTGTCTGATCATCCACTAGATGCTGATGATTGGCTACGTGGGATGTCAAGGTTGCTGATGACTGCTGATGTTCCTGAGCAAGAATGGGTAAAATGTGCCACTCACCTTCTGAAGGGAGACACAACTCTGTGGTGGGAGAATTACCTGAAGGCAAACCACTCTGGTTTTCAGCCTACTTGGGAGCAGCTCACTAGGGCTTTCAAAGAACAATATCTGTCAGAAATTGTCATGGAAAGGATGAATGAAGTGTTTCTCAACCTCAAGCAGGGCAATGATAATGTTAATACCTATATCAGAAACTTCATGAATCTTTCTCGGTATGGTGGCGATGAGATCTCTGATGACAAGACGAAGCAAAAGAGGTTCAGGCAAGGACTCAATGCATCTATCAAATATGCAATCACTCATGCAAGGCCGGGGTCTTTTCTAGAACTCCAACATACAGCTCTACAGGAGGAAGCAAGTAGGCAAGTGTTTGAGGAGTCCAAGAAACACAGCCATGACGCAGCAAGCTCTTCAGCTATGACATCTCCTTCTAAGCGCCGCGTGTGGGTTCCTAATACCGCACCGCCGCTCCCGGCTCCACCAAGACCTTCAAGCTACGCGGCAAGGCCACCAAAATCCTTCATCGCGGCTCCTAGGGGCTACAACCACAACTACCCTGGAGCGCCTGGCGGAGTCCTTGGCTACGCTGCTCCATGTCCACCTGGTGCTTGTTACACTTGTGGGAACACTGGGCATCAACACTAGAGTTGTCCCATGAACTGCAAGACCTGCGACAAGTTCTTCTATGGTTCGTGCACCTCCACCGCGGGCTCTCAACATCAACACCAAGCCCGGGTCCACCGTTGCTCGTGCCAACTGTGTCAATGTCGCTCAAGCCGAGCATGCACTTGGGGTTGTGATGGGTATGCTTCCTGTTAACTCAGTCCTTGCACGAGTTCTATTTGATTCTGGTGCATCGCATTCTTTTTTCTAAGTTTTGCTGATGAGAATGGGCTACCTATGGATCCTCTCCCTAAACGTCTAATGGTCCTTTCTCCTGGAGCAACAATGGCATCTTCCAAAATCAGCCATGGAAATCAAATTGAGATTGGTGGTTCTTCGTTCCCGGCTTCCTTAATTATTCTCGGCAATTCTGACATTGATGTTATCTTGGGCATGGATTGGTTAATAGCAAATGCAACTGTGATTGATTGTGCTGAACGCTCGATTTCTCTGAAAATTCCTGAAGGCCATATAGTCTATTCTCCAAGTCTAACTCCTGCAATTCAGCTTTTCTCTTTGGCGGCTCTGAATGATGATGCTATGGATGCTATTCAGAGTGTGAGTTCTGGCTGCCTCAAGTCACCTATCTTGGTCACGTCATCTCTGCCAAGGGCATTGCCGTCAACCCAGAAACTGTTCAGACAATTGTTGAGTGGCTTCCACCCAAAAATGTCAAAGAAGTCCGGAGCTTCCTTGGTTTGGCTAGTTACTGCCGTCGCTTCGTTCAGAACTTCTCGAAGATTGCGAAGCCTCTTACCGATCTCCTCAATAAAGGCAAGAAATACCTTTGGTCTCCTGCATGTCAAGCATTGAAACACTCAAAGAGAAGCTCACTTCCACACCAGTCTTGATTCCTCCAGATACATCCAAGCCTTTCTAGAGATTCTGTGACGCCTCCTTGCAAGGATTGGGTGCGGTCCTTATGCAAGAAAAACAAGTTGTTGCTTATGCCTCTCGACAGTTGAAGATGCATGAGATTAACTATCCTACACATGACCTCGAACTCGCAGCAGTTGTCTTTGCTTTGAAAGTATGGAGGCACTACTTGCTTGGCAATCGTTGTGAGATCTTTTCTGATCACAAGAGTCTAAAGTATATCATCACACAACCGGATCTCAACCTTCGTCAGAGGAGGTGGATCGAAGCAATTAATGATTTTGATCTGACCATCAACTACACTCCTGGCAAAGCAAATGTGATGGCCGATGCTCTCAGCCGAAAAGCTTATGTCAACAACCTCATGGTGGAAGAACAACAACCTCTCTCGTGCGAGGAATTCCGCCAGCTCAACCTTGAAATTGTGGATCAAGGGTATCTTCTGCATCTTCTGGCAACTCCTCTCTTGGAAGAAAAGTTTGCTCCATTCAACTTGGTGATCCTTACACTAAAAATATCATCTCTAACATTCAGCTTCCGAAGTATGAGTCCTTCCACGTCGACGACCAAGGCGCTCTATTCTTTCAACACCGGATGTTTGTTCCGAACTACCCGAGTTTGAGAGAGCAAGTTCTTAAGGAGGCGCATGATTCTGTTCTTTATATCCACCCTGGCAGTACTAAGATGTACATGGACTTGAAAACACAGTATTGGTGGCCTGGGTTGAAACGAGATTGTGCCAAATATGTCTTCGAGTGTGATGTCTGCCGCAGAGTTAAAGCTATCCATCAGAAACCTTCCGGTCTTCTACAGCCATTGAAGCCTCCGGAATGGAAATGGGAGAAAGTTGAGATGGACTTCATAACTGGTTTTCCAAGGTCGTAGAAGGGTAACAATGCAATCTTTGTTGTCATCGATAGGCTTTCTAAAGTGGCTCACTTCTTTCCTGTCAAGGAAACAAT
The DNA here is from genome assembly GCA_910589775.1 of Avena eriantha. NCBI lineage: Eukaryota > Viridiplantae > Streptophyta > Magnoliopsida > Poales > Poaceae > Avena > Avena eriantha. Next base: position 186,311,411 of record OU342741.1, on the reverse strand, counting down.
TTCTGCAATTCAGTTGGCTGAGCTCTATATCAACAGAATTATCTCTCTGTATGGGGTTCCTCGTGAGATCAGTTCAGACCGTGGAAGCATCTTCACTTCCAAGTTCTGGGGAAGTTTCCAAAATTCTTTGGGAACAAAGTTGAACTTCAGCACAACTCACCACCCTCGGTCGCAAGGACAAGTTGAAAGGATCAATCAGATTCTAGAAGATATGCTCCGTGCTTGCGTCATCTCTTTCGGCATGAAGTGGGAAGAATGCCTTCCTTATGCTGAATTCTCTTACAACAACAGCTTCTAGAAGAGTCTAAAGATGGCACCATTTGAGGTTCTCTATGGCCGCAAATGCAGAACTCCGATTGGTTGGTCGGGCGTAGGTGAAAGTACATTGTTTGGCCCCGACATTGTAACTAAAGCGGAGGAGAAGGTTCACATCATTCTCGAAAACCTGAAGGTTGCTCAAAGTCACTAGAAGAGCAACTATGACAGAAAGCACACGGACATGGAGTATGTCCCTGGTGATCTCGTTTACCTTCGTGTCACTCACATGAGAGGCACGCACCAGTTTGGTATCAAAGGAAAGCTGGCTCCTAGATACATCGGTCCTTTCAAAGTTCGTGGAAGAAGAGGAGAAGTTGATTATGCTCTTGAGCTGCCTGAAAAACTCAAGGTCCATGATGTTTTCCATATCTCTCAACTCAAGAAATGTTTCAAGGATCCCGGCAGGACCGTGGACCATGAGCTCATCAATCCCCAAGAAGATCTGTCTTATCAAGAACACCCCACAAAAATCCTAGAAGTCGCAGAAAGAAAGACTCGCAACAAGTCAATCAAGTTTTGCAAGGTGCAGTGGTCACACCATTCCGTTGATGAAGCAACCTGGGAACGTGAGGATGAGCTCCGTGCCAAGTATCCTACCCTCTTCGTGTCTTCTTCTTCTTCCTAGAATCTCGGGGCGAGATTCCTGTTTAGTGGGGGAGAGTTGTAGCATCCCATCTATCTAACATCTGTAATGCTACATGGTCTAATAATAAAATGCTACTTCCTACATATAATTGTTGCATCATAATTATATCATGCTCATGTCATCATGCCACATTGCATTTGAGCATCATATAAAACCCTTTTTCTTTTGGTTCTTATCTCATATGCATTTATCAATTGTATTTGGTTCTTAATAAATTGTATTTGGTTCTTGATATATTGTTCAATGCCCAAGTTGAGTTGGGGCATATCTTTTCAACTCCACCACCTTTGCCACCTTCCTTTATCTCCACCACCTTCCTTTGTCACCACCTTATAACTTCACCATCCAAATCATATATGAGCACTTGCATTTGTGTTGATATTTAAGTCTAGCTCATATAAAAATAAAGATGGATCCAATTCTTTTCCACATGCCCATTTATGGTTCATGTTGTTTTCACAATATAAATCCCTTGGGAATACATGTGGGTTTTTCTTTTTGATAATTTTGTGGTTTGCTTCAATGTATGATCATATTCAAATATAAGTGCACCCTAATAAATGTCTAGTGGCATCTACACACTAGCAAGGGCCATTTTTGTTCAAATACGTCTCACATTCATGCAAACCATGTGATCTTGTCATCACCTCATGTGAGTGCCAATTATTCAATTTATGAATGCATGCATAAGTTTGGAGCCATATTGGAATTATACTTGTTTTTACAAATATAAGAGAGGTCCCTCAATGCTTATGCATGGCCCATGCAAGGTACCCACATTTGTTTGATCTCTTGTTTTCCTTTGGGCATATGGGATTTAGTTGAATTGATGAAAACCATTTGAATTAATTCCAAATCAATCTCCAAGCCTACCCCATCATCCCTCATGTTCCTTATGGGTGTTTGAGTTTGTTTTCATTTGAGAGTTCTTTACCTTGTGCCTTGCTCAACATCATCTAGCTTGCTTTTGTTTTTCTTCTCTATCTATCTACTCTACCTAGCCTTCCATCACCTTACCCTAACCATGCCGAACCACATGGGATGCCCATGGCATGTCCATGCCATGTGCACACACCCTCTCACCTTACCACCCCCCTCTTTTCTTGCTGTCCACGAAGCTCACCACCTTGCCCAGCTATCCCTGTACCACCACCCTGGCTCGGCCCCAGCACCCCCTAGCCTAGCGGCCCAACCCGAGCCACCATGCCGACCCTGCCAGTCTAGCCCTAGCCAAGCATCACCCACTCTGTCTATTCTTCTTCCTCGCTGCCTTGCAGACCCCACCCGAGGCCCCCTCTCTTTCCCTCTGGCCCAGCTGCAGCCACCCCAGCCCTCTCCCGAGCCGGTATCCCACGTGAGCAGAGAAGGAGGAGGAGAAAAGGTGATCGCCACCTTTACACCCGAGCCACCCCATGTGCACCACACCCTCGGCCTTATCTCCCCCTCTCCCTTTCCTGGCGTCTCCTAGATCCACCCAGGGCCCTGCCCTTCCACCCCTCCTTCCCCACCTACCGCTACCCCTCTCTTCCATCTCTGTCGGCCACCGTCGACTTCAGTTCTCCACCACCGTAGCTACGAGGCGGGCATGCGTTGAGGCGTTGGGGAAGACCGAGGAGACCCTGTGAACCAGCCCCGTACACAGCAGCGAGGAGGAGGCGGCCGGTCCATGCTGCACGTCATCGACGCCAACAGGAAACCCTAGCCTTGGGCCGCCTGCAACGTCGCCGATCCGCTGCGCCCCGACCCGATCCAACACCACCGGCACTACTACGGTGAGCCGCTGAGCCCCCCAGACAAGTTCCTCCTTGCCGTCTCTTCCTGGTAGCACCGATCTGTCCGTCGAGCGCTCTCAGTGCACCGCCGTCGCACCGCAATTAGGTTTTCTAGCCGCGCAACGCTTACCCAGCAACAACCCCCTGCTAGCCCAGTGGTCGCCGCCGCCGCGCGCACGTGCTAGGTCGCGGGTTCGACCCCGGCCTCACCTCTGTTTCCCGTCCGCGCGCGCGCGATCAGTTTCGTCAGAAACGGAGGAAGAAAAACAGTAGCGCGTCCCTTTCTCCGTTTACCCCCTGCGCTTTTTGCGGCTCAACCCGCACTCCACTAGGGCCCGCTTGTCAGCCGCTGTTGCGCGTTTTCTAAAAAAGTACCCAGGCTTTTGGGCTCCTCAACCTGTGCTCCCCGTCCGCGCCACGTGGCTGCTCCCGGTTCGCGCGCCAGCGTGTGGCCCTGTGGACGCCGTGGCCCCGCCCGTCAGTCTCTGCGGCTGGTTGGACGGGCGGTAAGAAAAGCCCTCTCGCGCGCGATTCTGCCATCTCAGCGCTTGGCCCACTGTCAGCTGCTGCGGCTAGCTGCCTCTGTGTGCAAAAAGTCTGAGATCTTTTCTGTCTAATAAAAATGTTTTCCAGAAATGTTTAATATAATTTTAAATCCAGAAATTAATTACTTTTTTTTAATAAATCCAAATAATACAAATGATATATGTTTTTGAATCAGAAAAATGTGACGGGTTCAAATCTGCCATTCAAAATAATGTTTGACTAATTTAAATTTTCGAATTTTTTTAATTGCAATAAAAATGCATTTTCTTAATTAATTAATAACTTTAATTCTATAACTCCAAATTTGACAAACAATATGTCTAAACCGATCAGCGCAACGAGCCCGTTCTAACTATGCATTTCATGATGTGAATTGAAGCATGCATCATGCCATTGTTAAAAATTAGAACTGTTTATGACAATCAAATTTGACCAAAAACTTAATAAAATGATTTGTTCTTGTCCTCACACCTCACCCTTGCCATGCTACTTTGATACCATGTAAATTGTGCATCATTCATCATGGCATGCTTGTTTGCTTGTCGCATTTTATTTATATGCTTGTGCACTCTATTTATGTTGGCCCTTGTTTGTTTGGTTCTTCTTTCAGATAGACGCCGAGCAGGGAAAATATCAGGAATCCCAGGAGTACTACCAAGATCCATCCCTTGCTTCAACTGAACTGCTAGGCAATCACTACCACATGCTTGCATACATATAGTACCTATTGCCTCTATCTTATTCTTGCATCATTGAGTCGCGATTGCATTAAATTGAATCCCAAGTATTACGTAGCCTTTACTTTTAAACCCCACCGAAGCTCGTTCCTCCATCCCACGAGCCATTACTATAGGAGTTGTTTAAGCCATACGAGTCGTAGAACAACATGTGTAGGGTATGTGAGTGTCTGATGGATAACGAGGTACCTAAACAACTGAACCTGAGTAGTAATGGGATAACTAATGAAAGAGGCACCGGTGGGCAATATCTGTCATTTGGTTTTTATGCCCACTTGTGTCCCGTAGGACCCCGAGTACTTGATTCCTGTTCCTTGACTATTCGCACTATCCACATCCGGGAGGCCTTATGAACCCCCCTGAGCCAGAGCTTGATTCATTTCTATTTCTTGGGGCCATAAGTAGTTTGGGGCTTTCTTCCTAATCCGTACTTATGCCATGCTTTACTGTTTATTTAAGATTGTGCGTGGAGCACCTGTACTGTTTAGGAATTGCGGAGTGTTTTCGCGGTATCGACAAGCCCATTCACACTTTCGGGTTGCCGGTCATTTACAGCCATTGGCGCAAACCTTGGGTCCGTCTCGGAGCCAGCCAACTTCGTTGCGGGTAGCTTAATGGGGTGGCCCCCTGAAATATTTACGAATCCTGTGATCGCTTTGTCGTGAATGCCTCGTTAGGTTTTGAGTTGGTTTTTCCGAGGTTGATCGAGTGTGTGTTGCTATTTGTGCACCCCTGCAGGGTAAATCTTTCTGAAAGCCGTGTCCGCGGTTATGGACGACTTGGAGCATAGTTGCTCGGTCATAGACAAGTATAACTGAAGTACCGCTTTTAATTTGACTAAATACCTGACTAGTAAATATTGCAATATTCATGGAATGGTTAATAAAACTGCCAACGGATGGGTTGTTCGTCCGCTTTCTCGTTGGTAAGCAAGAAGGAGGATGGATCTGTTACTTTATACTGTTATCACGGTTGTTTCTAATTAACGGACATCCGTCTATCATTGGTTAGGCGGATGGTTAGCGAGTATCTCTAGGATTGTTAGCTATTATCTTTTGCTGCAATTGTGTCACCCCAGGTATATGTCCCCTTTAGAGGCATAAAGACTTCCTGAGTACCCCTAGGGTCTCACACGATAAATTATTTGATTCAGATGAGTAGGTGTATTCGCAAGATGGATACTGGGTGGAGGAGTCAGATGATGTTGGCAACGATCATTCGGTGTAGAGATTCCGGGAATGGGGATCCGCAAGATCTATGGGCGGGATGTGCTTATTTATGTTGCATCTTATGCCGATTTGCTTCTTGTCCGTACTCGGATCTTGTTTCCCGCTTCCGCTTGATACTCTGTTGATTGATGTATGAGGAGCTATCCTACACTATTATAACTATCGATGATATTTGGATCTTGCCGTATGGCGTTGCAATATTTCTATTTCTTTTAGATGGAATGGCTCTTAGAGCTGTTGTAAGGTAGCTTGCATACATACTCACTTGTGTATGTATTTGATCTCTTCGCCTATTGCCTACGCCGCTCGCTCTTGTCCCGATGTTCTTGAAAGTGGTTAGGACGGCCGACGGGTCTACACGTGGGTGGCCTCTGGGCCCCCACTGTACTATTTTGACCACTTTCGGTTCATCCAGGCTTGAACTTAGAGCGTAGGGTCCGAGGTTGTTACAGATAGAGTATTTGTAAGTTGAGTCACTATGTTTTTCCGTACTTCATACCAAAATACCAAGATGATGGACCTCATATGAGCTTCCTAGAAAGGTACCCCTTTGAAAAGTTTGGAAAGCCTGCTAAAATTTATGAAACTTCTAGAAAGGCAAGAATCCACGGCCTAAATTGCATCATGCTTGGTGAAATAACGACAGGTTCCTAGTTCATATTCAGTAGCATTTCAAAGTGACCGATTTAGCAATACAGACTCTGAAATTTAATAGCACGACGACAATAATCGATTCTTGTTTCAGCCCTAAAAACCTTGGTGCATGATCAGTTGCTTTTCTCTGAACATACTCGATCATTGGAGCAAGCAAAACTGAGATCAAGTTTGCTTTTCTATGCATACCTTCTACTCACATCACTGCCTGTGTGACCCACATATGAAACCCAAAATTCCCCAAGCCTCATACAGATTGTGACAAGGCCATGTTTCAAAAGAAGAGCAATACCATCTAATTCCCTTGATCTAAACAAGCGCCAGTACATCAGTATTAGTTCTACAAAATACTTTAGTACTGAAATAAAAATGACAGAACATTTGACAGATTTACTAGCATTTGAAAGATTCAACAGTAGTAAATAAAATAGAAAAATATCAATAGATTTCCAATACATAATCATCGGCACTTGATAGATTCAACAACATTTCAAAGTGACCGAGATAGCAATATAGATAATGACCAAAATAATTAAGAGATTTAACAATGCAGACATTGAAATTCAATAGATGTAGCAAAGTCATAATTCAAAAGGAAAGAGAGACCATATTCTAGCCATGTTTCGAAAGAAGAGCAAGACCATCTACTGCCCTTGATATAAACAAGTACAAGTACATCACTATTAGTTCTACAAAATACTTTAGTAATAGCAACGACAGAACATTTGACAGATTCACTAGCATTTGAAAGATTCAATAGTACTGAATAAGACAGAAAAATATCATTAGATTCCTAGTTCATAATAAGCGGCACTTGACAGATTTAGTAGCATTTCAAAGTGACCAATTTAGCAGTACATATAATGACCAAAAGAATTGATAGATTCATCAATACAGACATTGAAATTCGCTAGATGCAGCAAGGACATGATTCAAAAAGGAAGAGAGACCATATTCTACACTCGATCTGTCGGTCTGAAAAAGTACTAGTACATAGGTATTACAACAAAATAGATTAGCAGTAGCATAACTCCATACAAAATACTCAGGACTACCTTAAGCTAGGAACCACATGTCCCAAAATGATAAGAAAAATCTGGTCGAGGAGTACATGGGTTCACGTTAGGATCATCACAAGAAGATTAAGATGTGTTATTTGTTGGGTTCGCAGCATAGAAGACAAAAAAATTCCTAAGATTGGAACTACTAAGAACTAAGATCTATCTACCAAGATACAAGCAACGAGTGGATATTCATCCATAGAGAACATACCCTTGAAGACCGACAATGTGTAACGAGATTGGACTCATGGATGATATAGTCGATCGCTTGCCGATCTCAAGATAGAGAGGAAGTCCTAGCGCCGCAAATCAGCAGCGCATCCGTGATCGCACACACATCCGGTCCACCGAACAACCTATGCCTCCTCGCTCTAGTGATGCAGCGGAAGCAACAACTCCTTCCAGACGAAAATCCATCGGGAACATGTATCTCACTAATCCGAGACCATGGGGGAATAATTCTAGAGGGGGAGAGAGATCCTTCACGAGGAGGTGTACTTTGTGAGGAGGAGAGGAGGACTTTTATAGGGAGAGGTGGGCCAGCCCCCTCCCATGGCTGGCAGCCATGGAGGTGCCCCCACCTCTTCCTTCATTCATGTGGTGGATGCTCCACTCATACTCCCACTCACATGCATTAAATTTCCACCAAATTTAATGCAACTCTCATTTAATAAAACTCTTTTATTTATTTTATTCAGTATTCTGTTAATTACTTTAGTTAACAAACATTCACATAAAACCCCCTGCAATATTTGAATATCACATGCAGAACCAATTTCAGCAATTTGACCCGAAACAATTCCAGTGTCTATTGAAATAATTCCAGCGCTTTGTAATTCTTTTCTCTAGAACACATTTGCTCCAAATGGTGTTGGTATCCCTTAATTGTGTCACCCTACGGTTCGTGAATAATGCAAACATGATCGAGACCCTTCTCCGATCAATAATCAGTAGCGAGACCTGAAGATCCATACTAACTCCCACACATTCAACGATGACTTCTGTGCTCGTGGAAACCTTGATCATCTGGTTAATCAACAAGCTAGTTTATAAGAGAGGCATAACTAGGAACCCTTTATTTGTTTATTAAACACACATGTATTAACGTTTCCAATTAATACAATTATAGCATGCAAAATAAACATCTATCATATACTTGGAATACTATAATAACAACTTTATTATTGCCTCTCACGGCATATTCCCTTCAGTCTCCTACTTGCACTAGAAACAATAATCTAGTTTACATAGTGATAAATCTAACACCCATGGAGTTCTGATGTTGATCATGTTTTTCCCTAGGGAGAACTTTAGTCAACGGATCTAGTACATTCAGATCTGTATGTACTTTAAATATCTTTATATCCCCATCCTTGGCATGCTCGTGGATGGAGTAAAACCGGCGCTTAATATTCTTGGAATTATTGTGGGACCTTGGTTCCTTGGTGTTGGCTATGGCTCCATTGTTGTCACAATAGATCACCATTGAGTCCAATGCACTAGGAAGCACACCTAGTTCTGTTATGAACTCTTTAATCCAAACCGCTTCCTACGCTGCTTCTAAAGTAGCAACATATTCCGCCTCTGTTGTTGATCCCGCTACCATAGGTTGTTTGGAGCTCCTCCAACTAATTGCTGGTCCGTTAATGAGAAATACATATCCAGATTGAGACTTAGAGTCATCCGGATCGGTGTCAAAGCTAGCGTCGACATAACACTTAGCGACCAGCTCTTCTTCACCTCCGTACACAAGAAATATTTCCTTAGTTCTTCTTAAGTACTTAAGGATATTCTTGACTGCTATCCAGTGTTCTGAACCTGGACCAGATTGGTACCTACTAGTCAAACTAATAGCATGTGCCACATCCGGTCTTGTACATAGCATGGCGTACATTATAGAGGCTATGGCCGAAGCATAGGGGATCTTATCCATTATCTCTCTTTCTTCCGCCGTAGCCGGACTTTGAGTCTTACTCAATGTCTTGCCTTGCAACATAGGTAAGAACCCCTTCTTACTTCTGTCAATTTTAAACTTCTTTATAATCTTATCAAGGTATGTACTTTGGGATAGCCCAACTGGGCATCTTGATCTATCACTATAGATCTTAATGCCTAATAAGTATGATGCTTCACCAAGCTCCTTCATCGAAAATTTGTTGTTTAGATAACTTTTAACACTGTTTAAAAGATCTACATCATTTCCAATCAATAATATGTCATCCACATATAATATTAGAAATGCCACATTGCTCCCACTCACTTTCTTGTAAATACAAGCCTCTTCATAAGTTTGGACAAATCCAAACTCTTTGATCACCTCATCAAAGCGGAGATTCTAACTCCAGGATGCTTGCTTCAGTCCATAGATGGATCGCTGAAGCTTGCACACCTTGCCAGCATCCTTAGGATCAAAAAACCCTTTGGTTGTATCATATACAACTCTTCTTCAATATTACCATTGAGGTATGCAGTTTTGACATCCATCTACCATATCTCATAATCGAAATATGCAGCAATTTCTAACATAATCCTAACCGACTTTAGCATTGCTACAGGAGAGAGAGAGTCTCATCATAGTCAACTCCTTGAGTTTGTCGAAACCCCTTTGCGACAAGTCAAGCTTTATAGATGGTCACATTACCATCAGCATCAGTTTTCTTCTTGAAAATCCATTTATTCTCAACGGCCTTTCGGTCGCGAGGTAAGTCCACCAAGGTCCAAACCTGGTTTTCGTACATGGATCCCATCTCGGATTTCATGGCTTCTAGCCATTTGTTGGAATTCGAGCTCATCATCGCTTCTTCATACATCACAGGGTCATCAATTCCATCTACCATAAAATTCACAACATGATTTCCATAGAGTTCAGGAGCTGCACATGTCCTGCTTGACCTATGAGATTTAGTAGTGTCCTCTTTTGGAGTTTCATGATCTTTATCATTAGTTCCTTCTTCATTTGGTGAAGTCAACTCCGGAATAATTTCCAGCACTGCGCCACTCACCATTTCATGAAGAGAAGCTTCAATAACCTCTTTGAGTTCTACCTTCCGACTACTCACACCTTTCGCAAGAAACTCTTTCTCTAGAAAGGATCCAATCTTGGCACCAAAAACCTTGCCCTCGAATCTGTGATAGAAGGAATACCCAATTGTTTCTTTAGGGTATCCTATGAAGACGCATTTTTCTGCTTTGGGTCCGAGTTTATCAGGCTGAAGTTTCTTCACATAAACATCGCATCCCCAAACTTTAATAAATGATATCTTAGGTTTGATTCCAAACCACAATTCATATGGTGTCTTTTCAACGGATTTAGATGGTGCCCGATTTAAAGTGAATGCAGTGGTTTCTAGTGCATAATCCCAAAATGACAGTGGAAAGTTAGTCATAGACATCATAGAACAAACCATATCCAATAAAGTACGATTAAGATGCTCCGATAAACCATTACGTTGTGGTGTTCCGGCAGGCGTGAGTTGTGAAACTATTCCACACTCGCTCATATGTGTGCTAAACTTGTAACTTAGATACTCACCTCCTCGATCGGACCGCAGAAATTTGATCTTTCTATTACGATAATTTTCCACTTCACTCTAAAATTCCTTGAATTTTTCAAAGGTTTCAGACTTGTCTTTCATCAAATAGATATACCTGTATCTACTTAAATCATCCATGAAATTAACAAAATAACGATATCCACCTCGCGTAGACACGCTCATTGGACCACATACATCAGTATGTATGATTTCCAACAAATATGTCACTCGCTCCATTGTACCGGAAAATGGGGTTCTAGTCATCTTACCCATAAGGCATGGCTCACATGTATCAAATGATTCAAAATCAAGTGATTCCAAAAGTCCATCAGGATGGAGCTTCTTCATGCATTTTACGCCAATATGACCTAGATGGCAGTTCCACATATATACAGATATATCATTATCAAGTTTAATCCTTTTAGCATCAAAATTATGAATATGTATATCACGAATATCGAGATTTAACAGAAATAAACCATTCATTAGAGGTTCATGACCATAAAAGATATTATCCATATAAATCGAACAACCATTGTTTTTTGATTTAAACGAATAACCACTTTGCATTAAGCACGATCTAGATACAATGTTCATGCTTAGTGCAGGCACCAAATAATAATTATTTAGATTTATAACTAATCCCGATGGAATATGGAGAGGCAGTGTTCCAACAGAGATCACATCAACTCTTGATCCATTGCCGACATGCATTGTGACCTCATCCCTTGCTATCTATCGCTTGTTCCACAGTCCCTGATTCGAGTTACATATATTAGCAACCGATCCGGTATCAAATACCTAGGTGCTACTGCGAGTACTAGTCAAGTACACATCAATAACATGTATATCACATATACCTTTGTTTGCCTTGCCGCCCTTCTTGTCCGCCAAATACTTGGGGCAGTTGTGCTTACAACGGCCAGTCCCCTTGCAATAATAGCACTCACTATCAGACTTAGGGCCAGCTCGGGATTTCTTTTCAGGTGTAGCAACAGATTTGCCGCCGTTCTTTCCCTTCTATTTGCCCTTCTTATCTTTCTTGAAACTAGTGGTCTTATTGATCATCAAAACTTGATGCTCTTTCTTGATCTCCACTTCTGCAGTCTTAAGCATTCATAGAATCTCGGGGAGAGACTTCTTCATGCCCTGCATGTTATAGTTCATAACGAAGCTCTTATAGCTAGGTGACAGAGATTGGAGAACACGATGTATTCCTAAGTTAATGGGCATCGTTATTACCATGGACACAAGCTTATCGGCGTACCCAAACATTTTGAGTACGTGCTCACTCACGGAGATGTTCTCTTCCATGATGCAACTAAAGAACTTTTCAGAAGCATCATAATTCTCTACGGCAGCATGGGTATCACAAATCATTTTCAATTCACCCATGGTATCAAAGGCATTGCCATTTTCGAAACGCTTTCAAAGTTCTGGCTCTAGGCCATACATTTTGTCGCAATGAACTAAATTGTGGTCCTCCTGACGGCGAGTCAAATAGACATTATTTTCTTTGTAAGGGGTATTAGGATCTGGTGGGGGGCCTAGCGGTGCTTGTAGCACATACTGCTTTTGTGCAGCAGTGAGGAGAATCCTCAGATTCAGGGCCTAGTTGGTAAAGTTGCTACCATTCGTCGCAAGTTTCTCTTTCTCCATGAACACATTGAATTTAAAAGCAGGTGGTGCCATCTACAACAGAATTCGTAAAGTTTAGACTAAGTTTATGATAGATTGAGTTCAACTAATCCAAATTATGAATGAACTCCCACTCAAAAATAACATCCCTCAAGCATTTTTGGTGATTACATGAACCAAATCCACTACACCAAGTCCGATCATTATGTGAGTCGGTATAGCTTCAAAGGCGAGCATCTATATGGGCATAGTATCTACTATATGACTCATGCTTAACCTTTCGGTCCGTGTTCTGAGGCCATATCTGTACATGCTAGGCTCTCCAAGTAAGAACCTTAGTACTCGCGTGTGTAAAACTGTCTTACACCCGTTGTATGAAAGCGTAGAGTCAAAAATACCCGATCATCATGTGTTGTCTTGAAACGATGGACTTCCTTAATGGTGCACACTTAAGGAAGAACACATTTTATCTTGATATCTAAATGAGGGATCATCTTATAATGCTACTAAAACACCAAACAAGCAATATAAGATGCAAACATCATATGCATAAAGTGAAATGATATGGTTCTTGCACTTGATCACTATCATGTGCATCGTGGTATGATATTTATCATTCCTTTGTGTGTAAGGTCAAGGTCTATGGAACTTACATGTTAGGTATGCTCAAATTTCCAAGAGTATCAATTATACTTCAAATTATAACATTACCATATAATGACACTAGCCTAGCAACAATCTAAACTAGACGCTTCTAATTTATCAATTGCAAGTTTTACGTGGCTTAGGGCTTTCAAAGATAGAACCGGTCTTACCTATGATACTTGGAACCACAATGATGATAACCAAATTATTAGCAACTCGTTGTAAATCAGATATTGACTATAGTAGGAGAGACAGACACCCACTAGCCACTTATGCAAAACTAGTTGCATGTCAAGCGTGGAACTGGTATCATGTGCGAGGACATGTAAAGTTAGTCCGGCCGCTTCATCCCACTATGCCACCAATATCAAAAATACATATAAGATGCAATAACATGATCAACATCGCCCACATACTCTTATGTGTTCTACCCGTGCAAAGCATCTATACATAGATCAGGCTCTGATACCACTATTAGGTTTGCAACATAGAAAACAAAAAATTCCTATGACGGGAACTACTAAGCACCAAGATCTATCTACCTAGATACAAGCAACGGGTGGATATACATCCATAGAGAACATACCCTTGAAGAACGACAAGGTGTAACGAGATTGGACTCATGGATGATGTAGTCGACCGCTTCCCGATCTCAAGATCGAGAGGATGTCCTAGTGCCACAAATTAGCAACACATCCATGATCGCACACATGTCTGGTCCACCATACAACCTCTGCCTCCTCTCTCTAGTGATGCATCAGAAGTAGCAACACCTTCTAGACGAAAAGCCATCGGAAACATGTATCTCGCTAATCCGAGACCATGGGGGAATAATTCTAGAGGGGAGAGTGATCCTTCATGAGGAGGTGTACTTTGTGAGGAGGAGAGGGGGGAAGCCCCCACCCATGGCCGGCGGCCATGGAGGTTCCCCCACCTCTTCCTTCATTCATGTGGTGGATGCTCCACTCACATAAATATGCCTCCACTCGTACTCCCACTCACATGCATTAAATTTCCACCAAATTTAATGCAACTCTCATTTAATAAAACTCTTTTATTTATTTTATTCAGAATTTTGTTAAAATATTCACATAAAATCCCCTGCAATATTTCAATATCACATGTAGAACCAATTTTAGCAATTTCACCCGAAACAATTCTGGTGTCAATTGAAATAATTCCAGTGCTTTGTAATTCTTTTCTCTAGAACACATTTGCTCCAAATGGTGTCAGTACCCCTTAAGTGTGTCCCCCTATAGTTCGTGAATAAGGCAGAAGATCGAGACCCTTCTTCGATCAATAATCAGTAGCAGGACCTGGAGATCCATACTGACTCCCACACATTCAACGATGACTTTTGTGATCATGAGAACCTTTAACGCTAGTAACTAAATCCTTTTGTATCTTGATATATTACATGTTCGAGATACCTTAATCGATATCTCAATACCTAGTTTGATCTTGTTACCAACATGCACTCTTTTCTCATTCTCGTGATATAACATTCCAGTGATCACATCACTTTCTTGCAAGCTATCTCAATGTGATATCACCGAGAGGGCCTAGAGTATGTCTATCAATCATCGGGATGGAAAAATCCTACACTTGATCCACGAGCCTCTACATAACACCTTCGGAGTATTTGAACCCACCTTTATAGTCACCCTGTTACGGTGTGACGTTTGATGTTATCAAGTTACTCTCTAGTATTAGTGATTGATATGATCTCATGGTCTAAGGACTAGAATTACTTCGTATGATGTTATAACAATTAAACACAATGACTTTGATCGTATTGCTATACTTTGGGTGAATGTTCATCACATCATTCCACTAATGATGTGACCTTGTTATTAACAACATCCAATGTCCATGATCAGGAAATCTTGATCATCTTGTGAATCAACAAGCTAGTTTATAAAAGAGGCATAACTAGGAACCCTTTATTTGTTTATTAAACACACATGTATTAACATTTCCAATCAATACAATTATAGCATGAAAAATAAGAATTTATCATATACTTGGAATACGATAATAACAACTTTATTATTGCCTCTGGCATATTCCCTTCATTATTATCTAATGAATACTACCAATACAAAGCTTGTATTCCACGGTGAACTCCGATGGTCGATTCCATCGACGAGCGACTAGATTAGACCGACAAACTGACAAAGAGCAACTTCCTTCAGTAATGCCCACGCCACTTCTTGGCAAGACGCTACTCTTCGCAAAGAATACCACCTCCCCAAAGCCATTTGGCTGGGCACAACTCAACTTCACCTTGTACTGTGGCCTCAAGCATGCCGGTGTCCTGACGCACATGACGGATATCAAGATGACATTATCGCGCCCGTCAAATAGCATGCAGACCACCATACGATCGTCCCTAGATCCCCCAATATCTACATTCTGTGAGCCCCATCAAATAGCTTAGAGATGTACTTGGCTTTTTTACCATAGAACAAAATGCGCAACCTCATGGTGTGGGCTTCTATGAGGTGGGCGAGGAGCAATGACCATGGGGTGGCGAACTCACAGCCAGACGCCATGCAGTTGCTCCCAACTCAACAACGAGCATTGAATAATTAAAGTTAAAATGGCCATCTGGCAGGACAACCGATACAAGTGGGTCTATCACCAACATAAAGTAACTAATTAGTACTATACAACATTACATATATTCCCATTAGGATTCACAAGAATATTTATACTATGTGTGAACTCACTCTTGAAACTTGTTGCAATATTTGTAATCCACGGGAATTCCGACGGCCGATTTAGAAGCTTGCATGTAAAACCGCAACTTCGACATGTACAACATGAGCCCTTCGAGTGCGACTTTAGCCAACAAAGGCCTGCTCATCAGCTCATATGTTGCCACCATTGAGACCGAATAGAGCTCACACCATGAAGACATCGACCAAAACTTCACCTTGTATCGCGGTGATTCGCACGCTGCCGACCTGACGTACATAATGGATAGGATGATGTCCGTAAAGTGGCCATGAATTTGGGCAGAAAACTCCATGCCCCTTTGCCGATGCCGATGACCTCTGGTTTCCCCGTGCTGGCCACCAGCTTAGTCGGATATCAACAGTGTTTGAGGCTATAGGGCACTTCGGTCACATGCCTCTTGTGGGCAACTCTCAAGTGGTTGGAGAGCTGATGCATAGTATATGGTCGGGTAACAAACTCACATCCTAGTTCTGTGCAGACGCACATGACATGGTAGCACTAGATCTTGTGGTCGTGGATGTCATTGTAGGAGACCAATGCCCGATAGCGGTTGTTGGGGCATCTACTACCTTCCGCTGGTGACCTGGCGGTACAGCTCCTTGGAGCATGCGACCATCTTAACGGCGCTGGTAGTGTCCAGACACATAGATATTTCATTGAAGAAGTCGTCACCGACCTTTCTCTAGCCGCAGTGCCGCGAGTTGCGCCTCGAATCCACCATTGCGTCCAGATGGATTGGGCGCGAGGGTGGATCTATGTAGAGTTGTTGGTGGTTTCTGGAGGAAAGGGGTGGTGGCCTAGAGGGAGTGATGTCGTGGGCAAGATATCGAGGAAAATGTGTGAAGTGCACGCCATATATGCGGCCAGGTGGCGTCGGTGAGTGGGGATAAACTAAATGGAGATGGGGAAGATGGAATGGCTGTTTGAAAGAGGTTTTTATTTTCTTTTTCTGTAGGAAGCGGCTGCATCGAGGACCCTGGCTAGCACGATAGACTAGCACACCGTTTTGCACTAAATTAACCATGTCACTTCCTGCACAGTATAGTCTCGTCAAGTTAGTTTGACCAAACATATTATTTACTATTTACAGCTTCTATTTTCATAGTATTACTCCGAAAAGAAGAGTATGTATCTTCTCGGCAATCCTGTGCACACCTGGCAGCTGATCAATCCCTCTTCCACAACATGGCTCTGAGCACATGTGCCATGGTTAGGGTTGTGAGCGGGATCCTGAGGAAGTCCCTCTTCTAGTTCATTTGAAGATTCTATAGGAGTACAATTTTTTTGAGAAAAGTTAAACTAGTAAACCTCAAACTTAACTAGAAGCGGGACTTTTGCAGGATCCCGCTTGCAACCCTAGCCATGGTACGATGGCTCTGTGTTTGTCTTCGGTGTATTCATCACCTACGTTGCGTTGGTGTGCATAGGAAGGAATCACTTTGGGCCTTGGGTTGGGGAGCGACAAAAAGCATTAGCGAATCAAACTTTTCCGGTTTCGATTTTTTCACTTGCTTCCAAAACATTGGCATGGAAGGTTATTCCAAAGATTGATACTCGTAGTTGTGGAGAAGGGATATTGTACTTGATATATATGCATCCCATCACATTCCATGCACTTCATCAGCAAGATCTAGAAAAAGTGAGCACCGCACTGATTTATTTTTTGTTAAGCAAGTAGAAGTTCTAGTACAAATAGTATGCCTTAGCTAGTGGGTGGAGAAGGAGAGCTAGTCGCGACTGCTTTACCATGCTTATTTTTAGGGCCCTTTGTACTAAATATATGGACATGGATGTAATGTTCTCTTTTTTGGTAGATTTTTTATTCACCATGCCAAGATGCACCCACCTACCAAATATGGGATCGAAGATTACCGTAAAGTATGGCTATTTACGTACCCTTATCGTTCGTCCTGAAGCCTAAGAATGTTCATAGATGGTAGGTCATATTTTGAAGCAGTTTGTTTTTTGGAAGTTGTTAATGCTCATGATTATTATTTTTCAAAGCAAGTAGTACAAGTTAGAGGAAGTCTCATGATGTTTTTTCTTTTAATTTTTATTGTTTTCAAAACAAGGTCAAATTTTTCTACATGCAAATTCTTAGCGCTACAAGTTGAATCTTTCAACAAATTTGTTGGTTTTCGATATATTGACACCTTGGTGGGTACTTTCAAAAGATACTTGCATAACCTTAAGAGCAATATTGCTACCACTCAATTGTAGTTCAAATTTTACCTAATAGTGACAAATCGAATTAAATTCGTTTAAGTGGGCGAAGTTCACTATGAAGCTTGAGAACTCATGAAACTTGGTAATCAATCGTAAGTGATTCATGGTCCACACTTTGTTTGAAAATTAGGATTGTTGTTTTGGCACTCCGAGCCATGGATTTTTCTTCGTGCTTACCTCACGGAAAATATCTTGTCGCTTCGAAAATTGAAAAAGTTTTCTTGTTCCTATAAGTTGGAAACTCCAGTTGACACCATTTTTCACAATGCTAAGATGCACACATCTACCAGGTATATGCATACATTACCATAAAGTACGATGCACATATGGCTGTTACTTTTGTTGTTCGGCTTGAAGCCTAAGAATGTTTATACACGATAGGACATACTGTGGATCAATTTTTTTTCATAAGCTATGATGACTCACGGTTATTAATTATTTTTAGTTGCAGGTAGCAGTACATTTAAGAGGACGCCATGTAGAAGGTTTCATTTTTTAGCATTTTCATTAATGTTGTTTCATAGCTGGTGAGGATCAAATTGTCAACATGCATATTCATAGCAAGAACTTGAACCCTACAAAACTCTCGTTAGTTTTTGATGTATTGACCGCCTCGGTACCATACAGACTCAAAAGATGTTTGTAACTTTTTAAGAGCAATCTATCATGCTTACTTGTAGTTCAAATTTGACCTAATTTCAATTGCATGGTTGGCTAAAAAGCTTGAAAACTCATAATTAAACTTGGTAACCTTAAGTGAAACATGATCCACAATATGTCTGAAAACTAGGCTTTGTGGCATTCCAGGCCATATTCTTGTGCATGGTTTAAATAAAAAAACATTCTTGTCACTTAGAAAATTGAAAATGTTTTTTCTGTTCCTATAAATTGAATAAACATTATTGTCACTTAGAAAATTAGTAATCTTGATAAATCGACATAAAGTAATTTACGTGAGTGGAGTTCAGCGAATAGGAAGCTCAAAAACTCATGGAACTTGGGAACCGTGAGTAAGAACATGGTCGTCCACTCTGTCTGAAACTAGGGTTGTGGCATTTCGTGTCATACTCTTTGTACATTCTATATAGAAGAAACACTCATGCCGCATGGAAAATTATCATAAACTTTTTCTTGATTGGAAACTCCCACTAACAAAACAGATTAGTACAATAAGATGGACCCAATCTACTAGATGTGGCCACTGTATCATAATTAAACATATGATGTCGATAAGGGAATGACCTTCGTCGTTAAGTTTGGGTTGAAACCAAAGAATAATTAATAATGTTCAAGCATGGTAACCAATATTAGGAAGCGTCCAGTTAGTTGTTTGTTTCCAAAAGCCGTCAAAATGCGTATTTTTGGAGGTAGATGGGTGCATCTTCTTGTAGTAAACAATGTCACCGGTGTAAATTTCCAACTATCAGGAAAGAACATTCAATTTTTAATTTTCCGAGTGATGACGAGATTGTTCTGTTCTGTAAAGAAAGTCTGAAGAATATGGATCTAAATGCCATAGACCAAGTTTTTAGACATATATAGTGGACCAAATGTTGTACTTACGATTACCATGTTTTATAAGTTTTCAAACTTCCTAGCTAACTCAGCCCACTTGAATGACTTTATACCAATTTATTGAAATTAGGTCAAATTTGAACTACTACAAGTAAATAGGTTGCTTTGAAAGTTTTACGAAAAAGCTTTTGGAGGTACTCATCGGGGGTTCAGTTATTATATTAGAAACCACCGAGATCTTTTATGACATGTTCAACTTCTTGCTAAGATTTTGCATCTTGACAATTTAACGAAATTAGGTCAAACTTGAGCTACAAGTAATCATGGTAGATTTGTTTTGTAGTAGACAAAGATTGCCGATGTGAGTTTCCAACTATTAGGAAAGAACATTCAAGTCTCAATTTTCTGACCGATGAAGAGAGTGTTCTTTCCCGTAAAGAAAGTCTGAAGAATATGGATCTGAACCAACATGTTGAGCTTACGATTCCCATGTTTTATGAGTTTTCAAACTTCCTAGCTAACTCTTCCCACTTGAATGACTTTATGTCAATTTATACTATTTGTTCTTTATTTGAACGTTATCAAAACGGTGGAAAATTTGTCGAGATACGGATGCATAGAAATAAATTGATTTTTTTAGAAATTTCGGTGGTTTTTGATGTACTGAATTCCTGGTTAGCTTCAAAAGATTTTTGGAAAATTTTAAGAGGAATATATCGCTTACTTGTGGTTCAAATTTGACATGGTCGGTGGGAGTACGGTTTACATCAAAGATCTCAAAAAGAGAAAATTACATATACGTCCATACATTTAGCAAAAAGGGCCTTAAAGCTAAGCAAGGAAAAACAGTCAGGTTCTTCTCTAGTGAACATAGCCATACCCTTCGTACTACTCTTCTTGCTTCACACACACACAGACACACACACACACACGCTCCTTACTTTCGAACCAGCATGATGCAGGTCATAGGGTGTGAAATGGAACGAAAAGACATGTTGACGCATGTGCACAACAGCACATTATGGCCGAGGGATATATCAACCGGCCGCCGAGGTGTAACTACCTCGGTGAATTACGCTCTTAGTTGCATGCCTGGATAGACGAAAGTGGTCAAAATAGTACGGAGGGGCCTAGAGGCCACTCACAGGTAGACCTGTCGGCCGTCCTAACCACTTCCAGAACATCGGGACAAGAACGAGCGGCGTAATCCGCAGGCGAAGGGATCAACTACATACACAAGGAGTATGTATGCAAGCCACCATACAACTGTTCATAGAGCCATTCCATCTAAAAGAAATAGAAATATTGCAACGCCATACGGCAAGATCCAAATATCCTAGATAGAGATAATAGTTTAGGATAGCTCCTCATACATCAAACATGAGAGTATCAGGCGGAAGCGGAAAACAAGATCCGAGTACGGATAAGAAGCAAATCGGCATAAGATGCCACATAAATAAACACATCCCGCCCACAGATCTCGCGGATCCCCATCCCCGGAATCTCTACACCGAGTGATCGTTGCCAACATCATCCGTCTCCTCCACCCAGTATCCATCTTGCGAATACACATGTTCATCTAAATCAAACAATTTATCGTGTGAGACCCTAGGGGTACTCAGCAAGTCTTTATGCCTCTAAAGGGGACATATACCTGGGGTGACGCAATTGCAGCAAAAGATAATAACTAACAAGTCTATAGATACTCGCTAACCATCCGCCTAACCAATGATAGACGGATGTCCGTTAATTAGTAACAACAGTTATAACAGTATAATTAACAGATCCATCCTCCTTCTCGCTTACCAACGAGAAAGCGGACGAACAACCCATCCATTGGCAGTTTTATTAACCATTCCATGAGCATTGCACTATTTACTAGTCAGGTATTTAGTCAGATTAAAGGCGGTACTTTAGTTATACTTGTCTATGATCGAGAAACTGTGCTCCAAGTCGTCCATAACCGCGGACACGGATTTCAGAAAGATTTACCCTGCAGGGGTGCACAAATAGCAACACACACTCGATCAACCTCGGAAAAACCAACTCAAAACCCAACGAGGCCTTCACGACAAAGCGATCACAGGATTCAGAAATATTTCAGGGAGCCACCCCATTAAGCTACCCGCAACGAAGCTGGCCGGCTCCGAGACGGACCCAAGGTTCGCGCCAATGGCTGTAAACGACTGGGAACCCGAAAGTGGGACTGGGCTTGTCGATACCGTGAAAACACTCCGCAATCCTAAACAGTACAGGTGCTCCTCGCACAATCTTAAGTAAAACAGTAAAACATGGCATAAGTACAGGATAGTAATAAAGCCCCAAACTACTTTGTGGCCCCAAGAAATAGAAATGAATCAAGCTCTGGCTTAGGGGGGTCCATAAGTCCTCCCAGATGTGGATAGTGCGAATAGTCAAGGAACAAGAATCAAGTACTCGGGGTCCTACGAGACACAAGTGAGCATGAAAAACCAAATAGCAGATATTTCTCACCGGTGCCTCTTTCATTAGTTATCCCATTACTACTCAGATTAAGTTGTTTAGGTACCTCGTTATTCATCAGACACTCACATACCCTACACATGCTGATCTACGACTCGCATGGCCCAAACAACTCCTGTAGTAATGGCTCATGGGATGGAGGAACAAGCTTCGGTGGGGTTTAAAAGTAAAGGCTATGCAGTACTTGGGATTCAGTTTAATGCAATCGCGACTCAATGATGCAAGAATAAGATAGATAAGATAGAGGAAATAGGTACTATATGTATGCAAGCATGTGGTAGTGCTTGCCTGGCAGCTCAGTTGAAGCGAGAGATGGATCTGGGTAGAACTCCTGTGATTCCTGATAATTCTCCTGCTGGGCGTCTATTCGAAGAAAAACCAAACAAACAAGGCCAACATAAATAAAGTGCACAAGCATATGAATAAAATACGACAAGCAAACAAGCATGCCATGATGAATGATGCACAATTTACATGGCAATAATGTAGCATGGCAAGGGTGAGGTGTGGGGACAAGAATAATTCATTTTATTATTTATTTGGTCAAGTTTTATTGCCATAAACAGTTCTGATTTCTAATAATGACATGATGCATGCTTCAATTCATAACATGGAATGCATGGTTAGAACAGGCTCGTCGCACTGATCGATTTAGACATACTATTTGTCGAATTTGGAGTTGTAGATTTAAAGTTATTAATTAATTAAGAAAAGGCATTTTTATTGCATTTAAACAATTTCGAAAATTTAATTTTCCCAAAAGATAGTTTGAATGGCATATTTGAATTCCTCACATTTTTCTGATTCCAAAACATATATTATATGTATTATTTGAAATTATAATTCAAAAGTTATTAAAAACAGATTTAAATTCGAATATAAACATTTTTGAAATTGTTTTTATCTAAACACAAAAGCAGGCAAACTTTTTCTACTCAGAGAAACCTAGCCCAAGTCACTGGCGGGTGGGACCTGAGCTGAACTAGCACAGCTGCGCGCACCAGGCTTTTCTTACCACGTGGAAGGCTAGCCGCAACAACTGACAGGCGGAGCCGATGCTAGAGCGGGCCCACGCGCCAGGGGGGGTGAGGGGGTTTGCCACTGCGGCTGACAGGTGGGGTCTGGTTGGAGCGCGGGTTAGGGATTACGAAAACGCGGGGGCTTTTTGTAAAAAGGTTGAAGGGGCTGACCGGTGGGGCCTGGTGTATCGCGGGTTGAGGGAGAAAATAAAAAAGGGGTTTCTGGAAGATGCGCATCGCTACTATGGATCTTCTCTGAACCTACTGTCAACAGGTCTGTTCACGACAGCGCCAGAGCGCGGCACGGGGGATCGATCCTACGACCTGCGGCGTGCGCGCAGCGGGGGTGGAACCAGTGCGGTGGGTGAGGGGGTGTTGACAGGAGGAGGCCGGGCGGCTAGATATGGCTTACGCGACGCCGCGGCAAGGAACGCTCGTGCACGCCGGCGTGTAGAGCGTGCTCGACAGATGGTCCGGTGTGAACAGGAAGCAACGACGAGGGTGGAGATGTCAGGGAGGATTGGGGGCTCACCGCGGTGGCGTCGGTGGTGATGGATCGGGCCGAGGAGCAGCAGGGCGACGACGAGATATAGGCCGAGCGAGCTAGGGTTTCCGTCGACATCATGGATCTGCGGCAAGTCTGGGGCCTCTTCTCCTGGCTGCTGTGCACGGGAACAACGCAGAAGGTCGCCTTGGTCTTCCTCGACACCAACAAACCCGCCCGCCACCGTGGTTTGTCAAGGAGATGGAGGAGGCCGACGATGGGGTGGAGAGGAGTGGCAGGTGAGGGAGAAGGGGAGGGGCAGAGGCCAGGGGGAAGATCTGGCACGGTAGAGAGACGGGAGGGAGACATGGGGGTAGATAAGGATGGGAGAGAGAGGGGGAGCTATGGGGTAGCTCGGTGGAGAAAAAGGTGGCTCGGCCACCTTTTTCCTTCCTCTCCATGAGCATGTGCTCGTCCGGCTCGGCAGGGGCATGGGGTGGCTGCAGCTGGGGACGGGCGATGTCAGAGAGGCTGGCTCAGGTGTGGGGTAGCTTGGCAGGGAGAGAGGGAGAAAGAGAGAGGCCGAGGGTGAGGGGTATATGGCATGGCTAGGGTTGGGCTCGGGTTAGGTTTAGACCAGGGGTTGGGGTAGACGGGGTGGTTCAGCCTGGTGGGGCCTCTTTTGCAGGGAAAGAGAGTGAGAGAGAGGACAGCTAGGGGGGATGCTTGGCATGGTGAGAGCAAGGTGATGGTGAGGTTAGGGTTAGGGTAGGGAGTAGGTTAGGGTTTAGATTAAAGTGGGGTGTGGTGGTGATTAGGGTTGGAGCATGGACAAGACAAGATCAAGCATGAAGTAAGGAGGTGGGGTGAGGGTGAGATTTGATTGACACATGGTAATTGTGAAGAAACACACAAGAGAGAGAGAGAGAGAGATAAGGTGTTTAGGATTTTAGGTGCACATGGCAAGGAGAGAAAAGATCAAGATGGTGAGGGTTTAGAGTAGAGCAAAAAGAATAGAGCCCACAAGAATTGATTCCCAAAGGAGCCACGATCCACTCCAAAAATCCAAGATCATAACGTGGTGATGATCTTGCATGACCCATGCATATTCAATAAATGCCATATTAGTTTTTGTGAAAACAAAATAATAATCATGGCATTTATACATATGCCTTCCAAAATATGGAGTAAGGCCAAGCTAAAAGAATTTAAAAGAAGGTTCCATGTGGAGTGGATGGAGATGACGATATTTGAATATAATTTGGGACATGCTAGTGTGTGTGTTCCACTAGATGTGTAATAGTCTCAAAATATTCCAACATGAGCAAATATTCCAAGACAAACCATATGGAAGATAGAAGAAGGGGTACCCCCACAAAGCATTCCAAGGTGGCTTCACATCTCAATAATGTGAAAACAACATGATGCTAGGGTGGAAGCATGTAGAATAGTAAGAGGATCCATCCCAAGACATATGAGCTAGAGGTAAACACAAATAAGATGCAAAGCTCACATATGGTGGAAAAGTGGAATTATGGGGTGGTGACAAGAAAGGTGGTGGAGTTAATAAAAGATATGCCCCCAACTCAACTTGGGCATCAAGCATTTATCAAGAACCAAATACAATATATCAAGAGGCAAATACAATTAATAATGCATATGAGAGAAGAACCAAATGAAAAGGGTTTTATATGATGCTCAAATGCAAGGTGGCATGATGACATGAGCATGATATAATTATGATGCAACAATTATATGTTGGAAGTAGCAATTATATTACTAAACCATGTAGCATTACATATGTTAGACAGATGGGATGCTACAACTCTCCCCCACTAAACAGGAATCTCGCCCCGAGATTCTAGGAAGAAGAAGACACGAAGAGGGTAGGGTACTTGGCACGGACCTCGTCCTCGCGTTCCCAAGTGGCTTCATCAACGGAATGGTGCGACCACTGCACCTTGCAGAACTTGATGGACTTGTTGCGAGTCCTTCTTTCTGCGACTTCTAGAATTTTTATGGGGTGTTCTTGATAAGACAAATCTTCTTGGAGATTGATGAGTTCATGGTTCACGGTCCTGCCGGGATCCTTGAAGCACTTCTTGAGCTGAGAGATATGAAAAACATCATGGACCTTGAGTTTTTCAGGGAGCTCAAGAGCATAAGCAACTTCTCCTCTTCTTCCACGAACTTTGAAAGGATCGATGTATCTAGGAGCCAGCTTTCCTTTGATACCAAAGCGGCGCGTGCCTCTCATGGGAGTGACACGAAGGTAAACGAGATCACCAGGGACATACTCCATGTCTGTGTGCTTTCTTTCATAGTTGCTCTTCTGGCGACTTTGAGCAACCTTCAGGTTCTCAAGAATGATGTGAACCTTCTCCTCCGCTTGAGTTACAATGTCGGGGCCAAACAATGTTCTTTCACCTGCGCCCGACCAACCAATCGGAGTTCTGCATTTGCGACCACAGAGAACCTCAAATGGTGCCATCTTTATACTTTTCTGGAAGCTGTTGTTGTAAGAGAATTCAGCATAAGGAAGACATTCTTCCCACTTCATGCCGAAAGAGATAACGCAAGCACAGAGCATATCTTCCAGAATCTGATTGATCCTTTCAACTTGTCCTTGCGACTAAGGGTGGTAAGCTGTGCTGAAGTTCAATTTTGTTCCCAAAGCATTTTGGAAACTTCCCCAGAACTTGGAAGTGAAGATGCTTCCACGGTCTGAGCTGATCTCAAGAGGAACTCCATACAGAGAGACAATTATGTTGATATATAGCTCAGCCAACTGAATTGCATAAATTGTTTCCTTGACGGGAAAGAAGTGAACCACTTTAGAAAGCCTGTCGATGACAACAAAGATTGCATTGTTGCCCTTCTGCGACGTTGGAAAACCAGTTATGAAGTCCATCTCTACTTTCTCCCATTTCCATTCCGGAGGCTTCAATGGCTGTAGAAGACCGGAAGGTTTCTGATGGACAGCTTTAACTCTGCGGCAGACATCACACTCGGAGACATACTTAGCACAACATTGTTTCAACCTAGGCCACCAATATTGTGTTTTCAAGTCCATGTACATCTTAGTGCTGCCAGGGTGGATAGAAAGAACCGAATCATGCGCCTCCTTGCGAACTTTCTCTCTCAAACCCGGGTAGTTCGGAACAAACATCCGGTGTTCAAAGAAAAGAGCGCCTTGGTCGTCGATGTGGAAGGACTCATACTTCAGAAGCTGAATGTTGGAGATGATCTTTTTGGTGTAAGGATCACCAAGTTGAATGGAGCGAACTTTTTCTTCCAAGAGAGGGGTTTCCAGGAGGTTCAGAAGATACCCTTGATCCACAATTTCAAGGTTGAGCTTGCGGAATTCCTCGCACAAGAGAGGCTATTGTTCTTCCATCATCAGGTTGTTGACATAAGCTTTTCGGCTGAGAGCATCGGCCATGACATTAGCTTTGCCCGGAGTGTAGTTGATGGTCAAATCGAAATCATTAATTGCTTCAATCCACCTTCTCTGAGGAAGGTTGAGATCAGGCTGTGTGAAGATATACTTCAGACTCTTGTGATCAAAAAAGATCTCACAACGGTTGCCGAGCAAGTAATGCCTCCATACTTTCAAAGCAAAGACAATTGCTGCGGGTTCGAGGTCATGTGTAGGATAGTTGATCTCATGCGTCTTCAACTGTCGAGAAGCATAAGCAACAACTTGTTTTTCTTGCATAAGGACCGCACCCAATCCTTGCAATGAGGCGTCACAGAATATCTGGAAAGGCTTTGATGTATCTAGAGGAATCAAAACTGGTGTGGAAGTGAGCTTCTCTTTGAGTGTTTCAAAGCTTGCTTGACAAGCAGGAGACCAAAGGTATTTCTTGCCTTTCTTGAGGAGATCGGTAAGAGGCTTCGCAATCTTCGAGAAGTTCTGAACGAAGCGACGACTGTAACTTGCCAAACCAAGGAAACTCCGAACTTCTTTGACATTTTTGGGTGGAAGCCAGTCAACAAATGTCTTAATAGTTTCTAGGTTGACGGCAATGCCCTTGGAAGAGATGACGTGACCAATATAGGTGACTTGAGGCAGCCAGAACTCACACTTGGAGAACTTTGCATACAGGCGGTTCTCACGAAGCTTGTTTAGGACACACCGAAGGTGTTCTTCATGTTCTTCCTTTGACTTAGAATAGACTATAATGTCATCCAGATAGACCACAACGAATTTATCAAGATACTCCATGAAAACCGAGTTCATAAGCCTCGAGAAGGTGGCAGGTGCGTTGGTGAGACTGAAGGACATGACCGTGTACTCATACATGCCATAGCGGGTGGTGAAAGCTGTTTTGGGAACATCTTCCTTGCGAATCTTGATTTGATGATACCCACTTCTCAAATCGAGCTTAGAGAATACCACAGCTCCAGCTAGCTGATCGAAGAGATCATTAATCCGCGGAAGGAGATATTTATTCTTGATGGTTTTAGCATTGAGAGCCCGATAGTCAACACAAAGTCTATCAGTCTTGTCTCGCTTCTTCACAAAGATGGTTGGGCTACCCCAAGAAGAAGTACTGTGCTGAATGAAACCCAACTTCTCTTGTTCATCCAGCTGACGTTTGAGTTCAGCCAATTCAGCAGGACCCATTTTATAAGGCCGCTTGGAGATAGGAGCGGTTCCAGGCTCAAGTTCAATCACAAACTCGACCTCACGATCCGGAGGCATACCTGGCAACTCTTCAGGAAAGACATCTGGGAACTCACAGACCACCGGAACACTCTAAATAGCTTCCATAGCATCATCATTCAGAGCCGCCAAGGAGAAAAGCTGAATTGTAGGAGTCAGACTTGGAGAATAGACTATATGGCCTTCAGGAATTTTTAGAGAGACCGAATGTTTAGCACAATCAATCACAGCTGCATTTGCTGTTAACCAATCCATGCCCAAGATAACATCAATGTCAGAATTGCCCAGAATAATTAAGGAAGCCGGAAACGAAGAGCCACCAATCTCAATTTGATTGCCATGGCTGATTTTGGAAGATGCCCTTGTTGCTCCAGGAGAAAGGACCATTAACCGTTTAGGGAGAGGATCCATAGATAACCCATTCTCATCAGCAAAACTTGTAGAGACAAAAGAATGCGATGCACCAGAATCAAACAAATCTCGTACAGGAACTGAGTTAACAGGAAGCATACCCATCACAACTCGAGATGCATGCTCAGCTTGAGCGATGTTGACACAGTTGGCACAAGCAACCGTAGCCCCGGGCTTGGTGTTGATGTTGAGAGCCCGAGGTGGAGGTGCACAAACCATAGAGAACTTGCCGCAGGTCTTGGAGGTGGTGGAGGAAGAGCTTTGTTGTTCATAGGACAATTCCAGTGCTGATGCCCAGTGTTTCCACAAGTGTAGCAAGCACCAGGTGGACGTGGAGCAGCGTAGCCAGGGACTCTGCCAGGCGCTCCAGGGTAGTTGTGGTTGTAGCCCCTAGGAGCCGCGGTGAAGGAGTTTGGTGACCTTGCCGCGTAGCTTGACGGTCTTGGTGGAGCCGGGAGCGACGGTGGAGTGTTAGGAACCCACACGCGGCTCTTAGAAGGAGCTGTCATAGCTGAAGAGCTTGCTGCATCGCGGCTGTGTTTCTTTGACTCCTCAAACACTTGCCTACTTGCTTCTTCCGGCAGAGCTGTATGTTGGAGTTCCAGAAAAGACCCCGGCCTTGCATGAGTGATTGCATATTTGATTGATGCATTGATCCCTTGCCTGAACCTCTTTTGCTTCTTCTTGTCATCAGAGATCTCATCGCCACCATACCGAGAAAGGTTCATGAAGTTTCTGATATAGGTATTGACATTGTCATTGCCCTGCTTGAGGTTGAGAAACACTTCCTTCATCCTTTCCATGACAATTTCTGACAGATATTGCTCCTTGAAAGCCGCAGTGAATTGCTCCCAAGTAGGCTGAATACCAGAGTGGTCTGCCTTGAGGTAATTTTCCCACCATAGAGCTGCATCTCCCTTCAGAAGGTGCGTGGCACATTTTACCCATTCTTGCTGAGGAACATCCGCAGTCATCAGCAACCTTGACATTTCACGCAGCCAATCATCAGCATCAAGTGGCTGATCAGACACCTCAAATTGGCATGGGTTGAACTTCAGAAAACTCTTGATGTCTCCTCGCTTGGGAGGTGGAGGTAGCAGAACAAACTCGTTTCTCCTGACACTTTCTTCGAATCGCTGCTGGTTCTGCTGCATTGTTCCCAAGGCATTAGCAATACTCGCCAAAGCAGCCCCCAGTTCAGGTGGTATGTCCTCCTCAGAACGGCGTGGTGGTGCCATCCTGTGATTGATACAAAACACAAGTTAGTACTATAATGGAGAATAATAATAATCCAAAATAGTACCAAAATGGAATTAACCACGATTAAAGGATACAATTCACTAAGATGGTATTAAAATATCAACAAAGTTCAAGGCACCTAGAAGATATTAAGCATAACGCACACGACTGAACAAGGAGTGTGGTACACAAACTAACAAAGAAAAATTTTCCGCAAATTTCGGCATTAAAATACCACTATATGCGCAAAACCACTTAACGAATCAAGATTAGTAACTCTACCAATTCAATATACAAGAGCAAATGATAAAAGTAGTGGTATGGTCGCGACTCCATCCCGCACCCAAATCATTACTCCACACATGAATCAGTAAAACACATATCCCAAAACCTTCTTTTAAGATGAACCTAAAGATTAGTAACTACGGAAACGAACACCCCAAACAAGATAACGTCGGATAACAAAGAGTAAGACAGATCGCACTGGTATACAACGAATCAGATAGATCGCGTCGGTTTACAAAGGCCTGTCGGTATGGAATGTACCAACAGTTGATAACCAAAAGGCAGATAGTGATAACATTTGGATGCAACAGATAGACAAGGAATTCACACATAGACACACACACACAACCTATGGTACTACGGAACCCCGAACACGTGAATCCTAGTTTGAATTTTAGAAGAGGATTGAAAACGTTACACTTCCTTACTAGAAAAAGGGTGGGTGGGTGGGTAAGAAGAAAAATGGAAGCAATCCTACTCTCACGTTTTGTTTTTCCCTAGTATACATAGCTACCAAAATATTTTCTAGACTGACAACGACCATTTGGCTGAGACCCTGAAGGGCGGGATGGCTCTGATACCAATTGTAACTACCTCGGTGAATTACGCTCTTAGTTGCATGCCTGGATGGACGAAAGTAGTCAAAATAGTACGGTGGGGCCTAGGGGCCACTCACAGGTAGACCTGTCGGCCGTCCTAACCACTTCCAGAACATCAGGACAAGAACGAGCGGCGTAATCGGCAGGCGAAGGGATCAACTACATACACAAGTGAGTATGTATGCAAGCCACCATACAACTGTTCACAGAGCCATTCCATCTAAAAGAAATAGAAATATTGCAACGCCATACGGCAAGATCCAAATATCCTAGATAGAGATAATAGTTTAGGATAGCTCCTCATACATCAAACATGAGAGCATCAGGCGGAAGCAGAAAACAAGATCCGAGTACGGATAAGAAGCAAATCGGCATAAGATGCCACATAAATAAACACATCCCGCCCACAGATCTCGCGGATCCCCATCCCCAGAATCTCTACACCGAGTGATTGTTGCCAACGTCATCCGTCTCCTCCACCCAGTATCCATCTTGCGAATACACTTGTTCATCTGAATCAAACAATTTATCGTCTGAGACCCTAGGGGTACTCAGCAAGTCTTTATGCCTCTAAAGGGGACATATACCTGGGGTGACGCAATTGCAGCAAAAGATAATAACTAACAAGTCTACAGATACTCGCTAACCATCCGCCTAACCAATGATAGACGGATGTCCATTAATTAGTAACAATAGTTATAACAGTATAATTAACAGATCCATCCTCCTTCTCGCTTACCAACGAGAAAGCGGACGAACAACCCATATGTTGGCAGTTTTATTAACCATTCCATGAGCATTGCACTATTTACTAGTCAGGTATTTAGTCAGATTAAAAGCGGTACTTTAGTTATACTTGTCTATGATCGAGAAACTGTGCTCCAAGTCGTCCATAACCATGGACACAGCTTTCAGAAAGATTTACCCTGCAGGGGTGCACAAATAGCAACACACACTCGATCAACCTCGGAAAAACCAACTCAAAACCCAACAAGGCCTTCACGACAAAGCGATCACAGGATTCAGAAATATTTCAGGGGGCCACTACCCGCAACGAAGTTGGCCGGCTCCGAGACGGACCCAAGGTTTGCGCCAATGGCTGTAAACGACTGGGAACAGGAAAGTGGGACTGGGCTTGTCGATACCGCGAAAACACTCCACAATCCTAAACAGTATAGGTGCTCCTCACACAATCTTAAGTAAAACAGTAAAACATAGCATAAGTACAGGATAGTAATAAAGCCCCAAACTACTTTGTGGCCCCAAGAAATAGAAATGAATCAAGCTCTGGCTCAAGGGGGCCCATAAGGCCTCCCGGATGTGGACAGTGCGAATAGTCAAGGAACATGAATCAAGTACTCGGGGTCCTACGGGACACAAGTGAGCATGAAAAACCAAATAGCAGATATTGCTCACCGGTGCCTCTTTCATTAGTTATCCCATTACTACTCAGATTAAGTTGTTTAGGTACCTCGTTATCCATCAGATACTCACATACCCTACACATGCTGATCTACGACTCGCATGGCCCAAACAACTCCTGTAGTAATGGCTCATGGGATGGAGGAACAAGCTTCGGTGGGGTTTAAAAGTAAAGGCTATGCAGTACTTGGGATTCAGTTTAATGCAATCGCGACTCAATGATGCAAGAATAAGATAGAGGCAATAGGTACTATATGTATGCAAGCATGTGGTAGTGCTTGCCTGGCAGCGCAGTTGAAGCGAGAGATGGATCTGGGTAGAACTTCTGTGATTCCTGATAATTCTCCTGCTGGGCGTCTATTCGAAGAAGAACCTAACAAACAAGGGCCAACATAAATAAAGTGCACATGCATATGAATAAAATGCGACAAGCAAACAAGCATGCCATGATGAATGATGCACAATTTACATGGCAATAATGTAGCATGGCAAGGGTGAGGTGTGGGGACAAGAATAATTCATTTTATTATTTGTTTGGTCAAGTTTTATTGCCATAAACAGTTCTGATTTCTAATAATGACATGATGCATGCTTCAATTTAGAACATGGAATGCATGGTTAGAACGGGCTCGTCGCGCTGATCGATTTAGACATACTATTTGTCGAATTTGGAGTTGTAGATTTAAAGTTATTAATTAATTAAGAAAAGGCATTTTTATTGCATTTAAACAATTTCGAAAATTTAATTTGCCCAAAAGATATTTTGAATGGCATATTTGAATTCCTCACATTTTTCTGATTCCAAAACATATATTATATGTATTATTTGGAATTATAATTCAAAAGTTATTAAAAACAGATTTAAATTTGAATATAAACATTTCTGAAATTGTTTTTATCTAAACAGAAAAGCAGGTAGACTTTTTCTACTCAGAGAAACCTAGCCCAAGTCACTGGCGGGTGGGACCTGAGCTGAACTGGCGCAGCTGCGCGCGCCAGGCTTTTCTTACCGCACGGAAGGCTAGCCGCAGCAACTGATAGGTGGACCCGATGCTAGAGCGGGCCCACACGCCAGCGGGGGTGAGGGGGTTTTCCACTGCGGCTGACAGGTGGGGTCCGGTTGGAGCGCGGGTTAGGGGTTACGAAAACGTGGGGGCTTTTTGTAAAAAGGTTGAAGGGGCTGACCGGTGGGGCCTGGTGTACCGCGGGTTGAGGGAGAAAATAAAAAAGGGGTTTTCTGGAAGATGCGCATCGCTACTATGGATCTTCTCTGAACCTACTGTCGACAGGCTAGATATGGCTTACGCGACGCCGCGACAAGGAACGCTCATGCACGCCGGCGTGCAGAGCGTGCTCGACAGATGGTCCGACGTGAACAGGAAGCAACGGCGAGGGCGGAGATGTTAGGGCGGATTGGGGGCTCACCGCGGTGGCGTCGCTGGTGATGGATCGGGCCGAGGAGCAGCGGGGCGACGGTGAGTCAGAGGCCGAGCGAGCTAGGGTTTCCGTAGGCGTCGCGGATCTGCGGCAGGTCTGGGGCCTCTTCTCCTGGCTGTTGTGCATGGGAACGACGCATAAGGTCGCCTTGGTCTTCCCCGACACCAACACACCCGCCCGCTGCCGTGGTTTGTCAAGGAGATGGAGGTGGCCGACGATGGGGTGGAGAGGAGTGGCAGGTGAGGGAGAAGGGGAGGCGCAGAGGCCAGGAGGAAGATCTGGCACGGCAAAGAGACGGGAGGGAGACGTGGGGGTAGATAAGGACGGGAGAGAGAGGGGGAGCCGTGGGGTAGCTCGGTGGAGAAAAAGGTGGCTCGGCCACCTTTTTCCTTCCTCTCCACGAGCATTTGCTCATCCGGCTCGGCAGGGGCGTGGGGTGGCTGCAGGTGGGGACGGGCGAGGTCAGAGAGGCTGGCTCGGGTGTGGGGTAGCTTGGCAGAGAGAGAGAGAAAGAGAGAGGCCGAGGGTGAGGGTGAGGGGTAGATGGCATGGCTAGGGTTGGGCTCGGGTTAGGTTTAGACTAGGGGTTTTGGTAGATGGGGTGGTTCGGCCTGGTGGGGCCTCTTTGGCAGGGGAAGAGAGTGAGAGAGAGGACATCTAGGGGGGATGCTCGGCATGGTGAGAGCAAGGTGATGGTGAGGTTAGGGTTAGGGTAGGGATGAGGTTAGGGTTTAGATTAAAGTGGGGTGTGGTGGTGATTAGGGTTTGAGCATGGACAAGACAAGATCAAGCATGAAGTAAGGAGGTGGGGTGAGGGTGAGATTTGATTGACACATGGTGATGGTGAAGAAACACACAAGAGAGAGAGATAAGGTGTTTAGGATTTTAGGTGCACATGGCAAGGAGAGAAAAGATCAAGATGGTGAGGGTTTAGAGTAGAGCAAAAAGAATAGAGCCCACAAGAATTGATTCCCAAAGGAGCCATGATCCACTCCAAAAAATCCAAGATGATAAGGTGGTGATGATCTTGCATGGCCCATGCATATTCAATAAATGCCATATTAGGTTTTGTGAAAACAAAATAATAATCATGGCATTTATACATATGCCTTCCAAAATATGGAGTAAGGCCAAGCTAAAAGAATTTAAAAGAAGGTTCCATGTGGAGTGGATGGAGATGACCATATTTGAATATAATTTGGGACATGCTAGTGTGTGTGTTCCACTAGATGTGTAATAGTCTCAAAATATTCCAACATGAGCAAATATTCCAAGACAACCCATATGGAAGCTAGAAGAAGGGGTACCCCCACAAAGCATGCCAAGGTGGCTTCACATCTCAATAATGTGAAAACAACATGATGCTAGGGTGGAAGCATGTAGAATAGTAAGAGGATCCATCCCAACACATATGAGTTAGAGGTAAACACAAATAAGATGCAAAGCTCACATATGGTGGAAAAGTGGAATTATGGGGTGGTGACAAGAAAGGTGGTGGAGTTAATAAAAGATATGCCCCCAACTCAACTTGGGCATCAAGCATTTAGCAAGAACCAAATACAATATATCAAGAGGCAAATACAATTAATAATGCATATGAGAGAAGAACCAAATGAAAAGGGTTTTATATGATGCTCAAATGCAAGGTGGCATGATGACATGAGCATGATATAATTATGGTGCAACAATTATATGTAGGAAGTAGCAATTATATTACTAAACCATGTAGCATTACATATGTTAGACAAATGGGATGCTACACGAGGTGTGGGGATGGTGATGAGGAAGTGAACGAGAGAGAAAACACAATTAGTTTTGCATGCATATATATAGTAAAGGTCCTAGAATTTACTACTATTCACTATACCCTGTACCTCATTTCAGGAACCTATCACATCTTTTCTCTGACATCACACCGCCTTCAAATCCTCCTCTTTGCTGCTCTCGCGCTGCCTCCTCTATGCTCTCGGTCTCTTCTCGCTCTCAGTTTTTTCAACGGGAGAAACTCCTAGTGGCAATATTGCTCATCATGCCAATAATCACACATGTACTTGTACCAAATACGGGAACACCACCATGCCAAGTTCTTGCATAGCTAAGAATTTGAATTTTTAGAACTCCCGGTGGTTTTGCTGTACTGAATTCCTAGTTAGGTTTGAAAGATTTTTGGAAATTTACATGTGCCTTGGTACGACAGCTCGACTCTATGTCTGTATGTATCTCTAGTGTGTTCGTCAACCAGGTTGGTGTGGAGTAGGAGGAGTACATAGGAATGAAACCACTTTGGTCCTTTGGGGCAAAAAATTCAAATTTTTCTGGTTTTACAATTTTCACTTGCTTCCAAACATCAGGTGGGAAGGTTATTCAAAAGATCGGCCGTTCACAGTACTTCTTATCTTATCTTTACCTTGGCTTATCTTTTACAATACCATACCACTATATAGTGTATGAATAATTTTCAACATTGATCGTTGGGTCAAGACTAGCAAATCCAAACATCGCTAACCGTTGGATCTTCTTTTTCATTCTAGTAACATCTAGAAGATTCTATTGATAATACCGTTTACATCGAAGACCTCAAGAAATAGAAAATTACATAGAGATCCATAAATTTAGCACAAAGGTCCCTAAAGTTAAGCAAAAAAGTAGTCATTTCCTTTTCCAGCGAGCAGCTGACTGATGGCTCGGTCTTGATGTAGAGCTCGTTGGGAACCCCAAGAGGAAGGTATGATGAGCACAGCAGCAAGTTTCCGTCAGTTATGAAACCAAGGTTATCAATACAGTAGGAGCAAGGAAAAACCCCAAAGGTGTTGCTAGCTAATCCTTGGCAGGGCGCACTACCGGTGCTAGTAGCAACATGGA
This sequence comes from Avena eriantha, assembly GCA_910589775.1. Lineage (NCBI taxonomy): Eukaryota > Viridiplantae > Streptophyta > Magnoliopsida > Poales > Poaceae > Avena > Avena eriantha. The sequence continues at coordinate 186,275,220 of OU342741.1, read as the reverse complement.
GACCTGCACAACACAACCACAGAACTCTGTCCCCAACTTGCGATGAGGTTGTCAATCTCACTGTGTTTTGCTGAAAACAAAGGATTAAACGTATCGAATGGAAAGAAGTAAAAGTTTGCAGAAAGTAAACACAAAGCAGTAAACAGTTTATAGATTGTATGTAAGAAAAGGACCGGGATCCATAGTTCACTAGAGGTGGATCTCCTTAAGATAGATAACATGCTGGGTGAACAAATTATAGCGGGGCAATTGACAAACATCGAGAAAGCAATACATGCATATACTAATCATCTGGACTCCTTTGAGACTTGATTGGGCATTACAACATTATACATAGACTGCCATCCAACTGCATCTATGACTAATAATCCACCTTCAGGTTATCATCTGAACCCCCTCCAGTATTAAGTTGCAAGCAACAGATTATTGCTTTACGAATTGCGTGTAAATTAAACAATACGATTGTTCTATGAACAAAGGATTGTTGTTTTCTCCCTAGTAGCAACATCACATCTAGTACCTTCGAGATTTCTGTCACTTCCCCAGATTACTAGAGGCATGAACCCACTATCGAGCATAAATACTAACTCTTGGAGTTGCTAGCATCTAATTGGCCAAGATAGCTACTACCAACGGAAAGCATGCAAGATCACAAATAGCAAAGACATGATAGAATCAATAATCAATCTGAAATAGCATCTCAATATCCATCGGATCCCCGCAAACACAACATGCAGAATTACAAATAGATGATCTTGATCATGAATGGAGCTCACAAGATCTAGACATGAAAGCACAAAGGAGGAGAACCAGCCATCTAGCTACTACATGGATCCGTAGTCCAAGGATGAACTACTCACCCATCACACCGGAGGCTTGCATGGTGATGAAGAAGGCCTCCAAGGTGAATTCCCCTCTCCGGCAGGGTGCCGGGAGGAGCTTCAGATCCTCCCGATCTAGGGATGGAGATGACGACGACTACAGACTCTTTGGTGGATTTTTGATCGGGTACTTAGGGTTTTCGTCCCGATGGCATCTTATAGGCAGAAGGAGAGGCCGAGGGGGTGCTGGGGTCGGCCAGACCACCCCCTAGCACGGGCTAGGCCTGGCCGCGCGGCCAGGTGGTGTGGTCGGCCCCCAGCCCTTCTCCGTCTCGTATTCTGGCATTTGATGACTTCCGGAAAAATAGGCATTTTGGCTTTTGTCCCGTCCAATTCCGAGAATATTCATTTTCTAACTTTCCTGGAACCAAAAACAGTAGAAAACAGGCAACTGACACTGTGGCTCTTATTAATAGGTTAGTCCAAGAAATCATATGAAAAGTACTCCAAAGTGTGGACAAAACACAAGAAAGTGGATAAAACCAAGCATGGAACATAAAAAATTATAGATACATTTGCAATGTATCAACATCCCCAAGCTTAACTCCTGCTCGTCCTCGAGTAGGTAAGTAATAAAAAGAAAGAATAATTTTTGAGGTGACATGCACCATCAAATACTTGATCAAAGTATTTGTAAAACATTCAAAGATGGGATCATAGTACTTCAATCATAACATGAAAGACAAAGTTCTAGCAATAAGATAAAGAAACTATGATGCAACATGAAAAGGCACAAACAAAAGATTCATGAATAACAATGCTTTGCAAGACATTTGTTTGTTTCACATAAAAAACATAGCATAATAGTATTCAGCTTGTCCCTCATAGAGTAGCAAATATAAATGCATAGGACACCTTCAAAGTTCATAAGAGTGACTAGATGCAAATAGTTTAAAACAAGCAATATCAAGTTATGCATCAATCAACTAGTCTTGGGACAATGCACATAGAACTAAGAATGGCCACTATGCTCTCAAAGTAGGTGCATAAAGGTAGAAAGTGGAGACTCAATATAATGGTGGAAGAAGGGCCTTCATAAAAGGAAGTAGGGATTCAAGTCTCATAAAGAGCTTCCAAAAATTATGGTACTTATAGCTTTCAGCTCTCATTGCCCCTATCATAAGCATATTGAAGTGATTAAGGTTAAAGTGAACAAACTATGGTGTACATGCTTGACGAAGTATAAGTTACAAATCTCATGTCCCTGGTATACGAGGGCCGCTCCTCATGCTACTCAAGTTTAGTCACTGGTAAGTTCTTGTCATTGTAAGTACATGTGTATGATAGAGAACCGCCAACGGGGTACCCCTTGCCCGATGATACGGAAGAATCTCCATATCAAAATGACAAGGCAAGCAGACAACGAGCATCTCAGCAATCTTCTTATTTACCATGGGAATATGGTGCCTTTTTCTCTCTTTCCTCTTTTCATAATCTTTTTTTCTTTTTCTCTTTTTTACTCAATATAGGACTCTTTTTTTATAAAAGAATGCTTCATAGACAGCCCATTATGGTTACGCTGCAGGTTTCCACCATGTCAGCATGGATTAGACTAGCGGGCCAGGCGTTTCTCTAACACATATACATAACTCCATGGACTTACAAGATCCCCTTTCATTTCACACCGATGACACCCATATACAAAAACATGATATAAACTAGGTACAAGTACCAAGTGCAATGTTGAAAGCGTTCCCCATGACAACATGGTTCTGCTAATTCCCAACAAATAAGTGCAAGCATATACAACATAGATGACACAATGGTTCAAGTTTATTAAGGGCAAGAAAAGTAAAGTGTGCCATCAAGTTCGTGAGAGCTTTAATCACTAGTTTTCTCATAACAAGTTTAATTTGGAAGGTAAACAAAAGCATGAATATACTTGGAATAGCATAAGCTAGTAGGTAGGTATGGTGGACTCTTTGGAATCACTTGGTTTAGGGAGTTAGATGCATGAGTGGAACTCATACTTGGTTGTGGAGGCTAGCAAAAGACTGGGAGCGACAAACTAAGAGAGCAATAATGGCCGTAATCATGCAGAGCGACAAAACATCATTGATCAAAGCATAAAGTGACACTACAAGTTGAAAACTAAATGATCATAAAGGCTATGGTGACTTGAAATAGTCATAACATGGTGTGAGCATGTGCCAAGTCAACCCAAATAAAGCATCAAAGGAGAATACCACTATACTATGCTTTAATATGCTAAAACAACGCATGATTCATCCAAGGCACATTAAGAAATCTCAATTGTTTATAACAAGTCATGCTACAGCAAAGAATACTAAGCATAAATCCAAAAAAATATCAAGCATGACATGATAGAGCATAGGCCACAGTCAAAAACGAGCTTTTTTTTACCACATAAGCATGAACTTTCCTACTCTTTTCCAAACCAAACCAAACTATTTGCAAACCATTGTATGAAAGAGGGGGTCAAACCAATTTATTCAGAAAACTAAGAAAACCAAGCAAACGAAAAACCAAAACGAAAACAAAAAAGAAGACGCTCCAAGAACAACACAACTGTGCATGAAACAATAAAAATGAAGCGTTTGGAAAAAACCTGGGATTTTTATTGATGAAGAAGGGGATGCCTTGGGCATCCCCAAGCTTTGATGCTTGTACTTCTTGGATATTTCTTGGGGTGACACACGTGGCATCCCCAAGCTTGAGCTTTAGTCCATCCTTCATCTCATTACTCATTCCTTCCATACACCTGAAATTTTTCCTTCATATAAAACTTCACACAATCTTTATTAGCAACATTAGTGCACTCAAGATAATAGGTCTTAAGGTTCAGTTATAACACCAATAAACTTACATTAGAACACTAGATACTGTAGCACTTCACTCAAAAATATCAATTTCCCAAAAGAACTCAAAAAAGAACCAACAAGAAGCAAATGCAGAAAATGGTAGAAATCTGTCAAAACAGACCAGCAGGTAAAGACGAATTTTTTCGAAGACCTTCTGTTACTCAAATCACAAAGTGTTGAACTAACGAAAGTTAGATAACAACCTAGGGCAGAAGCACAAAACTTTACGCCTCAAAAAGAAATTCAGAGATTTTACACGAATTTTTACGGTAAAAGCACAGAAATCTGTTTCGGGACAACAACTTTCCCAATCATTACTTCTCTCTCATTAGAGGTTACTCTTGGCACAAAAAGCAAATAAAAAGGATAAGGAGCGGTTATTACTGAAGTAATAACTTCCAATACTCATCTAGAACTTTTGTATTATCTCCCAATAAGTACTTTTATTTAACGCCATTAAGTTAGGCATAAGAAGCAAGAAGAAGAATCAAGTGTTCTCAAATGAAGAAGCATTAAGATTAATACCAGAAATATCTTCAACAAGGCAAGGTATATCATCCAAATAAGTTCTAGAGGATCCTCTCTCAATGCTATTAGGTTCGCTATTTTCATCAAAAGGGTGTTCAGGAACAATCCAATCAAGATTCTTTTCTATGGCTTCATGTATTGCTACTAGTTTAAAGGGTATTGGTATCTTAGGTTTCTCCCCATTAGGTTCGGTTTTGTTCATCTTTTCTCGTGTACCAACAACATCTACACATGAGCCTAGGATATTGAAACGTTCATAGACTTTTCTAGCTTCCTTGGCAACATCATAGACCTCCTTAAACAAAGTTTCTAGAATAAAATCCCTCTTTTCAGGGTCCTCAATTTCTTTAAGCTTAAGAAACATTACTTGCATTAAGGGGTTGAGGTTAACAAACCTAGCTTCTAACATGTGAATTAAAAAGGCTACAACAATCTCATAGTTTGGAGCAAGTTCGGAAAGGGATCTATCCTCAGTATCTTCATGCTTACTAACATGATCAAAGAATTCTTCAATATTATATTTCCCAATTATAGAACCACTACCAATTGAAAGGTCTTTTAGGGTGAATTTAGGGATCAACATGGTGAGCTAAGGAAGAGGCAACAACTAAAGGAGACTTAATTTTTTTGTGTTTTTGATAAAGAAAGCAAACTAGTAAAACTAATTTTTTGCGTGTTTTTGATAAAGAAACAAGCAAACAAATCAAAAAGAAACTAAGCAAAACAAAAATAACAAAGTAAAGAGATTGGTTATGAGGGACTCCCCTTGTGAAGATGTCCTTGACTCTCCGGCAACGGCACCATAAAAATGCTTGATGGCTCGGTGTTGATGTACAGCTCATTGGGAACCCCAAGAGGAAGGTATGATGAGCACAATAGGAAGTTTCCCTCAGTTATGAAACCGAGGTTATCAATCCAGTAGGAGCAAGGAAACACCCCAAAGGTGTTGCTAGCTAATCCTTGGCAGGGCGCACTACCGGTGCTAGTAGCAACATGGAGACCTGCGCAACACAGCCACATAACTCTGTCCCCAACTTGCGATGAGGTTATCAATCTCACCGTGTTTTGCTAAAAACAAAGGATTAAACGTATCAAATGGAAAGAATTAAAAGTTTGCAGAAAGTAAACACAAAGCAGTAAACAGTTTATAGATTGTATGTAAAAAAAGGACCGGGATCCATAGTTCACTAGAGGTGGCTCTCCTTAAGATAGATAACATGCTGGGTGAACAAATTACAGCGAGGCAACTGACAAACATCGAGAAAGCAATACATGCATATACTAATCATCTTGACTCCTTTGAGACTTGATTGGGCATTACAACATTATACATAGACCGCCGTCCAACTGCATCTATGACTAATAATCCACCTTCAGGTTATCATCCGAAACCCCTCCAGTATTAAGTTGCAAGCAACGGATTATTGCTTTATGAATTGCGTGTAAAGTAAACAATACGATTGTTCTATGAACAAAGGATTGTTCTTCTCTCCCTAGTAGCAACCGCACATCTAGTACCTTAGAGATTTCTGTCACTTCCCCAGATTACCAGAGGCATGAACCCACTATCGAGCATAAATACTAACTCTTGGAGTTGCAAGCATCTACTTGGCCAAAATAGCTACTACCAACGGAAAGCATGCAAGATCACAAATAACAAAGACATGATAGAATCAATAATCAATCTGAAATAGCATCTCAATATCCATCGGATCCCCGCAAACACAACATGCAGAATTACAAATAGATGATCTTGATCATGAATGGAGCTCACAAGATCTAGACATGAAAGCACAAAGGAGGCGAACCAGCCATCTAGCTACTACATGGATCCGTAGTCCAAGGATGAACTACTCATGCATCACACTGGAGGCTTGGATGGTGATGAAGAAGGCCTCCAGGGTGAATTCCCTTCTCCAGCAAGGTGCCGGGAAGAGCTTCAGATCCCTCCCGATCTAGGGATGGAGATGACGGCGGCTACAAACTCTTTTGTGGATTTTTGATCGGGTACTTAGGGTTTTCGTCCCGAGGGCATCTTATAGGCGGAAGGAGAGGCCGAGGGGGTGCTGGGGTCGGCCAGACCACCCCCTGGCGTAGGCCAGGCCTGGCCGCGCGGCTAGGTGGTGTGGCTGGCCCCCAGCCCTTCTCCGTCTCATATTCTGGCATCTGATGACTTTCGGAAAAATAGGCACTTTGGCTTTTGTCCCGTCCAATTTTGAGAATATTCATTTTCTGACTTTCCTAGAACCAAAAACAATAGAAAACAGGCAGCTAGCACTGTGGCTCTTGTTAATAGGTTAGTTCAAGAAATCATATGAAAAGTACTCCAAAGTGTGGACAAAACACAAGAAAGTGGATAGAACCAAGCATGGAATATCAAAAATTATAGATACATTTGCAATGTATCATTGACCCATACCCTTTGTACTACTGTACTTACTCCACACACACACACAAAATGCTCCTCACTTTTGAACTAGCGTGCTGCGGGTGTGCTTGGTGCTTCCTCTTCATAGGGTGTGAAATGGCACGATAAGGCATGTCGATGCACGTGCGCAACACCATGTTTTGGACGAGGATAGATCAACCAGCCGCCAGGGTGTGGGGATGGTGATGAGACACTAAAGAAGAGAGAAAACACAATTTGTTTTGCGTGCATATTCATTTTTCATCATCATCATCATCATCATCATTCATCATATAGTGTACCAGTTTTAAGTCTAGCTCATAGTATCAATCCTAGCCGTTGGCCTCAAACATCTAATGGCCTTCAGCTGAGGTATTCATAGTGAATAGTAGCACCACTTGACTCCACCGTGTTCTCAAACCTTCCCCCTTCATTCCTAGGAAAAAGGCCCATACATCCATGCATGACCGACGACCAGAAATCTTTTGAGTGCATGCCTTATGGCCACTGACCTCTTGAACAACAACAGGTTGTAAGTGCAAGGATGAACATGAAAATAATATTTTACCAATTTAGTGAGTGCGGTTCCAACCTGATACATTTCTTTTGATGTGGCTTAGCTTATCTTTTTTTACTTCTAATTTCAATTGTTATCATCAATAAGTGGCGATTGTCTTACTATTTAATCTATCCATATCATTCATTTGTCTTGATTTATATTTCTGTGTTTCTTATAGACGTGTAGATGCTTGAGTAAGATAATGGCTGAGTTTAAATCGTGCGAAGCATATGCATCTAACTAAGGTTGGAAGCCCTCTAAAATACTAGTTTGGAAGTAGTAGAGGAAAGTATAGGATACTTCATTTTTTGAACTTGGAATTACCACTTCCCATATCGAGTACTAGTTGTAGTCTATATAATGTCCATGAGAAAAAACTCTGTGTGACAATGGGCTTCACCTATGTGTAAAGTGTGAACTTTAGCCTCAAGGTGAGACCCACTTTATTTTAGGAAATCTTGCAATAGGTAAAGAGGGAACTATACACTTAAGGGTGGATCCACGTGTGATCTATCCATATAAATGACAAAGTAACAGAAACCATGGAGCATCATTGTATGATCTTCCATCTCTCGTACGTCTTCTCTTCTAAGTTTTTTTTCTCGGAAAGGATCCTGGCATTAAAATAAACATAGAATAGTATCTCGTATCAGGAACCCATCATAGCTTTTCTTGACATCACACCACCTTCAAATCGTCCTGTTCATTTCTCTTGCACTGCCTACTACGTGCTCTAAGTCGCTTCTCGCTCCTAGATTTTTTTTCAACAGGGGGAAACTCCTAGTGGCAATATTGTTTGTCATGCCAAGAAGCACCCATGTATTCCTACCAAATATGGGAACACCACCACGCCAAGTTCTTCCATAGATAAGAACTTGAATTTTTTAGAACTCCCGCTGGTTTTGTTGTACTGAGTTCCTAGTTAGCTTCAAAAGATTTTTGGAAAATTTTATGTGTGCCTTGGTAAGGCAGCTCGGCTCTGTGTCTATCTGTGTCTCTGGTGTGTTCTTCTGCCGGGTTGGTGTGGAGTAGGAGGAGTACATAGGAAGTAAATCACTTTGGTCCTTGGTGGCAAAAAAATTAAACTTTTCCATTTCCAAATTTTAACTTGCTTCCCAAACATCGGGAGGGAAGGTTATTGAAAAGATCAGTCATTCGTAGTACTTATTATCTTATCTTTATCTTGTCTTATATCTTATATATCTCACCTTATAATACCACTATATAGTGTACAAATAACTTTGAACACCGACCGTTGGATCAGGACTAGCAAATTCAAATATTGCTAACCGTTCAATCTTCTTTTCCATTCTAGCATTTAGAAGATTCTATTGATAGGCTTTTTGCACAATAAACGCTAGTACGTGCAAACCTCAAAATACGCTTCATTTCTTAGAACCACTTTTGGCTACACATTGTGGTTGCCCTTATAATTTCCATATTTTAAGTACTAGGAATTTTCAAGCTTCCTAGCTAACTTTGCACACTTTAGTAACTTTTTACCGATTTACTGAAATAAAGAAAATACAAAAAAAACAAAAGATTTACGCATGATGACCTATCATGTTGACTGCATTGCGTGCCATGAAAACGGCAATCATGGCAAGTAATACGCGTAAGAGGACGCCACATGAAAGTATTTGGTTTATTTTAATTATTTTATTTTATTTTACCATGTCTTTAAAACATTATCAAATATATATGTAGGCATGAAGTAGATTCTTAGCACGAAGTTAGTTGCATTTCTCAAAACTTGCGCTATTCTTGGTATATTGACAGTGTTGGTACCTTCAAACGATATTTGTAAAATTAAAGAGCAAACCTATCATGCATACTTGTAGTTTATACCTGACCTAATTTTGTTAAATTGACATAAAGTCCTCTATATGGGAGAAATTAGCTAGGAAGCTTGAAAAATGCTAAAACTATAGAATTGTGAGAAAAGCATGGCCTACTTTGTCTAAAATGTGGGGTGGTGGCCTTTTTTCAACTAGGGTAGGCCTAGAAGGAGCAATATGCTTCATTTAACAACTTAACACGGTCAATGGAAGAAAATGTTACATCAAGGACCTAAAAAAAGAGAAATTACATCCAAGTCCATATATTTAAGACAAAGGGATCTAAAAATATGCATGTAAAAGCATTCAAATTTGTCTCTCATTCTCCACCCACTAGCCGAGGCATACTCTTCATACAAAGTACTAGAACTTGTACTTGCTTAACTAAGGAAATTAGCTGGTGCTCACTTTAGCCAGATCTTGTTGATGAAGTACACCGAATGTAATGGAACGTATCTTATCTTGTCTTACCACTATATAGTGTGTACGTATAACTTTGAATATTGACTGTTAGATTAAGACAGGCAAATCCTAACATTGATAGATGTTGGATCTTCTTTCCATTTTAGTATCTAGAAGATTCTATTGATAGTCTTTAGCACAATAAACGCTAGTATACGCAAACCTCAGAACACACTTCATTGCTAGGTTTAAGGGTCCTTGTGCTAAATGCATGGATTTGGATGTAATTTTTATTTTTATGAGGTTCTTGATGTAACTTATACTTCCATGTACCGACCGTGTTAACTGAAGCACCTCGCTCCTATCAACGTAATTTTCATTGTTCCAGCTATCAACAAATAACACTCAATTCTCCACTTTCCAAGTGATAATGAGATTGTTATTTTCCATAAAGAAAGTCCAAAGAATATGGATCTGAATGCCACAAGCCAAGCTTTCATACATATACAGTGGACCAACATGTTATACTTATGATTCTCATGTTAATTTTACGAGTTTTAAAACTTCCTAGCTAACTCTGCCGACTTGAATCAAACTTTATGTCAATTTATCAAAATTAGGTCAAGTATAAACTACAAGTAAATTGTAGGTTGCTTTGGAAGTTTTACAAAAAATCTTTTGGAGGTACCCATCAGGGGGTCAATTAATATATTAGAAACCATCAAGAGTTTTGACGACAGGTTCAACTTCTTGCTAAGATTTTGCATCTTGAAAATTTAACAAAATCAAGTCAAACCTGAGCTACAAGTAATCATGATAGATTGATCCTGACAAGAAGTCTTTAGCACAATGAACACTAGCTATGCACAAACCTCAAAACATAGTTCTCCATCATTCTAGACTCTTCTCTCCCATTTCGCTGGAGCATGCTACCAAAAATTTCAAGTATTATGTACTAGTATATTGTACTTTCAAGCTAACTTTGCCCACTTATATGACTTTTTGTCGATTTATTGGAATTAGGTCAAATTAATTTTAACTACAGGAAAATGGTGGATTGCTCCTGAAATTTTACAAAAGATCTTTAAAGGTAATCCACTAGGCAACCAACATACGAGAACGACCGAGAGTTTTGAATTATTTCGCATCTCGCTAATAATTTGCGAGCGGACAATCTCCAAGTGGCAGTACTTTCTTTTTGCAAAAACGTGAACTTTTCTTGTAAAGAAAGTATAATACTTGTACTATAGGAAAAAGTTGACTCAAAATGTAGGGGGAAACCGAAGAGCTACTGTATAATATATTTACTATGAGCTCGGACTAGCCCTAATGGGGGTATCATAGGTGGTATCATACATTACATTCATGCAAAATGCTTATGTGTCACTGCAATTAATGATGAAATAGGTGGTGTTGGTATCATAGGTAGATACAATATCATAGCATGTTAAAATTGAAAAGCTAATATCAAATAAATATTGTATATAATTTTACATTGAGATTCTACAAAATAATAAATATACCAAGACTATGGTACTACTACATTATATTATGCATTGTGGAGATGGTATTATATAGTACTAGTATCATATTGTACATGATACTACTATATGATAGTACTCCCCATTGTGACTAGTATCAGAGAATAAAAGGGAGGCATCGCGAGAGGGTAGCGACAAAGAGGAGTTGAAGGCGGTGCGGTGCAATGTTAAAGCAAATTTATGATGGGCTCCTAACACGAGGTACTCCTGCAGCCTTATAGTGTGCTACTCCTCCTCTATGTAAGGAAAATAAATTGTGTATTACTCTCTCCTTTGCTGCCCTCATGTCCATCCTCCAGCTGATCTCTCCCTTGTCCACAGTGTGGCGCTCCGCACGTGTTCCATGGCACTATGATGGCTCTGTGTATATATATTTTTACAACTTTTCTCTAATATCGAACCTCCTTCAACTCCTCTTCACTGCTGCCCTCTCGGGCTGCCTTCTCTAACCTCATAATCTCTTCTACAATAGCTACTTGTTTTTCCCCTCCATTTTGATCCATATTTTTCCTAGTACTACTACTTGCTTTACGGAAAACAACGTTCTAGTTTTCGCAAAAAAAATCCCATCACTTGGAAGATTGAGATCATATCTTTTCCTAATACTTTTTGGAAACTCCCCTTGGCAACATATTGTTTACCATACCAAGATGCACCAATCTACCTAATATGGGAAAATTACCATAAACTATGATGTGGATCACATGATATGGCATTGACCTTGGTGATGCATGCAAAATACATACATGAACTTTGCACTTTATTACTTGATATTTCAACATATTTGCATCATATATGGGTTATATTCATGTTTTATAATGATTATTGGGAATAATTCACACATCCCATATTGCTTTGGAATTAACCCTGCCGAGGCAGAAAACCCATGTTTCAATGTTTTTGACTTTCAAATACCGAAATGACGTCCAATTGACCTGAATCTTCATGGGACCCAACATTTATCATAATGAAGAACAATGGGCCAAAGATCCGCGAGAAAAGAAGACCAAGAAGGGAACAGGCACAGCAGCCGCGGCCCACCCCTGGCCATGACTGATATGCTCTTTCCTCCCTCGAGTATGTGATGCCTTCGATTCTTCCACCAAACGACTTGTGTTGACCTAAAACCTACTATATATAACCTATTTCAGAGATCCTCGACATAGATGGAGGCGGAGATAGAAAACACAGAAATAAACAGTCAGGAGGCTGCCGCCGGAGAAGATTAGAGGGGGAACACTGCCAGAATCACCCTGGAGGGCTCCACCCCTTCGACGTGTTCATCATCAACACCTACAATAAGATATTATCCATCCCCTAATGTAATCTCTTGGCAAACATGATGTGTGAAGCAATATTTTATCTTCCCTTGATCTATTGTGACTCCATGTCTTTGTTTGAGTAGTGAATTATTATGGAAAAGTAAAATAGTTTGTTTATTGGTTGCATTCAGTGTTGTTATATTTTATGATTGTATTCTTGTACAATATATGAGTGCACGCATATGTTGGGGAATGCATGTAAGGTGATCACTATCGTATAATGGAGTGGGGAGGACCGTGGAGGATAGAAAACCATGGTCCAATCCATAAAGTTACATTAGGGGGACATATATCCAGGACCCTAGAGTTTACAACTATGGTGGGACAATTATGTCTTAATAATTCCTATGTTTGCTCAGTAACATGGCCTTAGGATCCATCATAAGAGTTGTGTATGCACATTTATTTGGCTGCACTTTATTAAGACTCCGTCTTGGAAGAAACAATAAACAACCAAACAAACGAATGAAATAACAATTGCCTAAACATTTAATCCCTTAGAGAAACTTGCTAGTTGAGAAAACTTGCCACCACTCCACTCCACTAGCACTAGTTTACTTGTAGTTTCCACTAGCACATATTTTATTTATTTTCTAGCTAGTACCAAAACAAAACACACACTTATATCCTAGCTTTGCATATAAGGCCATATAAGAGGATTATAGGGCTTTAAAGAATAAATAGTTTACCTTCAGCTCCTCGTGGGTTCGACACCCAAATACTTATAGAATTGTACTACGGTGATCCCCTGCACTTAGGGGTTATCAAGATACTTTTCTGGCGCCGTTGCCAGGGAGTGTAGTGCTAGGCTTATATACTTTCTTGCATTGCTAGTTTATTTTTAGTACCTTTTTATTTTATATAAAACTAAAACCCAAAAAAATTATATGGATCCTTTTCCCAAGATTAACCATGAGATTTATGATTTTTATGTCAAATATATTGTTTTGGGAACTAACCTTTTGGATGCAAGAGATAATGCTGATAGTGCCAAGGAAGAAGATGGCAAAATCCTAAGTTTGGGAATGTTCACACCCCAAGAAGAAGAGGAAAAGGAAGAACAAGTGGAGGAAGAATGGAGTAGCTACCCATCTCCTCCTCCCAACAATGGTAATGAACACATTCCTACTATTGATGATTCTTTATTGCCTAGTAGTCCTCCATGTGGAACAATTATGACTAATATATGGGAGGATGAAAGTGATATAATTGAGTTAGATGATCCATTATTCTCATTAGATGACTTGTCTTTGTATGGTGAATCTATTCAAAACTATGAGATTATGTTTAACTTTAATGCTTGCAACTATTATAAGAGAGGAAATAAGAATCCTCTTTATATTTCTATGTTATTTAAATTGCAAGCTACTAATAATTATATGCATTGGATACCACAACCTTGCTGCCATTTATTCATATATAAAATGCCAATGCATAGGAAGATATTTAGACTTAAAATAAAATGGTTTAATGTTTTGTGATGTGTTCGATGTTCCTCATGCTTTAATTTCCTATTCAGTTTGAGCACACCTTTATATCTTGTAAATATGTAAAATAACTTTACCTACTGATTTCTAACAATTCGTTTAAGATTCTCAGTTTTTATAAATTTGGGGAAAGTAAATGAGAAGGATGAGCAATGGAGAAGTTGGGGTCGACCTTGAACATGTGTTGTTCATGCCAATGGAACCATTGAAAAATCTCTATCATTAAAACTTCTCCCATTATAAAAAATATAAAAAGAGTGTTTATTACTACTGTAACATCACCCTTGTATCTTACTTTCTCATCTTTGTGCCAAGAATAGCCTCTTTTGAGAGGTAAGATCAAACACTTGTAACTTGCTGTCTAGAAAACAGATTTCTGAGCTTCACTGCAAAAAATGTTAAACATCACAGAAGAGTGATTTTGACCTGAAATTTCAGGTCAGCAATATTCATCTCTTTACCCACATTTAGTTAGTTAAAAGTTTATTGATTTGAGCAACATAAGTGCCTCTGAAAATTCGATCTTTACAGACTGTCCATTTTTTGAAAGATTTTATTTCTATTATGCATTAGTCTTGTTACCTCTGTTTTGTGTGGTTCCTTTTTTATCAAAGAGCAATACGAAACCATAGTAACAGTAGCTAATTTTTATTTCATGATATGTCTTTGCTGTACCTATTGGTATTTAATTTATGGAGACACTAACCAATGAAGTTTTATGATGAGTTTTGTGTGGAAAGAGTTTTCAAGTGAAAGAGTTGAGGGTGATGAATGAAGATTAAGAAGGACAAACGCTCAAGCTTGCGGATGTTACCCCTGGGAGCACCCCACATGTATCAAAGGAATACAAGCATTCAATATTGGGGATGTCCAAGCTACCTCATAAGCTCAAATCATCTTGATATCAAGTAAAGCCTAGTTATATGGCTATAAAGAAAGCATTTTGCGGGAGGCAACCCAATTATTTTTGTTTTGATTTTATTTGTGTCCTCTTGCTATAACAAGAGACCTTAGTTTTTGTTTTTGTTCTGGAAGTTTCAATAAAGTACCAAGTTTTACCCATTTTGGATTGAAAAAGCTGAACATATATATGGAGTTGCATATTCCTGCACGAATATGATTACCATTTGACTTTTCATTTCTCCTCTGTAACTCCGATTGAGCTCAAATTTTAAATGTAGTTACCAATTTTCATCCTCTGTACGATCTTAAATTTTGAAAAAAATTGGACATATTTAAGTAGGGTAACCAACTGTGTTTTGCTGCTGCTGTTTTTCTGGACATAAATTTGTCCCATTTTGTTTGATGCATTCTTTGAGCATTTAAGTTGAATATTTTTGATTAATTTGAGTTTATGAGAAGGAATACAACATTATATACCTACTGTACACTTCATATATAATTTTGTTTAGGAATTTATTGCAGCAAACATTATGTCTTTTGTACCCACTAATGTCACCCCACATAATAGAGATGGGAGAAAATTTTGTGTTGATGTTTTTTCACAGGGATTAGAGGATATGCACCAAGAGCAATCCAAGGATGGTGAAAACCATAAGCTTGGCGATGCCCAAGGCACCCCACTGGACCAACCACACTCTCGGTTTACACATGTCTACTTTCTGTTTTTCGAGCAACAAATTACTATCGCATAAACTTGGAGCGTTTTATCTTAGTTCCTTTATTTTGTTCATATTGCCAACACCATTATCAATATATACTATATGTAGAAATAAATTAAGTTGGATGCTATAAAATAGTTGGAATAGGGATGTTGAAGTTGATTCAAAAAGGATACATATAGTTGCATGATTCATATGCTTTGAATGAATATTAATTTGCAAGTGAGTTATGTAGAGCTATCTTTTATTCATGTTTTGATGGTTTCTATTAGTTTACATTGTTTGACACAGATTGATTAGAACTATGGACTCTTATGCATGCATGTAGATGGTCAACTTTCTCCCTCTTGCTAACCCAAAAATAAATCCAACAATTTAAAACTTTTTTATCCAACTCCCTTTGAACCAAGTTTTTTCAGAGTGTCCACCATACCTACCTATTAGCATAATTGCTATTCCAAGTATATTTATCATGATTTATTGTTTTATCTAGCTTCCAAATTAAAAAAAATTATGATTGTGTTTGCTATGAGAAAGTTAGTAAAGCTCTCACGAACTTGATGGCACATTTTATTTTCCTGCACATAATAAACTTGAACCATTGTGACTATCTTATAAGGCTATGTGCTCGTCAAATCATGGGTTGGGAGTTAGCACAACCATGTTTTCATGGGGCACGTTTTCAACATTGCACTTATTTATATTTAGTTGATATCATGTTCTTTTGTTATGGATGCCTATTGGTGTGAAATAAGTTGGAAACTTGTAAGCTCATGGAGTTTGTATATGTGTTAGAGAAACGCCTGGGCCGCTAACCCAAGCCATGCATCATTCATGGTGGAAATTTATAGAAACCCATAGTGAGCATTCTATGAAGCATCTTCAATAAAAAGCTATGACATACTAAATAAAAAGAATTGCTAAGATACTCATTGTTTGTTTATCTTGTTGTTTTGATATGGGAAACCTCCAATATCATGGGATAAGTGGTACCCGTTGGTGTTCTCAATGATACATGTATGCTTACAATGACATGAACTTATTTGGGACCTAATTTGAGAAGCATGTGGTTTAGGTACTCGTATTCAAGGGGAATGAGGCATTCAACTCATATTTTGTCAAGCATATACCTCATACTTACCATCACATTAACCTTAACCATTCAAGATGCTAATGATAGGGGGCAATGAGAGCTCAAAGCTAATGAATACCATAGTTCAAACATAATCATAAGAGGAAGCTTTTGGAAGCTATATGAAACTTATTCATGATTAATCTCTTCTTATTATCTATCTTGCCAAAGTGTCCACTTTAATACTCAGAATTTAGAAGAAAACTCTATGACCACTATAGGATGTTTTTACTTTACTTTTTTCTTTTGAATTTTGCATTCATTTGGTCCATAGATCTTTCTTCTATGTTACACTTTGTGAATTACTATTGATCATCCTTTCATTTTATATGAGATATCACTTCATTATCTATCTTTCATATTGCTATTCCTTTGAAGAATGAATCATTTGACTTTGTGTAGAAATAGTAATATGTTTTGATACCCAAAATAGTATTAAAGTGTAAAGTCCATGTTAATTTCATCACCTTCATACTCGAGGACGAGTATAGGTTAAGCTTGGAGATGTTGATGCATGTAAAATGCATACATGAGCTTTGCACTTTATTACTTGATATTCCAACATATTTGCATCATATATGGGTTATATTCATGTTTTATAATGATTATTGGGAATAATTCACACTTCCCATATTGCTTTGGCATTAACCCTACCGAGGTAGAAAACCCCTATTTCAATGTTTTTGACTTTCAGGTACCCAAACAACATCCAATTGTCCTCAAACTTCATAGGACCCATCATTTATCAAAATGAAGAACAGTGGGCCAAAGATCCATGAGAAAAGAAGACCGAGGAGGGAACGGGCATAGCAGTCATGGCCTACCCCTTGGCTGCGGCTGGTATGCTCTTTCCTTCCTCGAGTCTCCGATGCCGTCAATTCTTTTTCCAAACAACTTTTCTTGACCTAATACCTACTATATATACCCCTTTCAGCGATCCTCGACAGAGACGGAGGCGGAGATTGAAAACACAGAAACAGAGAGTTAGGAGGCTGCCACCGGAGAAGATCAGAGGGGGGAAATGCCTCCAGAATCACCCCCGGAGGGCTCCACCCCCTCCGGAGGGCTCTTCATCAACACCTACATCAAGATCCTCTCCATACTGTAATCTCTTGGTGATGAGGGTTTAACTCATCAATGCCCATCACAGATGGACTTAGGTTTGAATAAGTGGGGAGCGCTGGAGGCATCGATCGACTAGCAAACAAGCACACATGGGACACAAGGTTTACCCAGGTTCAGGCCTCACAGAGGACCCTACTCCTGCTTGTATGCTCTTGGAATTATCGAGGAGTCGAAAGTTATAGTGGTGCGTAGATGCAATCTGGCGATGGTGTGGAAAACTGGGGTTGCGGATTGTCCTTCTCGCCGCCCCCTCCTAGCCTTTATATAGATAGGCTAGGTCTCGGGATAGCAGGCTGAGTCAGTTACATATTAGAGTTTTCCCTTTAAACTTCTATCTTGAGTTTGACATGTGCTACAAGTAGTCGAAGTCTCCTAGGTCACCGGAATCTTGACTGGGCCTTAGAAACGTTGCGCGCTTCTTCTAGACTGGACCGTATATGCTGATCTCGAGTACCTGTAAGGTATGCCCATGTTAGTAGCCCTCGAGTGTCCGGTCGAATCGTAGATTCGAGTGGAGACTTATGAAACCTTCGAGTGTATAGTCGAGCATGTTTTCGAGTGCTCTATTTTGTATCATAGGGATTATCGATATACGTGCCTGATTCATCCAATGTGTCGGGATCAGTTAACTACCTTAGGGCAAAACAACACAATATACTCAAATTCGAGTCCTCGGACTCGAATTCAGAAAAGTGCTAGCATAATTCGACTCATGCCGCAGAGGTCTTATAGAATCGAATCCTAGTGTATAAGTGTGAGAACTTGATGCATCCGGCAAGGCTTATTTCATCATACCTGCAGGCACGAATTATTTCTGGTAGAGCGCAGCAGGTGCGTTGCTAGGAAGAAAGTGGGCGGCGCAGTCCTCATTCTCACCTGGATGCATCATCGAGTGCAGCCACTGTAGGCTAGAGCACATCCAATGCATTGCTGGACTGGTGTTGATGATGTCACTCACATTTCTTGAGAGAATATTTCCTCAGGCGAAGTAGACAAGAGGTTTTGGCTGCTAACCAAGTACACATCCAAGGAGAAACTCCTTGGTGACTCAGCAATGCCTCCATTCTGCATGAGTCACCCTCCACCTGAGGTGGCCTTCTTGTTTGCTCTTCTTATTTTTCGATTGCCTGCTAGGTTTTCCTTTGTATTGACGCTGCCCCTTTTTCCAGGACTGGAAGGTGACCACTGTGTTGCCTCCCCAGTCGGAGGGAGTGATCCCTCACGAAGCGGAAGAGGAGGACGAGCCGGGCTCCACCATCCCCATTGAGGAAGAGCAGGAATCCCCCGAGTCTAGCGGGAACGGGAGTCGCAAGCACTCCCAAAGTGAGGATTCTGATGCATCCTTGCTGACAACGCCGGAGGGTCCCTCGACTATGGTACATGATCCAATTCTTGCTGTGCTTGTGAGCGTCGTGGCTCCTTCTCCATGGAAGAAGCTGAGTATACCGAAGGAGGTGTCTGATGACTTCTTTGACCTTGATGACTTCGACTAGTGAATTTTGTGCTTCTGCTGATTCGTCTTTGTGTCCTGAAATCTCTTTCTCTGAAGTTGTGTTTGTATGCTTATGTTGCAGCAAAAACGCATCATCATCGTCCGATGACTGCCACTTCGTGAAGGAGTTTGGAGTCGCGGACTCCAAAGAAAAGGATGTGACAAAACAGCCGCATTCTCCCTAGGTGGCGACTAACTCCGGTGCCAGTTCTTCGAGTTACCCCCATGCTGGGGGGCACCAGATGGTCGCTCGGATGCCTATGTAGAAGGAAACTTCGGAGTCCCTGGAGGGGCATGTAAGTTCTCTTGACTATGTCACTCAAAATTAAATTGATGCTGATGCATATCTTCTTGCAGCCTTTCGTGAAGGAATCTATTCACCTCGCTGAATAGATTACGTTGATGGGCCATCAGCATGCCTTGCTGGAGACCCAGCATCACGTATTGGGGGTGACCTTGCATTTTGTATATCTATGCTACTGCTGCAGAAAATCGCCAATCTTAAGTGTTTGCTACTGTTATATGCAGGTGAGAACAATGAGCTCCTCTGTAGCATCAACACCCTCGAGAAGGGTCTTGCCGCCATGGAGAACAAACGTGACGAGGCGCTCCAAGCTCTTGAGGAGTCGAAGAAGTGGAAGGAAGACTTGTGTTATGCCACAACTGACAGAAAGAAAGTGTTCGTGGAATAGTTTTTGTCTGTTGCTAAGGCACTCTCGGGGATGTTCTGCATCATTTTGCTTGTGATGCACTTTGCTTGTTGTTGTGCTCATATGTATCTTCTACAGATGCTGCTGGCGTGGACTTTGATGCTCAAGCTTTAGCCCACCCAGATGCCTTGGCCGGTGCTGTGGCTGCAGTCGAAGACCGTAGCGTCTCTGTCGAGGACTCACTCGAGAAGGCCAAGGGTGTGCTTGGGCGTCTTCGAGAGATGGTCCCCAAGGCCAAGATGATTGAAGATCTTGATGGATTGGTGGAGTCCTTCACTGGAGGCATGCCCATGGACTTCAAAAATGCTTAGAGGGGGCTTGGAGCGACCATGGGACTCACGATGGCGCAAGCTCATGGTGTTGATCTGAACCCCAGCAGAGTCTCCTCGGCGATGCCGGTCACTGTGGATGGCCAGCAGGTAGTGTTCGCTCCTTTTGCCACTACTTGTCATAAATATGGGCCTCGGCTCATTGAGACACTCGCCAAGTATTCGGCGGAGCTGAGGAGGTTGAAGACGGCGAAAGCCACAGTGTCAGAGGTTGCAACCGAGAAGGCGGCAGCGTCGGAGACTGCCACAGACTCGAGGAAGCCCCCGAGTGCTCATGCATAGATATAGGCTATCCCTCCATTGACCTTTTGTAATATTCTAGTTTCTCTAGACGTCTTTTTGATTTGCATCGTGTCTGTTGGGGTGCTCCCTTTGCAAAATTTCTGAACTCAATGTTTTTATTATGTTGGCATTGTTTTGAGTGGTTGGTCTTATCCATCTCTTCCTTTGTCTGGATAGGGTCCTTCGAATGGTCCATCTAACACACCTCCTACCGATGAACCTGTGGCGCAACCACATTCAAAGGTGGAGGAGTTGTCACTGCTGTATCGATTGCGTGATCGTGTAAAGCACTTGGAGCAAGAAATATTTAGGGTTCCGCGTATAAAAACAATAAATTTTACCCTATGCCCCTGAACCCTTGAAGCTGCCAGGACCTATCTATTAGTAATACAGTAACGGGAGGGGCTTTTCGCGAACTTACCCTTGAAGACCGAAAAGCGTTGTCAATGCTCAGGAGAGCGTGGTTGATGTAGACGAGCCGAAACCGACCTCAAGGTCGTGATGAAGTCCTTGCGCTCCTTGGCTCCAACAATTTGTGTGCGTCAAGTGCGAAACCTCGCGGGGAGTTACACACGTCCGGTGCCTGACGATGACTCCTGCTTCCCCGATCCAGCAGCAGTTGCGGAAGTAGTGCTCCCGGATCCGAATCCCACAGCGCGACGGTGCTCCGTGGTGAAGATGTCTCTCGCTCGTGCAGTCCAGACTTGGGACCACAGTCACGAGAGAGAGAGGGGGGAGAGAGAAAATATCAATTAGAGGTCCTCCCAAAAGTGGGGAGACCTTTATTGATTATTGGTGTATTTATCTTGGCCAAATACCCCACTATATATAGGGGAGGAGGGGGTACACCCTCCCTCAAAGTCCCGGGGTGGGACTAAAGGAGAGGAGGGGGGAGGGGGTGGCCGCAGGCCACCTAGTGGGCCCACGCGGGGGTGGGGGGGGGGGGGGGGGGGGTAGGCCCAGCCGGCCAGCCCCCTTGCCCCTTCTCCTTCTCTCCTTTCCCTAATGGGCCCTCTCCCTCCGGAAATTGGCCCATTAAGCCTTTTTGACCTTTAATTGATTTTCTCTTTATTAAATAATTATGAATAAATGATTAAATCAATATTTAACATTCATTCACATATAATTCAACCTCCGTGGCTATGGAACACCTTCCACCTCCACTCCGGACTTACCGAAACCCTTCCGGTTTTCTCCCTTCTCTTCTTTGGTGATTCCACCGATCCTATAAACACTCTCTAAGCATCATCAAGCCCTTAAGCGTGATACCCCACGGTTTGGGAACACTCCAGACATGGTCGGGACACTCCCGCACCAATGATCGACAGAGGGACCTGGATGGCCATGTGACCCCAGTGCGTTCCACAAAGATCTTTCGTCGTTTGAACCAGGATAGTCGTGTCTTATTCCCTTTGTCACTCGATACTTGCATTGCCCGAGATCTGATCAATGACATCACCATGTCGTGTTCAATCTTCTTACTGAACAACGCTACTTGACTTGTTCCGACAAGTGATATCCCTGTGATTAAATCACACGCTGCGCAACTATTGGATATAACTTCTCCGAGGGCCCTTGAGTACCTTCACGTCACATGGACGGACAAATCCTGCTCTTGACATATATTGCTTCTACGGTTTCCTCCAAGTACCTGAACACACCATTATAGCCACCGTATTACCAGATGGCGTTTGATGCTATCTAAGAACTCTCGGGAGACAGTGATTGATATAGCCTCACGGTCTAAGGAATAGTCTACGAGGATCCATTTCTAATCATCGTAACTTGAACTTCGTGACATGATCGGGTCACGATGTTTAGGTTGGGTATTGGTTCATCATCTCATTCTCTGAATGAGATGACCTCATTTCCAACTGGCATAAATGCCACATGATCAGGAAACATGATCATCTGTTGACCAATGAACTAGTGACTAGAGTTTCACTGGGACCCCCTGGTTGTTTGTATATCACACGTATATTGATGTTTCCACTCAATACAGTTATAGCATGATATAAAACTTATTCATAAACTATATGAAATATGATAATAGTCCTTACTAATATTTGTCTCTAGGGCATATTTCCAACAGTATCCCACTTGCACTAGAGTACAAATACACCAGCTGCATTTGTTCTCAATCATTGGCACCATATACCCGGTACCCTGAACATGCTTGCTCATGGAAGAGGTTGAGTCTTGGGTCTATACTTTACAGTGCTGATACATTGCAAATGTATCTATAATTTTTGATGCTCCATGCTTGGTTTTGTCCACTTTCTTGTGTTTCGTCCACACTTTGGAGTACTTTTCATATGATTTCTTGGACTAACCTATTAACAAGAGCCATAGTGCCAGCTGCCTGTTTTCTGCTATTTTTGGTTCCAGGAAAGTCAGAAAATGAATATTCTCGGAATTGGACGGGACAAAAGCCAAAGTGCGTATTTTTCTAGAAGACTCTAGGAGCCAGAATACGAGACGGAGGAGGGCCAGGGGCTAGCCACACCCCCCAGGCGCGGGCTGGGCCTGACCGCGCCAGGGCAGGGTGTGGTGGCCCCACGCACCCCCTCGGTCTCCTTCTTCGCCTATAAGAAGCCTTCTGACCTAAAAACTCTGGGGGATTCAATGTTTTTCTAGAAGGAGTTCCACTCCGCCGCCACCACCAGATTCCACGAAACAGCACCAAAAACTCCGTTATGGCACCCTGCCGGGACAGGGAATTGGAGGAGATCATCGCCATCATCGCCACCATCGCTTCTCCATCGACCATCCATGTTTCCCCCATCTATGAGTGAGTAATCCCTCGCTGTAGGCTATGGGGATGGTAGGGATTGGATGAGATTGTTCATGTAATGGCATCATATTGTTAGGGCATGGTGCCTAGTATCTTTTATTAGTGCTTGATGACTTTGTTGCGACTTGTTGTGCTTAATGCTTGTCACTAGGGCCCGAGTGCCATGATTTCAGATCTGAACATGTTATTGATTCATTATGATAGTATTGTTTTTGGTCTTATCTACAAGTTGTTTACACACGTTGTTATCCGGAACCAATGGCCCCGAAGTGATAGAAATCGGGATAACCGGAGGGAATGGCTTTGATGTGAGGATCACATGTGTTCACGGAGTGTTAATGCTTTGCTCCGGTGCTCTATTAAAAGGAGCACCTTAATTGCCAGTAGTTCCCTTGAGGCCCCGCTGCAAACGGGCTGGCAGGACAAAAGATGTTGTGCAAGTTCTCATTGCGAGCACGTATGACTATATATGGGACACATGCCTAGGATTATCTAGTACTTGGATGCTTTATCTTATTTATCTGCAATTGCCCTATGTTCTGATTGCTATGTGAATTGTCTTGTCCATGCAATGCCCGTCCATCCATCCCTATGCCTACCGTACTCGAATCCCACTGTTTACTGCTATTGTTACTGCTGTCTTTACTTTACTACTACTGTTACTTTACTATTCCTACTACAAAAGTGTTGCTACTGATAAACTGCTATGAGCAAGATTGTTTCCAGGTGCAGCTGAATTGACAACTCAGTTGTTAAGGCTTATAAATATTCTTTGGATGCCCTTGTGTGGAATCAATAAATTGGGTTTCACTTCCCTCGAAAATACTGCGATACACCCCCGATACTTGTGGGTCATCAAGACTATTTTCTGGCGCCATTGCCGGGGAGCATAGCTTTATTTATCAAGTCCACTTGGAATCACTATTGTTCAAGCTAAGTTTATTTTCGCCTTGTTTGCTTGTTTCTTTACCAAAAATACAAAAAAAAGTAGTTCGTACTCTAGTTGTTATTTTCGTTGGTCTGGTATTGTCTTGCTTTATCATGCTTGTTGTCAATGGTTGGTTTATTTGATACTAAATCTTATTGGCAAGGTGGGTTCACGGAAGATCAAAAATATTATTATAAGGAACACCGCTTGTCACAAAAAGGGAAACACTTATGGGAACAAATTGATAAATTGTATACCATTGCTAGAAATGTGTGCTCTACTTATAATGTTACTTATTGCTGTGATAAATCTCGTTGCAGAAAGAGGTATAAACACCTCCCTTTTCAATGTGAGTATTATGATAGTGATACCATATCTTCTTATGCTAAAGGAATTTATGACTTTTATGATGCAGAACAAATTTAAGAATTTATTGCTTGGAAGGGTGCTTTTGAACTTGCTAGTTTGCTTAAAAATATTGATGATTCACCTTACAAATATGAGTTTTACGGTATACTTAAATTTTGCTTTGATAATTACAAGGACAAAAATGGCTATATTCTTGAATATTTTAATAGATGCTTTCCAAAAATGGAAGAGACTAATGCCTTGCAGGATCCTATGGAAGAAGAAATTGATGAACCTGAAATCTCATTAGATGAAAAAGAGGAGGAGAGTGATGAACAAAAGGAGGAAGAATGGATTAGCTACCCATGCCTACCTTCTAATGAGAGTAACTCTTTATCCCTTACATTATTTGATTGTCCCCCTGCTTACTAAAGGAGGATGAATGTTATGTTCCTGAGGATTCTTTTGAAAATGTTTATAATAAAGCTCTAGTGCTTGTAGATCATGAAAAGCATGCTTTATATGATAGTTATATTGTTGAGTTTATTCATGAGGCTACTGAAAATTATTATGAGAGAGGAAAATATGGTTGTAGAAGTTTTCATGGTATTGAAACACCTCTCTATGTGTTGAAAGTATTGAAGTTACTCTTGTTTTATCTTCCTATGCCCGTCACTTTGTTCTTTGCGAATTTATTTGCATACACGATTCCTATGCATAGGAAGTGGGTTAGACTTAAATGTGTTTTGGATTTGCTTCTTGATGCTCTCTTTTACTTGAATTCATATTTCGTATGTGAGCATCGTCTCAAACTTTTATGCCTGAAGATGATAATATGTCTATTATTCTTGGGAGACCTTTTCTTAATACTACAGGAGCTGTTATTAATTGTAATCAAGGGAAAACCTTCAATGTTAATGACAAGGAACATACTATCTATTTCCCCAAGAATTTTGATAGGACTTATGGTTTTGAATTCAATTGAACATGTTGAGGGCATTCAAGTTGGAGAAATATATTGTCCCATGCTAAGAGGAAAAATTGAAACTATTATGATTGGGACCATTGCTATCAAGGTCGAGGTAACATAATCATAAGTGGAATACAAAGTTTTGTCTCATATGGAATTTTTTTGGTAGTAAGACCTGATCAACCTTGTTAACAAAAGGATTTCATTAAACAAAGCAATGTTTTCACCATGATTATCTCCGCTTACTTCTATTCTATCCATTTTAGTTTTTGCATATGCCTAACTTAAAGGCGTTAAAGAAAAGTACTTATTGGGAGATAACCCAAAAGTTTTAGATGAGTCTTGGAAGTTATTACTTCAGTAATAACCGCTCCTTATACTTTTTATTTGCCTTTTGTGCCGAGAGTAACCTCTAATGAGAGAGAAGTAATGATTGGGAAAGTTGCTGTCCCGAAACAGATTTCTGTGCTTCACCATAAAAATTCGTGTAAAATCTCTGTACGCCTTTTGAGGCGTGTATTTTTTTGCTTCTGCCCCAGGTTGTTATCTAACTTTCGTTAGTTCAACACTTTTTGATTTGAGCAATAGAAGTTCTTCAAAAAAAATTCTTCTTTTTGCTTCTGCCCCATTATTTGCATTTGCTTCTTGTTGGTTCCTTTTTGAGTTCTTTTGGGGAATTGTGCTTTTTGAGGGAAGTGCTACAGTAGCTTGTGTTTTAATGGAAGTTTTATTGGTGTTGTAACTGAACTAAAATTATCTTGAGTGCACTAATGTTGCTAATAAAGATTGTGTGAAGTTTTGTATGAAGAAAAAATTCAGGTGTATGGAAGGAATGAGTAATGAGATGGAGGATGGACTAAAGCTCAAGCTTGGGGATGCCATGCGTGTCACCCCAAGAAATATCCAAGAAGTACAAGCGTCAAAGCTTGGGGATGCCCAAGGCATCCCCTTCTTCATCAATAAAAATCCCAGGTTTCTTCCAAACGCTTCATTTTTATTGTTTCATGCACAGTTGTGTTGTTCTTGGAGCGTCTTCTTTTTCGTTTTCATTTTGGTTTTTCATTTGCTTTGGTTTTCTTAGTTTGCTGAATAAATTGGTTGGACCTCCTCTTTCATACATTGGTGTTCAAATAGTTTGGTTTGGTTTGGAAAAGAGTAGGAAAGCTCATGCTTAAGTGGTAAAGAGAGTTTGTTTTTGACTATGGCCTATGCTTTGTCATGCCATGCTTGATATTGTTTTGGCTTTATGCTTAGTATTCTTTGCTGTAGCATAACTTGTTATAAACAATTGAGATTGCTTAATGTGCCTTGGATGAATCATGCGTTGTTTTAGCATATTAAAGCATAGTATAGTGGTATTCTCCTTTGATGCTTTATTTGGGTTGACTTGGCACATGCCCACACCATGTTATGACTATCCAAAGGCACCATAAGCCTTTATGATCCTTTAGTTTTCAACTTGTAGTATCACTTTATGCTTTGATCAATGATGTTTTTTCGCTCTGCATGATTATGGCCATTATTGCTCTCTCGTTTGTCCTTCCCTTACTATTGCTAGCCTTCACTTCCATGGAGTATTTTACTCATGTTTCCAACTCCCTTAAACCAAATATTGCCAAAGTGTCCACCATACCTACCTATTAGCATCATTTGCTACTCCCGTGCATATTCATTATGCCTTGTTTTCTTATGAATAAAATGTTTGCTTGTTATGAGAAAGTTAGTTAGTAAAGCTCTCACGAACTTGATGGCACACTTTATTTCCCGCACTTAATAAACCTGAACCATTCTGAACTCTCCATGAAAGTTATATGCTTGCAAATTATAGGCTGGGGATTAGCAGAACCGTGCTGTCACGGGGAACGCTTTCAACACTTGTAAATATATACCCAGTTGATACCTTGCTCTTTTGTTTGTGGATGTCGTCGGTGTGAAATAAAAGGGGAGCTTGTAAGTCCATGGAGTTATGTATGTGTGTTAGAGAAACGCCTGGGCCGCTGGTCTAATCCATGCTGACATGGTGGAAACCTGCAGCGTAACCATAATGATATCAATGAAGCATTCTTCTTATAAAAAAAGAGAGAGATAGCTATTGAGAAAAAAAAGAGAGATTTATGAAAAGAGGAAAGAGAGAAAAAAGCACCATTTTCCCATGGTAAATGTAACTACCTCGGTGAATTACGCTCTTAGTTACATGCCTGGATGAGAGAAAGTGGTTAAAATAGTACGGTGGGGCCCAGGGCCACTCACGGTAGACCTTTCGGCCGTCCTAACCACTTTCAGAAAATCGGGACAAGAACGAGCGGCTTAATCGGCAGGCGAAGGGATCAACTACATACACAAGTGAGTATGTATGCAAGCCACATACAACAGTTCTCAGAGCCACTCCATCTAAAAGAAATAGAAATATAGCAATGCCATACGGCAAGATTCAAATATCCTAGATAGAGATAATATTTTAGGATAGCTCCTCATACATCAAACATCAGAGTATCAGGCGGAAGCGGAAAACAGGATCCGAGTACGGATAAGAAGCAAATCGGCATAAGATGCCACATAAATAAATACATCCTGCCCACAAATCTCACGGATCCGCGTTCCTGGAATCTCTACACCAAGTGATCGTTGCCAACATCATCTGTCTCCTCCGCCCAGTATCCATCTTGCGGGTACACCTGTTCATCTGAATCAAACAATTTATCGTGTGAGACCCTAGGGGTACTCAGCAAGTCTTTGTGCCACTAAAGGGGACACAACCTGGGGTGACGCAATTGCATCAAAAGATAATAACTAACAAGTCTATAGATACTCGCTAACCATCCGCCTAACCAATGATAGACGGATGTCCGTGAATTTAGACAACAGTTTTAACAGTATAATTAACAGATCTATCCTCCTCCTCGCTTACCAACGAGGAAGCGGACGAACAACCCCCATCTGTTGGCAGTTTTATTAACCATTCCATGAGCATTGCACTATTTACTAGTCAGGTATTTAGTCAATTTAAAAGCGGTACTTTAGTTGGAATTGTCTATGATCGAGAAACTGTGCTCCAAGTCGTCCATAACCGCGGACACGGCCTTCAGAAAGATTTACCCTGCAGGGGTGCACGAATAGCAACACACACTCGATCAACCTCGGAAAAACCAACTCAAAACCCAATGAGGCATTCATGACAAAGCGATCACAGGATTCAGAAATATTTCAGGGGGCCACCCCAATAAGCTATCCGCAACGAAGTTGGCCAGCTCCGGAACGGACCCAGGGTTTGCGACGACAGCTGTAAACGACTGGGAACCTGAAAATATGACTGGGCTTGTCGATACCGCGAAAACGTGGCGCGATCCAAAATAGTACAGGTGCTCCTCGCACAATCTTAAATAAAGCAGTAACATGGCATAAGTATAGGATAGTAATAAAGCCCCAAACTAATTGTGGCCCCAAGAAATAAGAATGAATCAAGCTCTGGCTCAGGGGGGTCCATAAGGCCTCTCGGATGTGGATAGTGCGAATAGTCAAGGAACAGGAATCAAGTACTCGGGGTCCTACGGGACACAAGTGAGCATGAAGAACCAAATAGCAGATATTGCTCACCGGTGCCTCTTTCATTAGTTATCCCATTACTACTCAGATTACGTTGTTTAGGTACCTCGTTATCCATCAGACCTCACATACCCTACACATGATGTTCTACGACCCGCATGGCTCAAACAACTCCTGTAGTAATGTCTCATGGGATGGAGGAACAAGCTTCGGTGGGGTTTAAAAGTAAAGGCTATGCAGTACTTGGGATTCAATTTAATGTAATCGCAACTCAATGATGCAAGAATAAGATAGAGGCAATAGGTATTATATGTATGCAAGCATGTGGTAGTGCTTGCCTGGCAGCTCAGTTGAAGCGAGAGATGGATCTGGGTAGTACTCCTGTGATTCCTGATAATTCTCCTGCTGGGCGTCTATTCGAAGAAGAACCAAACAAACAAGGGCCAACATAAATAAGGTGCACAAGCATATGAATTAAAATGCGACAAGCAAACAAGCATGCCATGATGAATGATGCTCAATTTACATGGCATTAAAGTAGCATGGCAAGGGTGAGGTGTGGTACAAGAATAAAGCATTTTATTAATTATTTAACCAACTTTTATTACCATAAACAGTTCTGATTTTTAATAATGACATGATGCATGCTTCAATTCAGAACAAGGAGTGCATAGATAGAACGGGCTCGTCGCGCTGATCGATTTAGATATATTATTTGACAAATTTGGAGTTGTAGATTTAAAGTTATTAATTTATTAAGAAAAAGGGCATTTTATTGTAATTTTAATCATCTCGAAAATTTAAAGTGCTCAAATAATATTTTGAATGGCATATTTGAATTCCTCACATTTTTCTGATTCCAAAACATATATCATATGTATTATTTGGATTTATAATTTAAAAGTTATTTAAAATCTGATCTGAATTTGAACTTAAACAATTTTGAATTTGTTTTGTTAAAACAGCTGAGCAGGGAAACTTTTTACACCCAGAAGAACTCAACCCAAGTCGCTGACGGGTGGGCCGCTGCTGACTGGGCGAGATCTGCGTGCAAAGCTTTTTACACCGCGTGTTTTCCTAGCCACTGAGACTGCCAGGTGGGACCAGCGGCTAGGGGCCCACGTGCCAGTGGCTGACCCCGCAGAGAATGACAGGTGGGGACGTGCTGGAGCGCGGGTTGAGGGTTACGAAACTTGGGGTGCCTTTTTGTTAAATGACCACAGCGACTGGAAGGTGGGCTCGCGAGGAGCGCAGGTTGAGCGGTAAAAAGTTTGGAGGGGGAAATTGCAAAGCGCGCAGTGGCACTGTGGATCTTCTCAACGTTCTGACGAGGCTGGCGGCGGTGAGGCGCGGGGGATCGAACCGGGGACCTGGGGCTCACGCGCGGAGGCCGTAGCCGCTGTGGTAGGCTGTGGGTGTTGACAGGAGGGAGTAGAGCGGCTAGGTGAGGCGTGGCGCGGCACAGAGGCGGCAGACGCCAGCGGCCGACGGTGCACCGAGAGCGTTCGGTGAAACGCCCGGCGAGGCAGAGGGTCTACGGTGAGGCAGAGGGTGTCTAGGCGGAAGGGGGACTCACCGCGGAGAGGTTGACGGTGGCGGATCGGTGCGGGGAGCAGCAGATCGTCGACGGGGCTGGCGAATGGTGGCGCTAGGGTTTCAGTGGGCGGCGATGGTTCCGATGGCTGCAGAGCGGCGTCTCCTCGCTGGCGTGTACTGGGCGAAGCAGGGGACCCTTCTCGACTTCCTCGACCACCTCCACGTCACCCACACCTACTGGAACGAGAACACGACGGTGGTACTGGCGGTGTCCGGCAAGAGAGGAGATGGCATCGGTGGAGAAGAAGAGGGGAGAGGGCAAGGCCCTGGGTTGGATCTGGCGAGGCAGAGACGTGGGGAGGTGGCTAAAGTGAGGGAGAGGGAGGAGGATGCCGTGGGGGAGCGGGTTAGGGATAAAGGTGGCTTCGGCCACCTTTTCCTCCTCCTCGTTCACGTGCTCGAGCTGGGCTCGGCTTGGGCAGGGCAGGGGCATGGCAGGTGGGCCAGGACGAGGTCAAGGCGGGGCAGGTGCGGCTGGGGCCAACATGGCAGCGCGCGAGAGAGAGAGAAGGAAAGGAGAGGCTCGAGTAGAGCTAGGTTTGGAGGGAGTAGATGGCTCGGTCTAGGGTTTGGTTAGGTTAGAGGGGGTAGCTGGGGTGGGGCCTGCATGGCAGGGAGAGGGGAGCCTTGGCATGGTGAGAGGAGGGAGGTGAGGTGAGGTTAAGGGTTAGGGTTTAGATTAGAACTAGGGTTAGAGAGAATAGAGAGGTGTTAGGGTTTACTCTAGGATGATCCTAAGATCCCACAAGTATGGGTGGTGTCATGGAGATTGAGAAGAGAAGGAAGGTGGTGTAGGGTTTTCTTTAATGTGGCATGATCATGTGTAAAGGAGAAAAGGGTGTGGATGATATCTCACATGATGATGCATGGCATGGATGACGAGGGTGATGAGGTGGAGATGGTGAGAGGAAGAGAGAACAAACTCACAAGGAAAAGATCCACTCAAGACCAAGGGCAAACCAAAAGAAAAGAAGTGTGATGGTGTTTGCATGGCCCATGCAAAGTATTAAATGCCATGTTTTATTTTGTGAAAACAATAATAACATAACATGGCATGATTCCCATGCATTACCAAAAGGTGGAATAAAGGCCAAGCAAAAGAAATTAGAATTGAATCCATCCCAACCCACATGAGCTAGAGTAAATGCCAAAATAAAAATAAAAGCCCATGGGTAATTAGGGTGGTGGCATTACAAGGTGGTGACAGAGAAAGGTGGTGGAGTGGAATAAAAGATATGCCCCCAACTCAATTTGGGCACCAAGCATTTATTAAGAATCAAATATAGTTTAACAAGAGCCCAATACAATTAATAATGCATATGAGAGAAGAACCAAAAGGGAAAAGGGTTTTTATATGATGCCCAAATGCAAGGTGGCATGATGACATGAGCATGATATAATTATGATGCAACAATTATATATAGGAAGTAGCCATTATATTACTATACCAAGTAGCATTACAATTGTTAGACAATTGGGATGCTACAGTAAATAAGAAGATTGCTGAGATACTCATTGTCTGCTTGCCTTGTCATTTTGATATGGGGATTCTTCCGTATCATCGGACAAGGGGTATCCTGTTGGCGGTTCTCTATGATATGCACATATTTACGATGACAAGAACTTACCAGTAACTAAAGTTGAGTAGCATGCGGAGCGGCCCTCGTACTCAAGGGACATGGGATTTTCAGTTTATAGTATGTCAAGCATATAACTCAGATTGGACCTCACTTTCACCTTAACCACATTAAAGATGCTTATGATAGGGGCAATGAGAGCTCAAAGCTAATGAGTACCATACTTTCAGCATTTGGAAGCCTTTCAAACTATTCAAAACCTTTTCATTTCCTTGTTGAGTCTCCACACATTCTATGAGCACTTTCTTGAGAGAATAGTGGCCATTCTTAGTTCTATGTGCATTGTCCCAATACTTGTTGATTGATGCATACCTTGATATTGTTTGTTTTAAAATATTTGTATCTAGTCACTCTTGTGAACTTTGAAGGTGTCCTATGCATTTATGTTTGCTACTCTTTGAGGGACAAGCTGAATGCCACTATGCTATGTTTTCTTTACGTGAAACAAACAAACGTCTTGCAAAGCATGGTTATTCATGAATCTTTTGTTTGTGCCTTTTCATGTTGCATCATAGTTTCTTTGTCTTATTGCTAGAACTTTGTCTTTCATGTTATGATTGAAGTACTATGATCCCAGCTTTGAATGTTTACAAATACTTTGGTCAAGTCTTTGATGGTGCATGTCACCTCAAAAATTATTCTTTCTTTTTATCACTTACCTACTCGAGGACGAGCAGGAGTTAAGCTTGGGGATGTTGATACATTGCAAATGTATCTATAATTTTTGATGCTCCATGCTTGGTTTTGTCCAGTTTCTTGTGTTTCGTCCACACTTTGGAGTACTTTTCATATGATTTCTTGGACTAACCTATTAACAAGAGCCACAGTGCCAGCTGCCTGTTTTCTGCTGTTTTTGGTTCTAGGAAAGTCAGAAAATGAATATTCTCGGAATTGGACGGGACAAAAGCCAAAGTGCCTATTTTTCCAGAAGACTCCAGGAGCCAGAATACGAGACGGAGGAGGGCCAGGGGATGGCCACACCCCCCCAGGCGCGGGCTGGGCCTAGCCGCGCTAGGGCATGGTGTGGTGGCCCCAGGCACCCCCTCAGTCTCCTTCTTCGCCTATAAGAAGCCTTCTGACCTAAAAACTTTGGGGGATTCGACGTTTTTCCATAAGGAGTTCGGCTCTGCCGCCACCACCAGATTCCACGAAACAACACCAGAAACTCCGTTCTGGCACCCTGCCGGGACGAGGAATTGGAGGAGATCATCGCCATCATCGCCACCATCGCTTCTCCATCGACCATCCATGTTTCCCCCATCTATGAGTGAGTAATACCCCGTTGTAGGCTATGGGGATGGTAGGGATTGGATGAGATTGTTCATGTAATGGCATCAGATTGTTAGGGCATGGTGCCTAGTATCTTCTATTGGTGCTTTATGACTTTGTTGCGACTTGTTGTGCTTAATGCTTGTCACTAGGGCCCGAGTGCCATGATTTCAGATCTGAACATGTTATTGATTCATTATGATAGTATTTTTTTTGGTCTTATCTACAAGTTGTTTACACACGTTGTTGTCTGGAACCAATGGCCCCGAAGTGACAGAAATCGGGATAACCGGAGGGAATGGCTTTGATGTGAGGATCACATGTGTTCACGGAGTGTTAATGCTTTGCTCCGGTGCTCTATTAAAAGGAGCACTTTAATTGCCAGTAGTTCCCTTGAGGCCCCGTTGCAAATGGGCTGACAGGACAAAAGATGTTGTGCAAGTTCTCATTGCGAGCACGTATGACTATATATGGGACACATGCCTAGGATTATCTAGTACTTGGATGCTTTATCTTATTTATCTGCAATTGCCCTATGTTCTGATTGCTATGTGAATTGTCTTGTCCATGCAATGCCCGTCCATCCATCCCTATGCCTACCACACTCGAATCCCACTGTTTACTGCTATTGTTACTGCTCTCTTTACTTTACTACTACTGTTACTTTACTATTCCTACTACAAAACTGTTGCTACTGATAAACTGCTGTGAGCAAGATTGTTTCCAGGTGCAGCTGAATTGACAACTCAGTTGTTAAGGCTTATAAATATTCTTTGGCTCCCCTTGTGTCGAATCAATAAATTGGGTTTTACTTCCCTCGAAAATACTGCGATACACCCCCTATACTGTTGGGTCATCAAGTGCCAAATACTTTGCAACTTACTAATATCACTTGGATTGACATTAATACTTTATCATCACATGATAGCATCTGTGTGTATGCATTGTCGCCATGGCAGCAGAACAAGACCTGATTCCAAGAGCCTACAGTGACGTTAGATCAACACTTTAGATGGTACCCTTATCTATTATTATAAATGTATTCATCGAAACATTAGTGCACTCTATGCAACTTTCGATGTTTTTGTTCACCTCGCTTCCTACTTGACTTTAATTGGTATCTACAGGAGTTTCCAACATATTCCCTTATAACATAACCCTTTATGCTTGAAGATATGTTATCCTTTATGGATTTGGAAAACATGTCTGTAGTTCTCTATTAGACACTACGAACAAACTTAGCTCAACGTTTTGTGATTCGAACATAATCACTTTTAAATGTTCCTTATTGGATCACATATTATGTTAAGTTCTCATCATGGTTTTCTAAGATAGAACCTATGTCTCAACATAGTGGATGACGATCATCCTTTTATTTCTTTCAACCATTGATGTTAAACTTAATACTATTCCTAATTTGAGTTATTAAGGACTAGTTCCTTAATTAACTTCTATTCTGAAACCCCTTTCAGAATCCCTTAAGGAATACTACATAATATTACAATACACCTATTATCAACTTCTACATCTTATATATCATTATTTATAAGTACTTGCGATTTTATTCATAACACCCTTAAGAATCACTCCTATAAGCTCCCACTCAAAGTATGTTCCTACATATTTGAATTTTAGTCTTATATTGCTCCCACTTAAAAATATGTCAATCACATATTATTTTAGGAAGGCTTTCATAACTCCCACTCAGTTTTATGCAAATTGCACATCTACTCACTATTTTGAACAACTTCGAAATCCTTTGATCAAATATCAAACTTGGAGATTTACTATGAGATACTAGTACTTTTACTAGTTTTAAATCCTCTAGACATTTAGCACACTTGAATAAAATTCATTTGAATTTGTCCAATACCTGACAAATTGTGCCTTTGTCATTCACCCCCTTTTTCCACTATGGCTTTGCAGTCATTTGGGAAAATTCAAGTAACCCCTTTCACTTGTGAGATTCAGCAACGAATTACTTTCTAATCTCAAGGGTATTTTGCTCTTAGGATTTCTCATAATTTTAGTTTACCATTATTTCCTTAGTAGTTCCTAGGTATGTCATATTCCAAGAATCATGACAAATGATTCACAAATGTCTCCATACTAGTTATGGATTACATTTTGAATCCTACTTCATGTAGTGAAAACACTAGTGGGGAAAACACAATGATCATCATCATTGATTCTTTCCTTTTGTGAAGAGAATCGTTCAGGAACGTTGTCCGTTGTGCTTCTCAACACTCTGATGCTGGGATGAATCCTCATCATGTTCTTCACTATTTTCCATTTTCTTCATAATTGAGAACCATCACTAAAAGTGAGCTTTCTCAAGAATGTACCAAAATCCAAGCAATACATGTTTTAGTTTAGCTATGGATTTCGTATTCAAAGTTTCCAATGAATACTCTACAAGGACTTATTCGCTATTTGTTTTGGTTATATCGAATAACCCCAAAACTTTGACGGATTCAAATGGTTCACTACATTCTAATTGAGTGCTAACTATTTCTAAGCTAATGATCTCTACATCTACACTACAACGATTTATTTGGTGCCTTCTATTCAACCCCTTTGATATCTAATATAACATTGTGATGCTTTGCATTTTGACGTTTCAAAACGCTTTGCATTCCACAATTTCTTTTATGCCATTCTTATAAATTTGAATCTCATTACTATTGATCAAATCATAGTAATTGGATTCTCTTTTATATTTATACCCTTTTTTGATGAAACATTTTGATCAAATCAATTAGTTTCATATTCATGTTTCCTTTGGTAAACTTATTTACACATTTAAACAATCATATAATGATAATTACCATTTTTGTTAAAACACAATACATCGAATATGTATTTACTTTTAACAATTCTTTAAACACTTTGTATTCAAGTAATAGACGGTGTTCAAGTTATTTTGCTGAACTTAGGCATGATTTAGTGATAAGAAATCGAAATGACTTTCACATATTATCACATAACTTTGAATTTAAACAATGGTTTTATTCATTTAATGAAATATCATTAAGTTGGGTATTTTAAACAAAGCATTTTAATGTTTTACAAATGTTCATGCATTATCAATTAGTTTCAAACAATAAGGATAATTCACACATAATCAAACAAGATATGAACATGAATAGAAATCATTCATAAAAGCAGAACAACTGTTTGTCACAAACTCATATGAATAACCGTCTCACAAAGTGTGAGACACACTAAAGAAGTTCACAATCTCTTGATTACAATAATAATCCTAAACACAAACTAAATGATAAATGTCGAGGGAGAGTGTCGTCGGCCATCATCATCATGCTCGCCATCAACACGCAACGTCACCTCCTCTCTAGCAAGCACCTATCATGCAGAAGGACCCGTTTTCAGCAAAACAGAACAAGTATCAGATATACTTAACATTGCAAATGTGTTTGCAAGATTATAACATTTATAAAACTGTATATCAAATATATACATTTGTCATTGATGACTCCAGCGACGTTGGGTTCATCCACCACATTTCTGAAATGTGATATGAACTTGAGGAAATCCAGTGTTTTCGTGTCGCCTCTCATAATGCAGATCCTGACCTGTGCTTGGAAGCTTGGTGGAAGCGACCGTAGCACAACTCCCATTGCAAATGAGCTTGAGAACTAGTTGTCCAGCTAGTATGCCAGACTCATGTATGCATCGTATATGCTCAATAAGTGCTCGTCCAGTGAGGAACCCTCCTCCATCTTTATGGAGAGGAAATCCCCCATCAGCTCATACTCCCACATGCACACTTGTTCCACAAAATGCGATCTTAGATGTGCTATGACCATTTGGGGCTTCAGACTTCCCATCATTGGCCACAGCCCATCCTCCATTCTGAGGCGCATCGTAACTGATATGAATGTGGCCATCACACGACGACGATAGCGCAGATCCCGCTGCTCCTAGGTCTCATGAGAATAGGGTGGCTCCAAATACATCTCGCAGGTCATGTAGTCAGCTGCATTGTTCTCACCAAGGAGATCAAATAGGCGTATGACCCATGCAAAAAAGTTGGATCCATCTAACTTGAGCTTTTCTCCTTTTTACCAATTGTCAATAGGGAAGGTAATCTCGGGGAGAACCATTTTCTACATTTATAATTGCAAGAGGAATTTAGACTAAGTTTATAATTAAATGAGTTGATAATAACTCCACTCAAAAACACCTATCCCCAAAAGGGTTCCTAGTGATAACACGGCCCCTATCAGCCACATCTCCCCCAATTGATCACGGACATCGATGTGGGTTCAAAGGTGGACGCTAAACGTCGGTCACATCATTCATGTGACTCGTGCTCGATCTTCCAACCATCCATGTTCCGAGGCCACGCTTCTGTGGTGTGCTAGGCTCGCCAACTCAACCTTAGTGTATTCGATGTGCAACATGGCTTGCATCCACTCTATGCGAACGTAGATATGTCTGACACCCAGGCCTCTAACCCTGGACCGCCTCATACCGAAGAACTTTCTTGGTGGTGCACACTAAGGGGGAACACAATCGTTGGTAATTTTAACAGGGATCATCTTATTAGGCTACCGTCGAGTATCTAATACTAGCACACAATAAGACATACAAACAATAGCATTGAATGTAAATGCTATGTGATATGGTCCTTCATGTCGTGATCTCCATCCGCCAATACCGGGTTCTGGCGCCAGGGTACTGGCGTCGTAGACACCAGGGTACCGGTGTCATTCTGGCGTGGTAGTCCGTCACCTCCGTGACTAACTACTACTATGTAACAAAAGGTAATTACTTTATCTTTGCCACAACCATATCACAAAGCAACGCCCCCCTGCAAAACAAAGTTAGACACCTCTACTTTATCCTTGCATGTTTTACGTGGCTGAATGGGCTTTTGCACAAGAACCGTTCTTACCTATGAACTTTCAGCACAACACTGATCAAGTAGTTGGCTCTACTACACCCCTTTCGGGGCCCTCCGCTGCAAATGGCATACCAAATAATGCGAGAGAGACAGACACCCCCCTAAGCCACTTTATACGGTACAAGTCGTATGTCAAGCGTGGACCAGTCTCGCGAATGAACGCGTAAAGTCGGTTGGGGGCCGCTCCATCAAGCATTACTGTGGTATACACAAGTACACGTGGGAGGGTAACAACTAAAAGATCAATGCCCACATGCTACATCTCGTCTGTTCTACCCGTACTAGCATTACTACGCATAGATCTAGCTCTGATACCACTGTTGGGGTTCCGCGTATAAAAACAATAAATTTTACCCTACGCCCCTGAACCCCTGAAGCTGCCAGGACCTATCTATTAGTAATACAGTAATGGGAGGGGCTTTTCGCGAATTTACCCTTGAAGACCAAAAAGAATTGTCAACGCTCAGGAGGGCGTGGTTGATGTAGACGAGCTGAAGCCGACCTCAAGGACATGATGAAGTCCTTGCGCTCCTTGGCTCCAATGACTTGAGTGCCTCAAGTGCGACACCTGGCGGGGAGTTACACACGTCCGGTGCTTGACGATGACTCCCGCTTCCCTGATCCAGCAGCAGTAGTGGAAGTAGAGCTCCCGGATCCGAATCCCGCAGCACGACTGCGCTCCGCGGTGAAGATGTCTCTCGCTCGCGCAGTCTAGACTTGGGAACACGGTCACGAGAGAGAGAGAGGGGGAGAGAGAAAATATCAATTAGAGGTCCTCCCAAAAGTGGGGAGACCTTTATTGATTATTGGTGTATTTATCTTGGCCAAATACCCCACTATATATAGGGGAGGAGGGGGTACACCCTCCCGGGGAGGGACTAAAGGAGAGGAGGGGGAGGGGGTGGCCGCCGGCCACCTAGTGGACCCGCGCGGGGGGGGGGGGGGGGGGGGCTAGGCCCTGCCGGCCAGCCCCTTGCCCCTTCTCCCTCTCTCCTTTCCCTAATGGGCCCTCTCCCTCCGGAAATTGGCCCATTAAGCCTTTTTTACCTTTAATTGATTTTATCTTTATTAAATAATTATGAAAACATGATTAAATCAATATGTAACATTCATTCACATATTATTCAACCTCCGTGGCTATGGAACACCTTCCACCTCCACTCTGGACATCCTCCGGACTTACCGAAACCCTTCTGGTTTTCTCCCTCCTCTTCTTCGTCGATTCCACCGATCTTATAAACACTCTCTAAGAATCATCAAGCCCTTAAGCGTGATACCCCACGGTTCGGGAACACTCCAGACATGGTCGGGACACTCCTGCACCAATGATCAATAGAGGGACCTGGATGGCCATGTGACCCCTGTGCGTTCCATGAAGATCTTTTGTCGTTTGAACTGGGACAGTCGTGTCTTATTCCCTTTGTCACTCGATACTTGCATTGCCTGAGATCTGATCAATGACATCACCATGTCGTGTTCAATATCATTACTGAACAACGCTACTTGACTTGTTTCGACAAGTGATATCCCTATGATCAAATCACACGATGCACAGCTATTGGATATAACTTCTCCGAGTGGGCCCTTGAGTATCTTCCCGGCACATGGACGGACAAATCCCGCTCTTGACATATATTGCCTCTACGGTTTCCTCCGAGTACCTGAACACACCTTTATAACCACCGTATTACTAGATGGCGTTTGTTGCTATCTAAGCACTCTCGGGAGACAGTGATTGATATAGCCTCACGGTCTAAGGAATAGTCTATGAGGATCCATTTCTAATCATCGTAACTTGAACTTCGTGACATGATCGGGTCACGATGTTTAGGTTGGGTATTGGTTCATCATCTCATTCTCTGAATGAGATGACCTCATTTCCAACTGGCATAAATGCCACATGATCAGGAAACATCATCATCTGTTGACCCATGAACCAGTGACTAGAGTTTCACTGGGAACCCCTTGTTGTTTGCATATCACACTTGTATTGATGTTTCCACTCAATACAGTTATAGCATGATATAAAACTTAATCATAAACTATATGAAATATGATAATAGTCCTTACTACTATTTGTCTCTAGGGCATATTTCCAACAAAATACCCATTATCTATGACAACGCTAATGTGTGGAAGTCGAAAGCCGAAAAGGCCAATGAACAGGAGAAGTATCTTCTAGGCGAGGTGACTCAGCTGAATGATCAATTGGAATGTTAGTTTCCTTAGCTTCTTCTTATTTCTTAGCCAGCTGCAGCGACGGTTCGCCCTTATGCTTTTTGTTGCCCTTTGTAGTTGTTAGTGCTGGCCGTCCTTAGGAGGAGAGGGTCCGATTCGCCATTTAGCTAAACAACTTGACCCAGGGGAAACTAGAAGCTAGCGGGTACTTTTGGGTTGATTGGGATCGCATAGTCGCATTGGCGATGTTGTAGGATCGTGTGTCGCAGGTGCTACTGTACTTGAAGAAGGCGCAGTCGTGCCTGAAGCACATTTTTCGGGCAATGTTTCCCTTGGACGTGGTACCATCAAGCTTGTTAGCTTTACTGAAGAAGTTCTAGGATGTCAGCGCAGTTCGCGAGTGCGTGCATCAGCAGCTAGTTGCAGGTGCCAAGGCCGCACTGACACTTGTTCGCCTGCATCAACCTGATGTGGATCTTGCAGCTATTGCCGCTGGACCTCTGCCCCCGCCAGAAGGGATGGCGTGGAACATGGTGCCACATTATCGGGCGGTTGATCAGCCGGCCGAAGATATCGTCGAGTTGTTCGAAGAACGTACCAATGTTCTCCTTTTATGGCAGTAGAGTAGTTTTGAACATGCACATGGATGTATATGTGTTGTAAAGTTCGTATAAGCGAGTCAGGTTGTTTTCTGTTGCCCGTTTATATGTAAAAGCCCTCTAGCTTGTATATTTTTCGAGTATCTTGCATTCTACAGTTCCTTTTCGTTAGCCTGCCGCATATTCATCTCAGCACCTTGTCCACCTGTTAGGTGTGCTGCAGCTGGGTTGGTTTTACCAAGGGTTCGATTGATAGTACGTCAGCTACTCAGGCTACTGGGTTATTCGTGTAACAAGGTGAAAAGTGAAGGGAAACGGGTAGGCTACACTAGCGTAAAATCAAAAATTTCTACCGTGTCAACCAGGAATGCTATTATCATAGATCACGGGATTACCGCTAGACGCGCAGTTGCGGAACTTGATGAAGCACGTCACGGCAGTGTAGATGTTCTACGTCTCC
The DNA here is from genome assembly GCA_910589775.1 of Avena eriantha. NCBI lineage: Eukaryota > Viridiplantae > Streptophyta > Magnoliopsida > Poales > Poaceae > Avena > Avena eriantha. The sequence continues at coordinate 186,233,492 of OU342741.1, read as the reverse complement.
TCCGCGTCCTCGTCCAACGATCAGCTCCCCTTTGCGCGGCTCGTCCAAGTGCTACAGCTACAACACCTCTGAGGTATCCACACGTCCGGAGTGGAAGGTCATACGACATACTGCTAGGTCCATACGTGCAAGACAGGCGTAAGAGGAGTGGCGGCTAGGTGGAATGCTCAACCCTATTCAGCTCGCCTCACTCTCTCTTATATAGGCATCCCTGGTGGGCTTCTACTTTAGCAGCCCACTAGCAGCCTAAGCCTGGTCTAATTCGGATCCAATCCTCATTAGGCTTCTAGCCCCTAAAGTGTGTGACCCTATAGGTTCATACACGTATAGACATGACACGAGTACACTTACTCCATCAATAGTTGGTAGCGGCCTCTAGCAAGACGTGCCAACTCCTAAACGCATATAAAGATCATTCGGACGAACCATCACAAGGTAGAGTACATGTCTTTCCCTTTGCCTCACGATATTTGGTCTAGCTCCAAGCTGACCTCTCTTTCTCGATACTATGATTCGGAATCCCTTTACTAGGTTAACTCTTAACCATATGTAGCACGACCATGCATTTCTGGATCCGATCACTCGAGGGGACCAGAGATATCTCTCTCAAGTAGAGAGGGGCAAATCCCATCTTGATTGACCGATGTCTTGCAGCATGTATCAGGACAAACTCGAAAGCTACCTTTATGACTACCCAGCTGCGGAGTAGTGTTTGATAGCCCCAAAGTAGGTCGATCCACATCTCAAGTACATGCGACAATCTCAGGTCTAAGGACAAAACATACACGATGTGTAGAGAGAGCTGCAAGTATTATTGCCAGTCTCAAGTTGGGTCAGTCCAACCCCATGTTCATAACATGTGTCCACATCATTGGTTTGACATCTCCATGTCTAATGCTTGCGAAACATAGTCATCAACCAATCGATGTGCTAGTCTAATATTCACGTGTGTCCTCACATGAACTCCGACTAGGGACAACTATTTGATAACCATACAAGTAAAGAGTTTCACAAGCAATTCACATAATTGCCAATCAATACAAGTTGCCTGATATATGGATATTCAAGGAACATTATAAAAACTCATGGATACAAATGAAATACAATCATCTCTATGATTGCCTCTAGGGCATATTTCCTTTAGCCTGCCACTTGCACTAGAGTCAATCTAGATAGTATCTAATACCTATTGCTCTTATGTGTGCTTCATGCGTAGGCTGCGGGAGTGGCTTTGTCAAGGGATCAGCAACATTTGAGTCCGTATGTATTTTGCATAACATGACACTACCATCATCAATGAACTCACGAATTAGATGGTAACGCATGCGAATATGTTTGTTCTTCTGGTGTTGTCTAGGTTCCTTGGCTTGTGCAATAGCACCATTGTTGTCACAATAAACATCCATGGGATTGGACGCGCCCTGAACCACACCAAGAGCAATCAGGAAATTCCTAATCCAAACAGCTTCCTTTGCAGCCTCCGAGGCAGCAATATATTCAGCTTCTGTTGAAGAGGAGGCCACTGTATCTTGCTTGGAACTTTTCCAACTCACAGCACCACCATTCATGACAAACACATAACCTGATTACAATTTCGAGTCATCTGAGTCGTTAAGATAACTCGCATCTGTGTAACCCTTTACACTGAGTTCAACCTCACCTCCATAAACTAGGAACATATCCTTAGTCCTTCTCAAGTACTTAAGGATATTCTTTACCGCTGTCCAGTGACTTTCAGCTGGATCACCCTGGTATCTGCTCGTAACACTTAGAGCATAGGAAACATCTGGGCAAGTACATGTCATTGCATACATGATAGATCCAATAGCCGCAGCATATGGAACCCTACTCATGCATTCTCGCTCATCAGTTGTCGAAGGACACTGAGTCTTGCTGAGTTTAATGCTATGAGACATGGGCAAGAACCCCTTCTTAGCCTCTTCCATGCTGAACCGTTTCAACACTTTGTCAATGTACGTACTCTGGCTTAATCACTTTTAAACGTTCCTTATATAGTGGGTGATTCCAAAGGGGAAGGGGGACCCCTTTATATAATGGGAGGGGGGCACCACCCAGGGGCCAGGCGGTGTGGGACTAATCCCCACACCCGCCGGCCACCTAGGGGCAGCCGCTGGCCCTAGGTGGGCCCCACTAGGGCGGCCCACCAGCCCTAGGCTAGCCGGCCCCCACTCCCTAGGCACCTTGCCCTATTGGGCCTCCCTTCGGGTGAGGCCCATTAGCAATATGGAGCCTTTAAAAATAAAATAAAATAAATATTTAATATTAATTCTCCAATTAACATTCAAATACACATATTATATTATTCCTTTCACTCCGGAACACCTTCCGGACCGTTTCCGATCTCCATCGGATGTTACCGAAACTATTTCGGTTTCTCTCTCTACTTCTCATACGATACCTCATCTACCCTAAGCATCCCTACCCTTAAGCGTGGCATCCTTCGGTTCGGAAACACTTCGGACATGATAGAGACAACTCTCATATCAATGATCAACAGAGGGACCTGGATGGCCATGTGACCCCCGTGCGTTTCACGAATACAATCGCTCGAACCGTGAGATAGTCATTCCCCATTCCCTTTGTCTTTCGATACCTAGTTCATCCGAGACTTGATATTCGGTATCTCCATATCTTACTTCGATCTTGTTACCGATGAACTTGTTTTCTCGTTCTCATATCGTTGCATTCCATGACCTAGTCACATTCTTGCAAGCTTCATTAATGCAACGCCACCGAGATGGCCACATGTATCTGTCCGTTACATGGACTAGACAAATCCTGGTCTTGATATGTACTCCTCAACACATCCCTTCGAAAAACCAGAGTGGCATATTCTTGATCACCCTTTTACAAGATGATTCTTGATAACCATCAAAGCTTCTTCCGGAAATGGTGATTTGCATTACCTCACAGTCAAAGGATCAGGTTGCGAGGTTCTCTGTGTTTTATCATTAATGGTGAACTTTGTAACTAGATCTCATTAAGATATAACGGTCGGATGTTTGTCTATCATGTTATTCAACAAATAACATGACCTCATTGTCAGTTGGCATAAATTCCCATGATCTTGAAACACATATCATCCTCATGACCAATGACCTAGTTCACTAGAGGTAACTAGAGACACGGTTTGTTTACATACCACACGTGTATTAACGTTTCGTATTAACACAGTTGTAGCACAGTATGAAACATATTATGAACATACATGAGATATATCAAATAATACACTTTATTATTTGCCTCTAGGGCATAACTCCTTCAGTCTACCACTTGTACTAGAGTATAGCCAAAACTAGTTTACAATAGGCAGGAACCTAACACCAATGGAATCTCGGTGTTGTTCGTGCTTTTCCTGATGGAGAGCTTTAGTCAAAGGATCTGCTACATTCAGTTCCGTATCTAATTTGCAAATCTTGACTTCACCTTCGTCAACGTTCTGTCGGATGACGTGAAATCTTAGCTTGACGTGCTTGGTTGTGGAATGAGTTCTTGGTTCTCTTGCGTTTGCAATAGCACCCGTGTTATCACAATAGACCATCACGGGGTCTTGCGCATTGGGAAAAACTCCTAGTTCGATGACGAAATTCCTTAGCCAAACAACTTCATTTGCTGCATCAGCCGCAACAATGTATTTAGATGCCATTCAAGATTGTGCCATCACCAGCTGCTTCTTGCTTTTCCAGCTTACCGCCCCAGCATTCACCAGGAACACAAATCCTGTTTGAGACTTTGAGTCATCATGATCTGAGTTCCAGCTTGCATCCACGTAACCCGTTACGTTTAGAGCTTCATCACTTCCTCCATAAATTAGGAACATATCCTTTGTTCTTTCCAGATACTTCGGGATATTCTTGACAACTGTCCAGTGATCTGGTCCTGGATTACTTTGGTATCGGTCGTCAAACTAAGAGCCAATGCCACATCAGGTCGTGTACTTAACATTGCATACATGATAGACCCTATGGCTGAGACATAAGGTGTGAAAGCCATCTTCTTTCTATCATTGTCCGTTACAAGACATTGAGTCATACTCAATTTGCAATTCTTCATCATGGGAGTGAAACCCTTTTTGGTGTTCTCCATTTTGAACCTCTTCAAAATCTTTTCTATGTAAGTACTTTGACTCAATGCTATTAGGCGCCTTGATCGATCTCTATAGATCTTGATTCCTAATATGTATGCAGCTTCACCTAGATCCTTCATGAAAAATTGGTTACTCAAGTATGCTTTCACACTTTTCATAAGATCCACATCATTTCCCATGAGTAATATGTCATCCACATACACTACTAGGAAAACAACTGAGCTCCCATTCTCTTTCTTGTAAACACAGAACTCTTGTTGGTTTTGGACAAATCCAAAACTCTTGATCACTTGATCAAAACTTTGGTTCAGCTCCGAGATGCTTGCTTCAATCCATAAATGGAACGTTGAAGCTTGCATACCTTTCTAGCATCCTTAGGATTGACAAAACCTTCTGGTTGCATCATATACAACTTCTTATCAATGTGACCATTGAGGAATGCGGTCTTGACACCCATCTGCCAAATTTCATATTCGAAATGTGTAGCAATTGCTATTAAAATCCTGACAGCTTTAAGCATCACTACGGGAGAATAAGTCTCGTCGTAATCACCTCCTTGAATTTGTTGAAAACCCTTTGTGACAAGTCGAGCTTTGTGAATGGTTACATTACCATTCGCATCTGTCTTTTTCTTAAAGATCCATTTATTTTCCATGGCCTTGCAGCCTTCTAGAAGATCCACCAAGGTCCAAACTTGGTTTTCATGCATGGATCCTATTTCGGATTTCATGGCTTCTAGCCATTTCTCGGAATCAGCATTATCCATAGCTTCTTTGTAGTTTGCAGGTTCTTCCTGTTCATCTAGGATGACAGACATCACAAGGCTACGGTACCAATCAGGAGTGGCACGAACCCTTGTAGACCTGCGAACCTCAAGAGTCTCGATGTCATTGTTTTGATCATCATCAACTAGCTCTTCCTCCATGTTGGAGAGCATTTTTGGAACAACTTCCGTTGCGCTCCTCAGAATTTGGAGAGAAGGGTCAACAATTTCATCTAACTCAATTTTCCTTCCACTCACTCCTTTTGCAAGAAACTCTTTCTTGAGATAGGTGCCGTTTCTTGTGACAAACGTTTTGCCTTCGGCTTGGTTGCAGAAGGTATACCCAGCCGTTTCCCTTGGATATCCTACAAAGATACATTTTTCCGATTTGGATTCGAGTTTGTCAGGCTACAGTTTCTTAACGTAAGCCTCACAACCCCAAACTTTCAGAAATGACAACTTGGGCTTCTTCCCATACCATATCTCATACGGGGTTGTCTCCACGGATTTGGATGGTGCTCGGTTTAAAATAAAAGCGGCGGTATCTAACGCGTATCCCCAAAAAGACATAGACAAATCAGTTAAAGACATCATGGACCGTACACTATCCAATAGGGTTCGGTTACGGCGTTCCGACACACCATTACGCTATGGTGTTCCGGCTGGCGTAAGCTGTGGGATAATCCCACAGTCCTTCAAGTGCATGTTAAACTCATAACTCAAATACTCGCCTCCTCGATCCGATCGAAGGTGCTTGATTTTCTTGTTAAGATGATTCTCTACCTCTTTCTGAAATTTCTTGAACTTTTCAAAGGTTTCAGACTTGTGCTTCATCAAGTAGATATATCCATATCTGCTTAAGTCGTCAGTAAAGGTAACAAAGTTACGATAACCATTGCGTGTTGAGACACTCATTGGTCCACATACATCCGTATGTATGATCCCAAGCAGGTCTGAAGCTCTTTCCACTATTCCGGAGAATGGTGTCCTAGTCATCTTGCCCATGAGGCATGGCTCACATGTATCGAGGGATTCAAAATCCAATGACCCAAGAAGCCCTTCTGAATGAAGCTTCTTCATGCGCTTTACGCCAATATGACCAAGATGGCAATGCCACATGAACATGGAATAATCGTCACTGTGCTTACAATGTTTAGCATCAACACTATGGATGTGTGTATCACAATCAAGCACAAGTAAGAATAAACCATCACATACAGGAGCATGAACATAGAAAACGTCATTCATATAAATTGAACAACCATTTGTTCCTGATTTAAACGAATAACGGTCTTGCAACAAGCAAGACCCACTCATAATATTCATACTCAATGTGGGTAAATAATAGCATTTATTCAAAACCAACAATAGTCCTGACGGTAGACGGAGATGCAGGGTGCCGACGGCCATCACTTCGACTCTCGAACCATTGCCGACGTGCATCGTCACCTCGTCCTTCCTCAGGCGCCTCCTACTCTGCAGATCCTGCTGAGAGTTACAAATGTGAGCAACAGATCCGGTATCAAATACCCAGGTGTTACTCCTGCCGCTCATAAGGAATACATCAATAACATGTATATCATATATACCTTTGTCCGGGATGGCTACCTTGTCAGCTCGCTTGTCTTCAAGGTACTTGGGGCAGTTGCATTTCAAGTGCCCATTCCCTTTGCAGTAGAAGCACGAAGTGCCGGGCTTAGGGCCAGGCTTGGCAGTCTTTCAGGTGCTGGGAACAAACCTGCCATCCCTCTTAGAGTTTTTACCCTTGCCTTTCCCCTTTTGCCCCGGTTTCTTAAAGTTGGTGGTCTTGTTGACCATCAGCACCGTGTGCTCCTTCTTGATTTCAACCTCAGCAGTTTTGAGCATGGCGAACACCTCAACAAGGGTCTTAGTCATCCCTTGCATGTTGTAGTTCATCACAAAACTTTTATAGCTAGGGGGAAGCAAGTGCATAACCCTATCTATAGCGAGATCCTCCGGGATTTTGCAATCCAAGGCGTTTAAGCGCTTAACGTAGCCAGACATTTTGACCACGTGCTCACTAATACTGCTGTGCTCTTCCATTTTAGCAGAGAAGAAGAGCTCGGAAGCATCATACCTCTCTGCACGAGCCTGTGGAGCAAAGACAGCCTTGAGATCCTCAATGATCTCAAAAGCATTCATCTTCTCAAAACGCTTTTGAAGCTCCGGCTCATGGCATAGAGCATTCCACTCTGGATGAGGGAGGAATCATCCACCTTGGACTGCCAGACATTCTTTTCGTCCTAGGAGGCGGAATCTGTAGGGTTAGCCAGAAGCTCGGCCTCGATGAAAGTCAACTTGTAGGGGACTAGGAGGATCCTAAGATTGCGGAACCATGCGGTGAAGTTGGTTCCATCAGTTTTCAGCTTGTCCTTCTCGAGGAAAGTGCTAAGGTTAAAGGTGGGTGGGAGAGACATCTACAAAGGATTTGCAAAGTATTTAGACTATGTTCATAATAATGAGTTCAAGTTTTAACTAAAAGAACTCCCACTTAAACGAACATCCCTCTACTTGTTTAGTGATCACATGACCCCAATCCTCTGCACCTCCCCCAGTTATACACAGCCGTCAGTGCAGTATCAAGGGTGGACATTCCCTAATGTCGATCACATCAACTATGTGATTCATGCTCGACCTTTCGGTCTCTTGTATTCTGAGGCCACGTCTTTGTCACGGCTAGTCTCGCCAGTTCTAACTCGTGTGTATTCGCAGTGCAACATGGCTTACACCCACTATATGCGAACGTAGATATGTTTGACACCAGGCCTATAACCCTGGATCGCCTCATACCGAAGAACTTTATTGGTGATGCACACACAAGGCGAATACGATAACTGGAATACTATGAGGGATTTTCTTATTATGCTACCGTCTAGTAAGAATAGTAGCACAATAAGTGATACTTCAAAAGTGAAGTGTTATGACATGGTTATAGCTTTATGATCATCATCAACAGCTTTAAAGTTTCACAAACTTGTCATTTCCATGTTATAATACTTGCCCCTATGCAATAATGAAGATAGACGCTTCTATATTAACTATTGCATGTTTTATGCGGCTTTAGGGCTTTCGCAGTAGAACCCCTTCCCACCTACGAACGTCGAGCGAAAAAATGGATTCAATGATTGCCGTTCTTCTTCCCTTTTCAGGGCCCTCCAGTATCAATGCCATATCAACTACTATAGAGAGACACACACCCCCCTAAGGCACTTTGATTTGTGGACCAGTCTCGTGAATCACCACGTGAGGTCGGTTGGGGGCCGCTTCATCAAACAATGCCGTGATATGAACAATAATACTAAAGAGGGTAGCAACTAGAGAATCAATGCCCACATATAGCTATGTGTTCTATCCGTACGACATGTCTACCCATAGACCCGCTCTGATATCACAGTTGGGTTCCGTAGTGGAAAACAAAAAAATTCTATCTACTTGAACACTAATACCAGGATCTATACTATGTAGACATAAGTAATAGAGAAGGAATATAGTATTCATACCTTTGCAGACAGAGGCACGCCTTATGCATGAAGGCGTATATTGATGAAGACGAGCAACATCCCAAGTGTGGTGCCTCCGAAGTTCGTCACACGTCCGGTGTAGGAGACGTCAACCGGACTCCGATCCAGCCGAGCAGCGGAAGAAGTAGATGCCAGATCGCCGATCACACGATGGTAGGGTGAAGGTGGAGAACTCAACCACGAGGTCCTCCCCAATATTATGGAGAAGTCCTCAGCGGATGAGAGAGAGAGAATGAGAGGAATGGGTGATTCCAAAGGGGAAGGTGGGACCCCTTTACATAGTGGGAGGGGGGAACCACCCAGGGGCCAGGGGGTGTGGGACTAATCCCCACACCCGCCAGCCACCTACAGGCAGCCGCCGGCCCTAGGTGGGCCCCACTAGGGCGACCCACCAGCCCTAGGCCGGCCAGCCCCCACTCCCTAGGCGCCTTGCCCTATTGGGCCTCCCTTCGGGTGAGGCCCATTAGCAATATGGAGCCTTTAAAAATAACATAAAATATATATTTAATATTAATTCTCCAATTAACATTCAAATACACATATTATATTATTCCTTTCACTCCGGAACACCTTCTGGACCCTATCTGATCTCCATTGGATGTTACCGAAACTATTCCGGTTTCTCTCTCTCTCTCTCGCTCTCTACTTCTCATACGATACCTCATCTACCCGAAGCGTCCCTACCCTTAAGCATGACATCCTTTGTTTCGGAAACAGTCTGGACATGATAGAGAAAACTCTCATATCAATGATCAACAGAGGGACCTGGATGGCCATGTGACCCCCGTGCGTTTCACGAATACAATCGCTCGAACCGTGTGATAGTCTTTCCCCATGCCCTTTGTCTTTCAATACCAAGTTCATCCGAGACTTGATATTCGGTATCTGCATACCTTAGTTTGATCTCGTTACCGATGAACTTGTTTTCTCGTTCTCATGTCATTGCATTCTATGACCTAGTCACATGCTTGCAAGCTTCATTAATGCAACGCCACCAAGATGGCCACATGTATCTGTCCGTTACATGGACTAGACAAATCCTGGTCTTGATATGTACTCCTCAACACATCCCTTCGAAAAACCTGAGTGGCCTCTTTTTGATCACCCTTTTACGAGATGATTCTTCATAACCATCAACGCTTCTTCCGAAAATGGTGATTTGCATTACCTCACAGTCAAAGGATCAGGTTGCGAGGTTCTCTATGTTTTATCATTAATGGTGAACTTTGTAACTAGATCTCATTAATATATAATGGTCGGATGTTTGTCTATCATGTTATTCAACTAATAACATGACCTCATTATCAGTTGGCATAAATTCCCATGATCTTGAAACACATATCATCCTGAAGACCAATGAACTAGTTTACTAGAGGTAACTAGAGACACGGTTTGTTTACATACCACACGTGTATTAACGTTTCGTATTAACACAATTTTAGCACAGTATGAAATGTATTATGAACATCAAGGAGATATATCAAATAATATACTTTATTATTTGCCTCTAGGGCATAACTCCTTCAGTCTACCACTTGCACTAGAGTATAGCCAAAACTAGTTTACAATAGGCAGGAAACTAACACCAATGGAATCTCGGTGTTGTTCGTGCTTTTCCTGATGGAGAGCTTTAGTCAAAGGATCTGCTACATTTAGTTCTGTATCTACTTTGCAAATCTTGACTTCACCTTCGTCAACGTTCTGCCGGATGACGTGAAATCTTAGCTTGATGTGTTTGGTTGTGGAATGAGTTCTTGGTTCCCTTGCGTTTGCAATAGCACCCGTGTTATCACAATAGACCGTCACGGGGTCTTGCGCATTGGGAAAAAGTCCCAGTTCAATGACGAAATTCCTTAGCCAAACAACTTCATTTGCTACATCAGCCGCAGCAATGTATTCAGACTCCATTGAAGATTGTGCCATCACCGGCTGCTTCTTGCTTTTCCAGCTTACCGCCCCACCATTCACTAGGAACACAAATCCTGTTTGAGACTTTTGAGTCATCATGATCTGAGTTCTAGCTTGCATCCACGTAATCCGTTACGTTTAGAGATTCATCACTTCCTCCATAAATTAGGAACATATCCTTTGTTCTTTTCAGATACTTCAGGATATTCTTGATAGCTGTCCAGTGATCTGGTCCTGGATTACTTTGGTATCGGCTCGTCAAACTAAGAGCCAATGCCACATCAGGTCGTGTACTTAACATTGCATACATGATAGACCCTATGGATGAGACATAAGGTGTGAAAGCCATATTCTTTCTATCATTATCCGTTACAGGACATTGAGTCATACTCAATTTGCAATTCTTCATCATGGGAGTGAAACCCTTTTTGGTGTTCTCCATTTTGAACCTCTTCAAAATCTTTTCTATGTAAGTACTTTGACTCAATGCTATTAGGCGCCTTGATCTATCTCTATAGATCTTGATTCCTAATATGTATGCCGCTTCACCTAGATCCTTCATGGAAAATTGGTTAATCAAGTATGCTTTCACGCTTTTCATAAGATCCACATCATTTCCCATGAGTAATATGTCATCCACATACACTACTAGGAAAACAACTGAGCTCCCACTCGCTTTCTTGTAACACAGAACTCTTGTTGGTTTTGGACAAATCCAAAACTCTTGATCACTTGATCAAAACGTTGGTTCCAGCTCCGAGATGCTTGCTTCAATCCATAAATGGACCGTTGAAGCTTGCATACCTTTCCAGCATCCTTAGGATTGACAAAACATTTTGGTTGCATCATATACAACTCTTCATTAATGTGACCATTGAGGAATGCGGTCTTGACATCCATCTGCCAAATTTCATAGTCACAATGTGCAACAATTGCTATTAAAATCCTTACAGCCTTAAGTATCACTACGGGAGAATAAGTCTTGTCGTACTCAACTCCTTGAATTTGTCGAAAACCCTTTGCGATAAGTCGAGCTTTGTGAATGGTTGCATTACCATTCGCATCTGTCTTTTTCTTAAAGATCCATTTATTTTCCACGGCCTTGCGGCCTTATGGAAGATCCACCAAGGTCCAAACTTGGTTTTCATGCATGGATCCTATTTCGGATTTCATGGCTTCTAACCATTTCTCGGAATCAGCACTATCCATAGCTTCTTTGTAGTTTGCAGGTTCTTCCTGTTCATATAGGATGACAGACATCACAAGGCTACTGTACCAATCAGGAGTGGCACGAACCCTTGTAGACTTGCGAACCTCTGGAGTCTCGATGCCATTGTTTTGATCATCATCAACTGGCTCTTCCTCCATGTTGGAGAGCGGTTTCGGAATAGCTTCCGTTGCGCTACTTGGAATTTGGCCAGAAGGGTCAACAATTTCATCTAACTCAATTTTCCTTCCACTCACTCCTTTTGCAAGAAACTCTTTCTCGAGAAAGGTGTCGTTTCTTGCGAAAAACGTTTTGCCTTCGGCTTGGTTATAGAAAGTATACCCAGCGGTTTCCCTTGGATATCCTACAAAGATACATTTTTCTGATTTGGATTCGAGTTTGTCAGGCTGCAGTTTCTTAACGTAAGCCTCACAACCCCAAACTTTCAGAAATGACAACTTGGGCTTCTTCCCATACCATATCTCATATGGGGTTGGCTCCACAAATTTGGATGGTGCTCGGTTTAAAATAAAAGCAGCGGTTTCTAACGCGTATCCCCAAAAAGACATAGACAAATCAGTTAAAGACATCATGGACCGTACACTATCCAATAGGGTTCGGTTATGGCGTTCCGACACACCATTATGCTGTGGTGTTCCGGCTGGCGTAAGTTGTGGGATAATCCCACAGTCCTTCAAGTGCATGTTAAACTCATAATTCAAATACTCGCCTCCTCGATCCGATCGAAGGTGCTTGATTTTCTTGTTAAGATGATTCTCTACCTCTTTCTGAAATTCCTTGAACTTTTCAAAGGTTTCAGACTTGTGCTTCATCAAGTAGATATATCCATATCTGCTTAACTCGTCAGTAAAGGTAACAAAGTAACGATAACCATTGCGTGTTGAGACACTCATTGGTCCACATACATCCGTATGTATGATCCCAAGCAGGTCTGCAGCTCTTTCCACTATTCTGGAGTATGGTGTCCTAGTCATCTTGCCCATGAGGCATGGCTCACATGTATCGAGGGATTCAAAATCCAATGATCCTAGAAGCCCTTCTGAATGAAGCTTCTTCATGCGCTTTACGCCATTATGACCAAGACGGCAATGCAACCTGAACATGGAATTATCGTCACTACAACATTTAGCATCAACACTATGGATGTGTGTATCACAATCAAGATTAAGTAAGAATAAACCATCACATACATGAGCATGAACATAGAAAATGTCATTCATATAAATTGAACAACCATTTGTTCCTGATTTAAAAATAACGGTCTTGCAACAAGCAAGACCCACTTACAATATTCATACTCAATGCAGGTACATAATAGCATTTATTCAAAACGAACAATAATCCTGTCGGTAGACGGATATGCAGGGTGCCGACGGCCATCACTTCGCCTCTCGAACCATTGCCGATGCCCATCGTCACCTCGTCCTTCCTCAGGCGCCTCCTACTCTGCAGATTCTTCTGAGAGTTACAAATGTGAGCAACAGATCCGGTATCAAATACCCAGGTGTTACTCCTGGCGCTCGTAAGGAATACATCAATAACATGTATATCATATATACCTTTGTCCGGGATGGATATCTTGCCAGCTCGCTTGTCTTCAAGGTACTTGGGGCAGTTGCAGTTCTAGTGCCCATCCCCTTTGCAATAGAAGCATGAAGTGCCGGGCTTAGGGACATGCTTGGCAGTCTTTGAGGTGCTGGGAACAAACCTGCCATCCCTCTTAGAATTCTTACCCTTGCGTTTCCCCTTTTGCCCTAGTTTCTTAAAGTTGGTGGTCTTGTTGACCATCAGCACCGTGTGCTCCTTCTTGATTTCAACCTCAGAAGTTTTGAGCATGGCGAACACCTCAGCAAGTGTCTTAGTCATCCCTTGCATGTTGTAGTTCATCACAAAACTCTTATAGCTAGGGGGCAGCAAGTGCAGCACCCTATCTATAGCGAGCTCCTCAGGGATTTTGCAATCCAGGGCGTTTAAGCGCTTAACGTAGCTAGACATTTTGACCACGTGCTCACTAATACTGTTGTGCTCTTCCATTTTAGCAGAGAAGAAGAGCTCGGAAGCATCATACCTCTCTACACGAGCCTGTGGAGCAAAGACAGTCTTGAGATCCTCAATGATCTCAAAAGCATTCATCTTCTCAAAACGCTTTTGAAGCTCTGGCTCCATGGCATAGAGCATTCCACTCTGGATGAGGGAGATATTGTCCGCCTTGGACTGCCAGACATTCTTTTCGTCCTGGGAGGCAGAATCTGCAGGCTTAGCCGGAAGCTCAGCCTCAATGACATAAGTCAACTTGTAGGGGACTAGGAGGATCCTAAGATTGCGGAACCATGCGGTGAAGTTGGTTCCATCAATTTTCAGCTTGTCCTTGTCGAGGAAAGTGCTAAGGTTGAAGGTGGGTGGGCGAGACATCTACAAAGGATTTGCAAAGTATTTAGACTATGTTCATAATAATGAGTTCAAGTCTTAACTAAAAGAACTCCCACTTAAACGAACATCCCTCTACTCGTTTAGTGATCACATGATCCCAATCCTCTACACCTCCCCTAGTTAAACACAGCCATCACTGCAGTATCAAGGGTGGACATTCCCTAATGTCGATCACATCAACTATGTGATTCATGCTCGACCTTTCGGTCTCTTGTATTTTGAGGCCATGTATCTGTAACATGCTAGGCTAGCCAGTTCTAACTCGTGTATATTCGCAGTGCAACATGGCTTACACCTACTGTATGCGAACGTAGATATGTCTGACACCCAGGCCTGTAACCCTGGATCGCCTCATACCGTAGAACTTTCTTGGTGGTGCACACACAAGGGGAATACGATAACTGGAATACTACGAGGGATTTTCTTATTATTCTACCGGCTAGTAAGAATTCTAGCACAATAAGTGATACTTCAAAAGTGAAGTGTTATGACATGGTTATAGCTTTATGATCATCATCAACAGCTTTAAAGTTTCACAAACTTGTCATTGCCATGTTATAATACTTGCCTCTATACAATAATGAAGATAGACGCTTCTATATTAACTATTGCATGTTTTACGCGGCTTTAGGGCTTTCGTAGTAGAACCCCTTCCCACCTACGAACGTCGAGCCACAACATGGATTCAATGATTGCCGTTCTTCTTCCCTTTTCAGGGCCCTCTAGTATCAATGCCATATCAACTACTATAGAGAGACAAACACCCCCCTAAGCCACTTTGATTTGTGGACCAGTCTCGTGAATCACCACGTGAGGTCGGTTGGGGGCCACTTCATCAAACAGTGCCGCGATATGAACAATAATACTAAAGTGGGTAGCAACTAGAGAATCAATGCCCACATATTGCTATGTGTTCTATCCGTACAACATGTCTACCCATAGACCCGCTCTGATACCACTGTTGGGTTCCGTAGCAGAAAACAAAAAAATTCTATCTACTTGAACACTAATCCCAGGATCTATACTATGTAGACATAAGTAATGGAGAAGGAATACAATATTCATACCTTTGCAGACAGAGGCACGCCTTACACAGGAAGGCGTATATTCATGCAGACGAGCAGCACCCCAAGTATGGTGCCTCCGAAGTTTGTCACACGTCCGGTGTAGGAGACGTCAACCGGACTCCGATCCAGCCGAGCAGTGGAAGAAGTAGATGCCGGATCGCCGATCACACGACGATAGTGTGAAGGTGGAGAACTCAACCACGACGTCCTCCCTAATATTACGGAGAAGTCCTCAGCGGACGAGAGAGAGAGAGAATGAGAGGAATGGGTGATTCCAAAGGGGAAGGGGGATCCCTTTATATAGTGGGAGGGGGGCACCACCTAGGGGCCGGGCGGTGTGGGACTAATCCCCACACCCGCCGTCCACCTAGGGGCAGCCACCGACCCTAGGTGGGCCCCACTAGGGCGGCCCACCAGCCCTAGGCTGGCCGGCCCCCACTCCCTAGGCGCCTTGCCCTATTGGGCCTCCCATCGGGTGAGGCCCATTAGCAATATGGAGCCTTTAAAAATAAAATAAAATATATATTTAATATTAATTCTCCAATTAACATTCAAATACACATATTAAATTATTCCTTTCACTCTGGAACACCTTCTGGACCCTTTCCGATCTCCATCGGATGTTATCAAAACTATTTTGGTTTCTCTCTCTACTTCTCATACGATACCTCATCTACCCTAAGTGTCCCTACCCTTAAGCGTGACATCCTTCGGTTCGGAAACACTCGGGACATGATAGAGACAACTCTCATATCAATGATCAATAGAGGGACCTGGATGGCCATGTGACCCCCGTGCGTTTCACGAATACAATCGCTCGAACCGTGAGATAGTCGTTCCCATTCCCTTTTTCTTTCGATACCTAGTTCATCCGAGAATTGATCTTTGGTATCTGCATACCTTAGTTCGATATCGTTACCGATGAACTTGTTTTCTCGTTCTCATGGCATTGCATTCCATGACCTAGTCACATGCTTGCAAGCTTCATTAATGCAACGCCACCGAGATGGCCACATGTATCTGTCTGTTACATGGACTAGACAAATCCTGGTCTTGATATGTACTCCTCAACACATCTCTTCGGAAAACCTGAGTAGCATCTTTTTGATCACCCTTTTACGAGATGATTCTTGATAACCATCAAACCTTCTTCTGGAAATGGTGATTTGCATTACCTCACAGTCAAAGGAACAGGTTGCGAGATTCTATGTGTTTTATCATTAATGGTGAACTTTGTAACTAGATCTCATTAAGATATAACGGTCAGATGTTTCTCTATCATGTTATTCAACTAATAACATGACCTCATTGTCAGTTGGCATAAATTCCCATGATCTTGAAACACAGATCATCCTCATGACCAATGAACTAGTTCACTAGCGGTAACTAGAGACACGGTTTGTTTACATACCACACGTGTATTAATGTTTCGTATTAACACAGTTGTAGCACAGTATGAAACGTATTATGAACATACATGAGATATATCAAATAATACACTTTATTATTTGCCTCTAGGGCATAACTCCTTCAGTCTCCCACTTGTACTAGAGTATAGACAAAACTAGTTTACAATAGGCAGGAACCAATGGAATCTCGGTGTTGTTCGTGCTTTTCTTGATGGAGAGCTTTAGTCAAAGGATCTGCTACATTCAGTTCCGTATCTAATTTGCAAATCTTGACTTCACCTTCGTCAACGTTCTGTCGGATGACGTGAAATCTTAGCTTGACGTGCTTGGTTGTGGAATGAGTTCTTGGTTCTCTTGCGTTTGCAATAGCACCCGTGTTATCACAATAGACCGTCACGGGGTCTTGCGCATTGGGAAAAACTCCCAGTTCGGTGACGAAATTCCTTAGCCAAACAGCTTCATTTGCTGCATAGCCGCAGCAATGTATTCAGACTCCATTGAAGATTGTGCCATCACCGGCTGCTTCTTGCTTTTCCAGCTTACCGCCCCACCATTCACTAGGAACACAAATCCTGTTTGAGACTTTTGAGTCATCATGATCTGAGTTCTAGCTTGCATCCACGTAACCGGTTATGTTTAGAGCTTCATCACTTCCTCCATAAATTAGGAACATATCCTTTGTTCTTTTCAGATCCTTCAGGATATTCTTGACAGCTGCCTAGTGATCTGGTCCTGGATTACTTTTGTATCGTCTTGTCAAACTAAGACCCAATGCCACATCAGGTCGTGTACTTAACATTGCATACGTGATAGACCCTATGGCTGAGGCATAAGGTGTGAAAGCCATCTTCTTTCTATCATTGTCCGTTACCGGACATTGAGTCATACTCAATTTGCAATTCTTCATCATGGGAGTGAAACCCTTTCTGGTGTTCTCCATTTTGAACCTCTTCAAAATATTTTCTATGTAAGTACTTTGACTCAATGATATTAGGCGCCTTGATCTATCTCTGTAGATCTTGATTCCTAATATTTATGCAGCTTCACCTAGATGCTTCATGGAAAATTGGTTACTCAAGTATGCTTTCACGCTTTTCATAAGATCCACATCATTTCCCATGAGTAATATGTCATCCACATACACTACTAGGAAAACAACTGATCCCCCACTCGCTTTCTTGTAGACACCGAACTCTTGTTGGTTTTGGACAAATCCAAAACTCCTGATCACTTGATGATCAAAACATTGGTTCTAGCTCCGAGATGCTTGCTTCAATCCATAAATGGACCATTGAAGCTTGCATACCTTTCCAGCATCCTTAGGATTGACAAAACCTTTTGGTTGCATCATATACAACTCTTCATCAATGAGACCATTGAGGAATGCGGTCTTGACATCCATCAGCCAAATTTCATAGTCGAAATGTGCAGCAATTACTATTAAAATCCTGAAAGCCTTAAGCATCACTATGGGAGAATAAGTCTCGTCGTAATCAACTCCTTGAATTTGTTGAAAACCCTTTGCGACAAGTCAAGCTTTGTGAATGGTTACATTACCATTCGCATCTGTCTTTTTCTTAAAGATCCATTTGTTTTCCATGGCCTTGCGGCCTTCTAGAAGAGCCACCAAGGTCCAAACTTGGTTTTCATGCATGGATCCTATTTCGGATTTCATGGCTTCTAGCCATTTCTCGGAGTTAGCACTATCCGTAGCTTCTTTGTAGTTTGCAGGTTCTTCCTGTTCATCTAGGATGACAAACATCACAAGGCTACTATACCAATCAGGAGTGGCACGAACCCTTGTAGACTTGCGAACCTCAGGAGTCTCGATGTCATTGTTTTGATCATCATCAATTGGCTCTTCCTCCATGTTGGAGAGCGGTTTCGGAGCATCTTCCGTTGCGCTACTCGGAATTTGGAGAGAAGGGTCAACAATTTCATCTAACTCAATTTTCCTTCCACTCACTACTTTTGCAAGAAACTCTTTCTCCAGAAAGGTGTCGTTTCTTGGGACAAATGTTTTGCCTTCGGCTTAGTTGTAGAAAGTATACCTAGCGGTTTCCCTTGGATATCCTACAAAAATACATTTTTCCGATTTGGATTCGAGTTTGTCAGGCTGCAGTTTCTTAACGTAAGCCTCACAACCCCAAACTTTCAGAAATGACAACTTGGGCTTCTTCCCATACCATATCTCATATGGGGTTGTCTCCACGGATTTGGATGGTGCTCGGTTTAAAATAAAAGCGGCGGTTTATAACGCGTATCCCCAAAAAGACACAGATAAATCAGTTAAGGACATCATGGACCGTACACTATCCAATAGGGTTCGGTTACGGCGTTCCGACACACCGTTACGCTGTGGTGTTCCGGCTGGCGTAAGCTGTGGCATAATCACACGGTCCTTCAAGTGCATCTTAAACTCATCACTCAAATACTCGCCTCCTCGATCCGATCGAAGGTGCTTGATTTTCTTGTTAAGTTGATTCTCTACCTCTTTCTGAAATTCCTTGAACTTTTCAAAGGTTTCAGACTTGTGCTTCATCAACTAGATATATCCATATCTGCTTAAGTCGTCAGTAAAGGTAACAAAGTAACGATAACCATTGCGTGTTGAGACACTCATTGGTCCACATACATCCGTATGCATGATCCCAAGCAGGTCTGCAGCTCTATCCACTATTCCAGATAATGGTGTCCTAGTCATCTTTCCCATGAGGCATGGCTCACATGTATCGAGGGATTCGAAATCCAATGATCCAAGAAGCCCTTCTGAATGAAGCTTCTTCATGCGCTTTACGTTAATATGACCAAGACGCCAATGCCACATGAACATGGAATTATCGTCACTATGCTTACAACGTTTAGCATCAACACTATGGATGGGTGTATCACAATCAAGATCAAGTAAGAATAAACCATCACATACAGGAGCATGAACATAGAAAATGTCATTCATATAAATTGAACAACCATTTGTTCCTGATTTAAACGAATAACGATCTTGCAACAAGCAAGACCCACTCACAATATTCATACTCAATGCGGGTACATAATAGCATTTATTCAAAACCAACAATAATCTTGACGGTAGACGAAGATGCAGGGTGCCGACGGCCATCACTTTGACTCTCGAACCATTGCCGACGCGCATCGTCACCTCGTCCTTCCTCAGGCGCCTCCTACTCTGCAGATCCTGCTGAGAGTTACAAATGTGAGCAACAGATCCGGTATCAAATACCCAGGTGTTACTCCTAGCGCTCGTAAGGAATACATCAATAACATGTATATCATATATACCTTTGTCCGGGATGGCTATCTTGCCAGCCCGCTTTTCTTCAAGGTACTTGGGGCAGTTGCGTTTCCAGTGTCCATCCCCTTTGTAGTAGAAGCACGAAGTGCCGGGCTTAGGGACAGGCTTGGAAGTCTTTGAGGTGCTGGGAACAAACCTGCCACCCAGCTTAGAATTCTTACCCTTGCCTTTCCCCTTTTGCCCCAGTTTCTTAAAGTTGGTGGTCTTGTTAACCATCAGCACCGTGTGCTCCTTCTTGATTTCAACCTCAGCAACTTTGAGCATGGCGAACACCTCAACAAGGGTCTTAGTCATCCCTTGCATGTTGTAGTTCATCACAAAGCTCTTATAGCTAGGGGGTAGCGAGTGCAACACCCTATCTATAGCGAGCTCCTCCAGGATTTTGCAATCCAGGGCGTTTAAGCGCTTAACGTAGCCAGACATTTTGACCACGTGCTCACTAATACTGCTGTGCTCTTCCATTTTAGCAGAGAAGAAGAGCTCGGAAGCATCATACTTCTCTGCACGAGCCTGTGGAGCAAAGACAGCCTTGAGATCCTCAATGATCTCAAAAGCATTCATCTTCTCGAAACGCTTTTGAAGCTCCGGCTCCATGGCATAGAGCATTCCACTCTCGATGAGGGAGAAATCATCCGCCTTGGACTGCCAGACATTCTTTTCGTCCTGGGAGGCGGAATCTGCAGCCTTAGCCAGAAGCTCGGCCTCGATGACATAAGTCAACTTGTAGGGGACTAGGAGGATCCTAAGATTGCGGAACCATGCGGTGAAGTTAGTTCCATCAGTTTTCAGCTTGTCCTTCTCGAGGAAATTGCTAAGGTTGAAGGTGGGTGGGCGAGACATCTATAAAGGATTTGTAAAGTATTTAGACTATGTTCATAATAATGAGTTCAAGTTTTAACTAAAAGAACTCCCACTTAAACGAACATCCCTCTACTCGTTTAGTGATCACATGATCCCAATCCTCTGCACCTCCCCCGGTTAAACACAGCCATCAGTGCAGTATCAAGGGTGGACATTCCCTAATGTTGATCACATCAACTATGTGATTCATGCTCGACCTTTCGGTCTCTTGTATTCCGAGGCCACATCTCAATAACGTGCTAGGCTCGCCAGTTCTAACTCGTGTGTATTCGCAGTGCAACATGGCTCACACCCACAGTATGCGAACGTAGATATGTCTGAATCCCAGGCCTGTAACCCTGGATCGCCTCATACCGAAGAACTTTCTTGGTGGTGCACACACAAGGGGAATACAATAACTAGAATACTACGAGGGATTTTCTTATTATGCTGCCGTCAAGTAAGAATACTAGCACAATAAGTGATACTTCAAAAGTGAAGTGTTATGACATGGTTATAGCTTTATGATCATCATCAACAGCTTTAAAGTTTCACAAACTTGCCATTGCCATGTTATAATACTTGCCCCTATGCAATAATGAAGATAGACGCTTCTATATTAACTATTGCATGTTTTATGTGGCTCTAGGGCTTTCGCAGTAGAACCCCTTCCCACCTACGAACGTCGAGCCACAACATGGATTCAATGATTGCCGTTCTTCTTCCCTTTTCAGGGCCCTCCAATATCAATGCCATATCAACTACTATAGAGAGACACACACCCCCCTAAGCCACTTTGATTTGTGGACCACTCTCGTGAATCAGCATGTGAGGTTGGTTTGGGGCCGCTTCATCAAACTGTGCCGCGATATGAACAATAATACTAAAGAGGGTAGCAACTAGAGAATCAATGCCCACACATTGCTATGTGTTCTATCCGTACAACATGTCTACCCATAGACCCGCTCTGATACCACTGTTGGGTTCCGTAGCAGAAAACAAAAAATTTCTATCTACACGAACACTAATACCAGGATCTATACTATGTAGAGATAAGTAACGGAGAAGGAATACAATATTCATACCTTTGCAGATAGAGGCATGCCTTACGCAGGAACGCGTCTATTGATGAAGACGAGCAACACCCCAAGTGTGGTGCCTCCAAAGTTCGTCACACATCCGGTGTAGGAGACGTCAACCGGACTCCGATCCAGCCGAGCAGCGGAAAAAGTAGATGTCGGATCGCCGATCACACGACGGTAGTGTGAAAGTAGATAACTCAACCATGAGGTCCTCCCCAATATTACAAAGAAGTCCTCAGCGGATTAGAGAGAGAGAGAATGAGAGGAATGGGTGATTCCAAAGGGGAAGGGGGACCCCTTTATATAGTGGGAGGGGGGCACCACCCAGGGGCCAGGCGGTGTGGGACTAATCCCCACACCCACCGGCCACCTAGGGGCAGCCGCCGGCCCTAGGTGGGCCCCACTGGGGCGGCTCACCCCCCACTCCCTAGGCGCCTTGCCCTATTGGGCCTTCCTTTGGGTGAGGCCAATTAGCAATATGGAGCCTTTAAAAATAAATAAAATATATATTTAATATTAATTCTCCAATTAACATTCAAATACACATATTATATTATTCCTTTCTCTTCGGAACATCTTCCGGACCCTTTCCGATCTCCATCGGATGTTACCGAAACTATTCTGGTTTCTCTCTCTACTTCTCATACGATACCTCATCTACCCTAAGCGTCCCTACCCTTAAGCGTGACATCCTTTGGTTCGGAAACACTCCGGACATGATAAAGACAACTCTCATATCAATGATCATCAGAGGGACCTGGATGGCCATGTGACCCCCGTGCGTTTCACGAATACAATCGCTCAAACCGTGAGATAGTCGTTCCCCATTCCCTTTGTCTTTCGATACCTAGTTCATCCGAGACTTGATCTTCGGTATCTCCATACCTTACTTCGATATCGTTACCGATGAACTTGTTTTCTTGTTCTCATGTCGTAGCATTCCATGACCTAGTCACATGCTTGCAAGCTTCATTAATGCAACGCCACCGAGATGGCCACATGTATCTGTCTGTTACATGGACTAGACAAATCCTGGTCTTGATATGTACTCCTCAACACATCCCTTCGGAAAACCTGAGTGGCATCTTTTTGATCACCCTTTTACGAGATGATTCTTGATTACCATCAAAGCTTCTTCTGGAAATGGTGATTTGCATTACCTCATAGTCAAAGGATCAGGTTGCGAGGTTCTCTGTGTTTTATTATTAATGGTGAACTTTGTAACTAGATCTCATTAAGATATAACGGTCGGATGTTTGTCTATCATGTTATTCAACTAATAACATGACCTCATTATCTGTTGGCATAAATGCCCATGATCTTGAAACACAGATCATCCTCATGACTAATGAACTAGTTCACTAGAGGTAACTAGAGACACGGTGTGTTTACATACCACACGTGTATTAACGTTTCGTATTAACACAGTTATAACACAGTATGAAACGTATTATGAACATACAGGAGATATATCAAATAATAAACTTTATCATTTGCCTCTAGGGCATAACTCCTTTAGATCTCGCATATGAAGTTAGCATCGAGGAGTCAGTTGACTTCCATACCGACCGCTTTTGCCCTTGGCTCAGACTGTCAATGTATCGTCTTCTTAACTGGTCTTGCTTCAGGATTTACATTGAGTGAGTGCTTGGCGAATTCCCTGGGAACCCCAGGCATGTCCGCTGGACACCAGGCAAATATTTCCCAGCGCACACGGAGGAATTCAACGAGCGCGAGTTCCTATGCGGGACTCAAGTTGTTGGCGATGAGGGCCATCTTGGTCAGGTCCGTTGGGTGGACCTAGACCGCCTTGGTGTAGACCGATGAGTCGAAGGATTGGTCAGGTGAGCTTAGGTTACTCGGAGGAGGTAGAATGTTGTCTGTCGACTCCTTTAACCTCGCTAGTTCCTCCTGGAGGCCGAAAGACTGGGAGATTCGGTTGAATTCCCTATCACATCTGTCTGACCTCTTGAAGCTTCTGTAGATGGTGATAATTCCGTTGGGGCCCGACATCTTCTTCTCCAGGTAGGCATAGTGTGGCACCACCATGTACCTCGCGAATGCGACACGTCTGACGATGCAGTGGTATTGCGAGGGCCGGTCGACAACCTCGAATTTGATACGTTCTCGTCGGAAGTTTGCTGGCGTTCCGAAGATGACATCCAAACTGATCTTCCCTAGGGTATATACGCCCTTCCCTGGGATGATGTCGGGGAATGTTGTGTCTGAGGTTTCCAGGCAGGACAGGGGGATTCACATGGCGTGCAAGGTGCTTGCGAACATGAGGTTGATGCCGCTACCGCCGTCCATGAAGACGCGACTCATCTCGAAGCCTCCAATTTGTGCTTTGAGCACCAGGGGACAGTGACCTGGGCGAGGTACTTGACGCGGATGGTCACGCTTATCAAAGGAAATGCATGACTCGCTCCCACTGATGTACTCAGTGGTGGAGGGTGGCGTGTTCATCGCCAGATTAACTCGACGAGTGATTGATTTTTGCCCCAGATTTGATGGGCGTCCTTTTTGGATCATTCCCATGTTTCCCAGTGCTCGCGGCTACTGCTTGCTTCTGTTGTTCTGCTCTAGCATGGCCGCAGGTGGGGGTGGCCCGGGTGCCGGCGGTGGCGCTCCGTGAGCCACGACACCAGGGACAACTCCATAGCCTTGGTTTATCGTGTCACGATTCATCTGGGCCAGACCTTCATGGAGCGTGAGGAACTCACGGCAGTCCTTCAGAAGGTGACTAGATTTTTTCTTGCCATCGTGCTAGTCGATGTAGAAGTGTACGTTGCACGGTCCGGGCAGTTTGTCCTGGATAGATGTTCCAGGTGCCTCATCGCGGGTGTGGTGTTGCCACACTTGCATGGTTTTTCTGCTGTCGCGGTATCCACCACTACGGTATCCGCTGTTGTGGTTGCTATCATCGCGTTTGCTGGCGTAGCCATCCGCGGCCATTGTGACTTCTTCGTGGTCCTCGTAACCGTGCATCTAGCATTTTCCTCGGCAATCGCGTCTGCGACCGAGGTCATCATCATCATCTGAGTGGACGCGGTTTTTTACCGAGTCCTCTCCATCAGCCCACTTGTTCGTGATCTCCATTAGGTGGTCGATTGTTTTGGGCTTCGAGCAGCCCATATCCTCTCTGAGCTCTCTGCGGTGCATGCCGCCATTGAATGCGTTGATTGCGCGGTCCTTAGAGATGTGTTTTGCAAAGTTTTTGATGATGGACCATCTCTGCATGTATGAGCGCATCGACTCACTAGTATTTTGATAGCAGCCTCTTAATTCTTCGATTGATGCGGGCCTTTTGTAAGTGCCCTTGAAGTTTCGCACAAAGCTATAAACTAGCTCATCCCAGCTGCGAATCGATCTGTGCAAGAGGTTGTTGAGCCATGCACGGGCGTCTCCTTGTAGCTATAGCTGGAGGCATTGCATGGCCGTGCTCGTGGTCCCGCCGTGGAGCCTGACGGAGGAGATATGATCCTCATGCCAGATCTTCTGGTATTTTAGGCCGTCGAATTTAGGGTTCTCTAATGGGAGTTTGAACCCCTTTAGCATTCTCTTTTGTCGAGTGGCTCTGCTAAAGCAGCTGGTGCCGCAGAGCTCTATCCCATCATCTTCTGAGTCAGTCGAATGGGCACGTCTTGCATGCATCTTGTCGACCTTGCGTTGCATGATGTCATCACGTGCATCGTAGTCGTAGTTGTGTCGGCATGAGCAGTGTCGCCGTGACAGATCATGGTTGTTGTTGTTGGAGGAGCAGGAAGAGTAGCGTTTGGCTAGAGCCTTGCCTTTCTTCGGCTCCAACGTTGGATCCTTGATGAGGGTAGCTTCGACTAGTCCTAGGCCAGTGATCATAGATCGGTGCATGGTGGACCGCGGGTCCCCAGCCGGTGGCTGGTTGTTGAGCAGATACATGGTGGCCGCTGTTACCGTTGCCTGCGGTGTTTTTGGGAGCACATTGCCCCACATATCCACCATCATAGATGAAAAGGTGAGAACCTGCGCGGTCTCTTCTCGCTCCTTATCAGTGAGATGAGCCAGTCAAGAGTGTCGCCTAGTGGCTGTATGGTCGTTGCCTTTGGAGGAGGATCCTCCGACTGAAGAGAGTTGAGCTCGCCGAAGGCACGACTCGTTCGCCACCCTCCTATGCTTGTCGAGCTGGGTGATTACTTGTTGATGGCGCTTGAATTCCTTCTTGAGGAGCCAGTGATAACCCATCAGCCTGTCTTGTGATGAGTTGGGTGGTAGGGGATTGCCCCATAGGGCTTCTCTGCAGCGAGCCCACTCAGCGTTGTTGAGCTTGATCAACACGCGCTCTTAGGTTTTCTCATTCGCCGAGAGGTTTGGCTGATCCTCTAGGATGGGTCCTTCTGGCCCGTTGTTAGTGGGGGAGCCATTGGAGGGGCCACCATTCATGACTGGGATACCATCGCTAGTGCCAGTGTTGTCCCGAGTGCCGCCATTGCCACCCATGTTGATGACGACGCACATGTAATGGCTGGGGAAGTTGTTGCTCCCATAGCTTTCAGATCCGTAGCCGTAGGTTCCATCTTCTGTTGCCAGATCGCCTAGATCGGACTCGCAACTGCTGTCGCTATCCGTATTCCCGACTGATGTCAGGGCGTTGAGTTCGCTCAGGGTGCCGATTGATGGTGGAAACCACAATGTCGGAGCAATCGCGGGAACCATTGGCTGATTAGGGAGGTGAAGTGTGCCCAGTCGACCAACTTGGAAACGTAAGCTCTCGATCACCAGGCCGATCCCATCGCCCACGGACTCTAAATCCAGGCAAGTGGCCAGCATGTGGACGGTGAAGTCGAAGGCACCGAAGAGGAGGCGAGTCTCCGCTGCTGCAGAGTCGTAGATCGCGGTTGATGGGGTCGAGGAAGCCGCAACATCAGCACTCCCGTTTCCCACAGACAGCGCCAATTGACGAGGGGTTAACTCATCAATGCCCATCACATATGGACTTAGGTTCTAGGAAGTGGGGAGTGCTAGAGGCATCGATCGGCTAGCAAACAAGCACAAAGGGGACACAAGTTTTACCCAGGTTCAGGCCTCGCAGAGGACCCTACTCCTGCTTGTATGCTCTTGGAATTATCGAGGAGTCGAAAGTTACAAGGGTGCGTATATGCAATCTAGCGATGGTGTGGAAAACTAGGGTTGCGGATTTTCCTCCTCGCTGCCCCCTCCTAGCCTTTATATAGATAGGCTAGGTCTCAGGATATCAGGCTGAGTCGGTTACATATTAGGGTTTTCCCTTTAAACTTCTCTCTTGAGTTTGCCGTGTGCTACAAGTAGTCGAAGTCTTTTAGGTCATCAGAATCTTGACTAGGCCTTAGCAACATCGTGGGCTTCTTCTAGACTGGACCGTATATGCTGATATCGAGTACCTATAAGGTATGCCCATGTCACTTAGCAAATATGATGTGTGAATAAATATTTTATCTTCCCTTGATCTATTGTGACTCCATGTCTTTGTTTGAGTAGTGAATTGTTATGGCAAAGTAAAATAGTTCGTTTATTGGTTGCATTCAGTATTGTTATCTTTTATGATTGTCTTCTTGTATAATATATGAGTGCACGCATATGTTGGGGAATCCATGTAAGGTGATCACCGTGATGTAATGGCGTGGGGAGGACCGTGGAGGACATAAAACCGTGGTCCAATCAATAAAGTTACATTAGGGGGGACATATATCAGGGACCCTAGAGTTTATAGCTATGGTGGGACAATTATGTCTTAATAATTCCTATGTTTGCTCAGTAACATGGCCTTATGATCCATCATAAGAGTTGTGTATGCACATTTATTTGGCTACACCTAATTAAGGTTCTGTCCTGGAAGAAAAAATAAACAACTAAACAAACGAATGAAATAGCAATTGCCTAAACATTTACTCCCTTAGAGAAACTTGCTACTTGAGAAACTTGCTACTTGATAAAACATTCCACCACTCCACACCACTTCATTAGATCAATTTAACTTGCACTAGTTTACTTGTAGTTTCCACTAAGAAAACACACATTTAGATCCTAGCTTTGCATAGAAGGCCATATAAGAGTGTTATAGGGATTTAGAGAATAGATAGTTTACCGTCAGCTCCTCGTGGGTTCGACACTCAAATACTTACCGAATTGTACTACGGTGATCCCCTGCACTTGGGGGTTATCACTTGGTCGTCCGGCTTGAAACCTGTTCATCCATGGGAAGACAATTTTGTGAACCTGTTTTTTCAAAATTTGTCAAAACTTAAGTTTATCATTTCTCATGGCAGGTGATACATCCAAAAGGATGCCATGCACATGTCTTTCATATTTTTTTTAGAAAAATCCACCATTTACCTGTAGTTCAAATTAATTTGACCTAATTCCTATAAATCGACATAAAGTCATTTGAGTAGGCAAAGTTAGCTTGAAAACGCTTAAAACATGGGAATAGTAAGTAAAACATGCACGGTCCACTATGTCTGAAAACATGGGCATGTGGCATTCCAATCCATATTATTACTCTCTCTCTCTCTTTATTGAAAAACATCACCGCCACTATGAAAACTAATTTTTTCCCTAGGGATTGTTTGATTTGCAGGAATCTTAAAACAGAGGAATAGGAAAACCATAGGATTGGAGTGGCATGGCCTCTTGGGGTTTGTTTGATTCAAAGGAATTTCAAAGGATTCGTGAAGGATTTTGTCCCTTAGGAAATACACCTACGTTGGTCGTTTGATTCAAGGAATTACAATCCTTAGGAATTCCTTCAAAGGACTCCTATGCTCTCTATTTTGTAGGAAAACTTCCATTCACTCCAACCTCATGTTTGAATTCCTTTGCTTTTTTGTGATTCAAACACGTACTTGATCCAAATTCCTGTAGTTTTCTATTCCTATAGGATTCAAGAGGTCATGCCACTCCAATCCTACGGTTTTCCTATTACTATGTTTTGAGATTCCTGCAAATCAAACGAGCCCTTGAATCCTATAGGAATAGAAAACTACGGGAATTTGGATAAAGTATGTGTTTGAATCATAAGATAAGCAAAATAATTCAAACATGAGGTTGGAGTGAATGGAAATTTTCCTATAAAATACAGAGGAAAGGAATCCTTTGAATCAAACAACCAACGTAGGTATATTTCCTAAGGGAAAAATCCTTAAAAAATCCTTTGAAATTCCTTTGAATTAAACAAGCTCATAAGGGCTAGTTTGATTCAAAGGAATCTCATAGGAATTTTGTAGGATTTTGATCCATGGGAATTTTTCCTAGGTGCATCGTTTGATTCATCGAAATTGGCTCTTAGGAATATTTCCCATAGGATTGCATTGCACTATGTTTTGGAGGAAACTTTCCATCCACCTCAAACTCATATTACAATTCCTTTGCTTTCTTGTGAATCAAACACTTCTTTAAGAAAAATTCCCGTAGGCTCCAAATCCTGAAGGATTCAACTAGACATGATATTCTAATAACACTGCATTTTCCTATTCCTTTGTTTTTCTATCCAGCAAATCAAACATGCCCTAAATGTTGGAGACTCTCACGGGAACATTGCCTACTATGCTAAGATGCACCCATCTACCAAATTAATGTGGGAACTGTATCATAACTATGGTGTCGATATGGCCATGACCTTTTTGGTCATCGGGGTTGAAACCAAATAATATTCATACATGGTGGGACAATATCATCGGGCTAATTTTTCAAAAGTTGTCAAATTCCGTGGTTATCGGTTTCTGGGCAGGTAGTACACGTGATGTGATAGGATGTCATGCGTAAATATTTGTTTTTTGTTTTTATTTATTACATGTTATTGTTTCAAAGCAGGCTCAAAATTATCAAGATGCAAATTCTTAGGAGGAAGTTGATTTGGTCAAAACTCCTGATTGTTTCTGATATATTAACTGCTCGATAGGTACCTCCAAAATCTTTTGTAAAACTTCAATAGGAATCTACCACTTGCTAGAGCTTCTAGTTCAAATTTGACATGATTTCATTGAACGAGACATAAAGTCATTCGAGTGGACTGAGTTAGCTAGGATTCTTTGAAAACTCATAAAACTTTGGAATCGTACGTAAAACATGGTCCACTATATCTAAAAACTCGGCTTGTGGCATTCAAAACCATATTATTCGTACTTTATGTGCATAGTATTCTTCATGCTAAAGGCTAACAATGGAATCTTCTAGATGCTAGACATGATATAATCTAATGTACTGAAAGAGATCCAATGGTCAACAATGTTGGGATTTTCCAATCTATATCCAACTACCGATGTTTGAAGTTATTTGTACACTAACTAGTACTCCCTCTGTTTCATATTACTCTGCGCGTTACGGTTCATCACGCAAAACAAGGCGGTCTACTTCTCTCTCATTTTTCATCAAAAAAATTCTATTATTTTTGGAATGGGTAGAGTAAACACGGAGCTACACATCCCAAAAACCGAGGAGCAAAAAAGTGAAAATGAGAGAGAAATCGGCCACCTCGTTTTGCGTGCACTGTTCATCCACGCAAACTAAATTGGAACAGAGGGAGTAGTATAGATATTGTGAAGTAATAGAGTAGTTTTTTCTTTTGAAAAGAAGTCATACACTTATTTATGGTTTTTTCATGGAGATCAATACGCGTAAGAGGATGCCACATAAAAGTATTTGGTTTATTTTCTTTGTTTATTTTACTCTCGGTTTCTGTCGCCCTGTCGCCCTCCCGCCGTGCAACTGTTGCCAGCCGCCACAGTTGGTCATCGTTGCCTGTTCTCTGGCGACCAAAAAGGGGTGGGGCTACCACCACTGGGTTCGCCTCACTCCCCTCGTTCCAGAGAGCCCAGCCCCAAGACCCCACGTGTAGCAGATCAACGAGAGCAAGCTCGATCTGTGAGCATCTCTATTGCTGACGTCATGATGACTTCAGCCTGATGCAATACAACTTTTCTTTTATTTAATTTGTTTTGTAATTATTTTTCTCAAAATATTATTAATCCCTCTAGGTCCTACCTATAATACATTTAATATTTTTCATAAATGTTTTCTCTAATGATTAAATATATGACATGTGGGACCAAGTGGTTAAATAATTTAAATATTCCAAAATTGTATAAGTATTTAAAAAATGATTTAAATTGAGAAAATTCATAACTAATTCAATTTAAATCAGAAAAATATGTATAATATATCAAAATATTCAGAAAAATAAGCTCTACCATTTAAAAATGTAAGCACTCATATTCATACAAATTTGAACCCTACTTTATATAGAGGAATACCAACACCCCCTAAGAACCATGGGTTTGATGGTTTGTCTACCTAGGGCATTGTGAACCCATTAAAATATATGTGGCACCTAGGGCTATTCTAATACATGCAATCTTTCATATCATTCATACTGTATGAGCATTGCACATGCCACATGTTGATTGCCGCTCTTCTTTTTTGGTGTTGGTTATTCGCGAATAGGAATCAAGCCCGAGCCTGAAGTCAACGCCATCGAAGAGCAGTACCAGTCCAATGAAGGACAAGGCAAGTGTAGCCCCATCATTCTGAACCTATGATTTCAAAGTATTTCATTCTCGTTATATGCATGTGATTCCAATGTGGTCCTTTGCTATAAGATAGAGTATCCTATCTACCGCATGTTTCCCTTTGTATACCAAGATCCCGATCTACTATTCCTAGCATAACTAGGGTTTGGCTTAGGAGCAAATGCTAGGGCCATATATCTGTCGATCTTAGACATGCTTAGTGGAACGAGACCGATTCATCCAGATGATGCATCGGAGATGGGACGAACCTAGTATGACATGATGTTGAGGTTTGGATGGTGGTGAATAATAAACGTGCTAAAGCAGGTATGGGAGGCCACGTTGGGTGTGGTTTTTGTAGTCCCATGCCAGCCATTCCTAGGACCTGAATTCTCGCCTCTTGAACCAATACTAACATACAACCACACCGGGGCTTGGAAACCCCCTCGACTCACTAACTTGCCTAGTATATTTCATGATTCACATAGTTCAGGCGTTCCATTTGGCATATACATTCTGGATGTTCTATAGGTCCATGGCAGAACAGGTAGGTAAGCATGGCAGGGAATAGGAGAGGCATGATGTAATCCCGAACCGTGTTCACATCTCTATGGACCGGCTTCAAGACTTGGCCCGTTATGGTGGTATCTCCCTATAGCGTGATTCATGGTCTCGGCAAAAGCAAGGTAAAGATCCTGGTCAACCACCCTCTGTCGGCCTTCCAAGGAAGAGGGCTAATAATTTGGCATTAAGAGTCGGTTGGTACGTGTGGGTAAGTTGTGCACGCCTGCAGGGTTATAATATTTTTGAAAAGTCATGTCCATGGATATGGACGACTTGGGAATGGTCATGATGATCATAGAGAACTATAACCGATGGTAAAACTTGGCAAATAATGAGTGTTCCAGAATTACTTCCTCCGAGTTTTTGAGAGGGTATTCTGAGTTGATAGGTTTAGTTGATGATGGAACTTGGTGGATACCAAAGACGATCTAAAAATATCTAGAAGTGTAGTCTTCTTATCCCTTTTGAAATGATCTGATTAGACGAGCCTCTTATCTTACTTGTTTTTCAAACAAAGTTGGCTTTTTTCAAATTAACCACAGAAAGCCTTTCCAACCTGAGCATGTACCCTTAGGTTATTTAAGTCTTGCGGAGTACATCTTCTACTCACCCTTGCATCGTTGATGTTTTCTACAGATGAACCTATTCCAACTGAAGGTGGTTTCTATGTAGATGTTGACGAGTAGTCGGTGTTTCCGGGCAGCAGCCTAGGATCTATGGAAGGGTCCTTTTCTTATCTTTATGGCCTCTTAGGCCCTTTGCTTCGTTTGTTGTTTAGAACAACATATTTTATTTCATTGCTTGTTGTAATGTTGGCTCTGTGACCCCTTGTCAACACCCGGATTTTTAAGTCTAGATGCCTGTTATGCCGTACCTCGCAATCCCAGGATTACCATTTTTGCGAGACATAACAGAATTGGTACCATAGTACATCATCCATTACAAACCATAATAGTCTTACAAATAGTTGATCTCATGATCAAGTCTTAATACATAACAGAGTTGCGGAAATAACGTAGTAGACTCCATCTTCATGGGCACAGGTAATGCTGATGATGGGAGACAATCCTAGTTATCATAGACCTCTAGCTATCCCTCCTCCGGGTAGTCTTCCTCATAATCTGGCCATTGGAATAGCCAGGGACAAATCCATGAGTACTCTTAAAGTACTCGAAAACTATCACTAATGTAAGTAAGACAACTCTGGTAGGAATCCTAAGCTCTAGTCTATTTTTCAATAAGCCAGTTTTATTTCAGAAGTACTTAGTAGTAAAGACCTATTTTAGTTATCTAGATTACTTAAGTGGGAACCCAATTTTCATGTCCACAAATCTGTTGTGGTCAAGTCAAAGTCATCTTTCAAGTCACAAGTCATTTTGAAAACATCTGACAACAGAATAGTATGGCCACTCCAACTGTCCATAACCGCGGACGCGGCTATTCAAATAGTTTGACACTTTGCAGAGGTGGTACACTTTCACCACAAAATTTGATACATCCGTCAGGGATAACCCTAAAATCATCATACTTAGTATGAGGATAATCAATCCTAACCTTTCAATTACACACCCTAGTATAGGCACCTCCCCTATGAGTTTGGCCTCCCAGCCATGGCCAACTGCCATCCCGGGAACTGCATAGGTGGACATTCATATTCACGAGGTAGCCTTAGCTCAACCTCTTTCCGAGAGGGAACCCATACTAAGACATATAAACTTCTAATTAAGCCCTACCCAACTCAGGTATTGTGGTTGTACGGTAAAATTGGAATGGTCTCGCATCTGAACCCAACCATCAGTTTTTGTCAAAGTCAAGGCACATGCCTAAACCAGTTTCATCATCAAATCATTATGTCTCATACACATGTCAAAACATTTTAATAGAATGACTCATCATTCCAAGGTTTTCATAATAATTTTCGCCAAAGGTTCCCATCTAAAGTGATCCATATTAGCTTAGCACTAGCAACTATTAATGAAGGTGTCACTATTGAAGGGGGGGCTAATCCAATCTAACTATCCAAACCTAGTTCTATACTCTAGTTAGCCTCTATCCTATTTTACCACTAATCACCAATTAATTAACTATTTGAGAAACTTTGGTAAAGGACAGAAAAGATAAAGCTTGCAAGTAAAACTTGGAAATTGGTAAGGTTGTATCTCAATAGATTGCATAATGTATCTTGCATATACTAGCTTGCATATGGCAAGCTTGCATGGGATGGCTTGCATATTTTAGCTTGCCTTGAGTAGCGCAGTTGTCGAAGTTCTCTTCTTCGTCTTCGAAGAACTCCTATTTTTCGTACCCGGGTCGGTCCAAGCGTCTATAAATAAATATGAGGTACACAATCACCGAACAATACTTCACTACTTATATTTAGCACACAAGGGCTCATACTAGATGATCTAGTATCATCTCAATCATCACATGAAATATTTACATATTCTTATTTATCTTATTTTGGAAAAGTAATTTCTACTCATTGAAACAATACCTAAGATTTAATATTCTCCAATTAGAATATGGGATCATGTTGACACATGCCATCACCACATATTCCAATACTTGAGAATGTGATTTAAAAAGGGATTGGCATATATTACAAAGTTGAATATTACTATTTAATAATATTTAAGTGACTAAAAATGCCTATATATAATTCTTTTAATACTAGTCCAGGATTAATGCATGAATACTAATTATTTTTACATATTTAGATAGATCATGAAAAATGTGATTTTTGAGAGTTGGAATCAACTCAAAAGCATTTATGGTTGATTTTAGAAAAATGTTTAAACTTGGAAAAGTCTATGTCTTGTTATTTTTACCGTGGGTGATCTATAATTTTGAATTGGTTTGAATCCAACAGGAGTGTGTAGACATTGTTAGTACCTTTCTAGAAAAATTAGAATCATGTAATTTGGTTCAGTACATCTCTTTGAATTCAATTTTGAACACAGCTACAAAATAGGATTTTTGAATTAAATGAAAAATCTAAGTTTAAATATGTAAGCTACGCGCGTGAACGAGAATGGACCGGCCCAGCTACGCGGCGCTAATACGTTGCTAACGTATCCATAATTTTTGATGTTCCATCCTTGGTTTTATCTACTTTCTTATGTTTTGTTCCAACTTTGGAGTACTTTTCATACACTTTCTTGGAGTAACCTATTAATAAGAGCCATAGTGCCAACTGCCTGTTTTCTGCTGTTTTTTGTTCCAGGAAGTCAGAAAATGAATATTCTCGGAATTGGACGGGACAAAAGCCAAAGTCAGATTTTCACCGAGGGCCACAAGGAGCCAGAATACGAGACAGAGAGGGGCCATGGGTCGCCACACCACCTGGCCGTGCGGCTCATCCTGGCCCATGTCAGGGGGTGGTCTGGCTGCCTTCGGCACCTGCTCGGCCTCCCCTTTCGCTTATAAGATGCCACCAATACAGAAAGCCTAAGTACCCGATCAAAATTCCACGAAAGAGTCTGTAGCCGCCGTCATCTCCATCCCAAGATCGGGAGGGATCTGCAGCTCTTCCCGGCACCCTACCGGAGGGGAGAATTAACCCTGGAGGCCTTCTTCATCATCATGCAAGCCTTCGGTGTGATGCGTCGGTAGTTCATCCCTGGACTACGGGTCCATGTAGTAGCTAGATGGCTGGTTCTTCTCCTTTGTGCTATCATGTTTAGATCTTGTGAGCTCCGTTCATGATCAAGATCATCTATTTGTAATCCTACATGTTGTGTTTGCGGGGATCCGATGGATATTGAGATGCTATTTCAGATTGATTATTGATTCTCTCATGTCTTTGTTATTTGTGATCTTGCATGCTTTCTGTTGTTAGTAGCTATCTTGGCCAAGTAGATGCTAGAAACTCCAAGAGTTAGTATTTATGATCGATAGTGGGTTCATGCCTCTAGTAATCTGGGGAAGTGACAGATATCTCTAAGGTACTAGATGTGCTTTTGTTACTAGGGAGAAAACAACAATCCTTTGTTCATGGAACAATCGTATTGTTTACTTGACACGCAATTCTTAATGCAATTATCGGTTGCTTGCAACTTAATACTGGAGGGGGTTCAGATGATAACCTGAAGGTGGATTATTAGTCATGGATGCAGTTGGATGACGCTCTATGTATAATGTTGTAATGCCCAATCAAGTCTTAAAGGAGTTAAGATGAGTAGTATATGCATATTTCTTTCTCGATGTTTGTCAATTGCCTGGCTGTAATTTGTTCACCCAACATGTTATTTATCTTAAGGAGAGCTACCACTAGTGAACTATGGACCCCGGTCCTTTCTTTTACCATAAATCTACAACCAACTGTTTACTTCTTTGTGTCTACTTTCTGCAAACTATTACTTTCTTCCACTCGATATGTTTAATCCTTTGTTTTCAGCAAAACCGGTGAGATTGACAACCTCATCGCAAGTTGGGGGCAAAGTTCTGTGGTTGTGTTGTGCAGGTCTCCACGTTGCTGCTGACACCAGTAGTGCGCCCTGCCAAAGTCCAGCTCGCAACACCTTTGGGGTGTTTCCTTGCTCCTACTGGATTGATAACCTTGGTTTCATAACTGAGGGAAAATTTGCTGTTGTGCTCATCGTACCTTCCACTTGGGGTTCCCGAACGGGCTCGATATATTTTGGGCTAAGCAACTGATTTTCTAGCGCAGTTGCCGGGGAGTCAAGGACATCTTCACAAGGGGAGTCCCTCATAACCAATCTCTTTACTTTGTTGTTTTTGTTTTTCTTAGTTTATTTCTGTTTTGTTTGCTTGTTTCTTTATCAAAAACACACAAAAAATTAGTTCCTACTATCGTTGTTATTTTCATTGGTCTGTTATTGTCTTGCTTTATCATGCTTTCTTTCAATGGTTGGTTTCTTTGAAACTGAATCTTATTTGCAACGTGGGTTCACGGAAGAACACAAATATTATTATAAGGAACATCGCTTGTCACAAAAGGGAAACACTTATGGGAACAAATTAATAAACTGTATTCCATTGCTAGTAACGTGTGCTCTACTTATAATGTTACTTATTGCTTTGATAAATCTTGTTGCTGTAACAGGTATAAACACCTCCCTTTTCAATATGAGTATAATGATGATGTTACCATATCTTCTTATGTTAAGGGAAATGATGAGTTTTATGATGTGGAACAAACTGAAGAATTTATTGCTTGGAAGGGTGCATTCGAACTTGCTTATTTGCTTGAAAATACTGATGATGCACCTTATAAATATGAGGTTTATGATATACTTAAATTTTGCTTTGATAATTACAAGGAATAAAATGGCTATATTCTTGAATATCTTAATAGATACTCTCCACCAATGGAAGAGACTAATGCCTTGCAGGAGCCTATGGAAGAACAAATTGCTGAACTTGAAAGCTCATTAGATGAAAAAGAGGAGGAGAGTGATAAACAAAAGAAGGAAGAATGGATCTACACATGCCTACCTTCTAATGAGAGTAACTCTTTACCCCTTACATTATTTGATTGTCTGTTTATAATAAAGCTCTAGATGATGGTCCTATATTGGTTGATAATATTAATTTTACTACTACTGAAAATGAGATTGATCAGTCATCTTGTTATAAAATTGTTTAAAGTGGGTATGAAGGTTCTAATCCCACTATTTTTGAGCTTGATAAAAATTATGCGTTTGTAGATCATGAAAAGCATGCTTTATGTGATAGTTATATTGTTGAGTTTATTCATGAGGCTACTAAAAATTATTATGAGAGAGGAAAATATGGTTGTAAAAGTTTTCATGGTACTAAAACACCTCTCTATTTGCTGAAAGTTTTGAAGTTACTCTCGTTTTATCTTCCTATGACTGTCACTTTGTTTTTTGTGAATTTATTTGCGTATAAGATTCCTATGCATAGGAAGTGGGTTAGACTTAAATGTTTTTTGAATTTGCTTCTTGATGCTCTCTTTTACTTCAATTCATATTTCTTATGTGAGCATCATCGAAATTACTATGCCTAACTTAAAGGCGTTAAAGAAAAGTACTTACTGGAGATAACCCAAAAGTTTTAGATGAGTCTTTGAAGTTATTACTTCAGTAATAACCGCTCCTTATCCTTTTTACTCCCTTCGTCCCAAAATATAACGCGTCTAAGGATTGGTCAAAAGTCAAACCTTACTAACTTTGACCAAATATTTAGAAAAAAAATATCTACATCTACAATATTGAATGGACATATTAGGAAAATATACTTTATGGTGAATCTATTGATAATAATTTAGTATTATAATTTTTTATATTTTTGTGTATAATCATGGTCAAACTTAAAAATGTTAACTTTTGACTAATCCTTCGGCACCTTATATTTTGGGATGGAGGGATTATTTGCTTTTTATGCCAAGAGTAACCTCTAATAAGAGAGAAGTAATGATCGGGAAAGTTGCTGTACCGAAACAGATTTCTATGCTTCACCGTAAAAATTCGTGTAAAATCTTTGTAGGGCCTTTTGAGGCATGAATTTGTGTGCTTCTGCCCCAGGTTGTTATATAACTTTCGTTAGTTCATCACTTTTCGATTGGAGCAATATAAGGTTTTCGAAAAAATTCGTCTTTACCTGTTGGTCTGTTTTGATAGATTTCTGTCATTATTTTCATTTGCTTCTTGTTGGTTCCTTTTTTAGTTCTTTTGGGGAATTGAGTGTTTTGAGAGAAGTGCTACAGTAGCTTGTGTTTTAGTGGAAATTTTATTGGTGTTGAAACTGAACCTAAAGACTTATTATCTTGAGTGCACTAATGTTGCTAATAAAGATTGTGCAAACTTTTGTATGAAGGAAAAAAATTCAGGTGTATGGAAGGAATGAGTAATGAGATGAAGGATGGACTAAAGCTCAAGCTTGGGGATTCCATGTGTGTCACCCCAATAAATATCCAAGAAGTACAAGCGTCAAAGCTTGGGGATGCCCAAGGCATCCCCTCCTTCATCAATAAAAATCCTAGGTTTCTTCCAAACACTTCATTTTTATTGTTTCATACACAGTTGTGTTGTTCTTGGAGCGTCTTCTTTTTTGTTTTCGTCTTGGTTTTTTGTTTGCTTAGTTTGCTGAATAAATTGGTTGGACCTCCTCTTTCATACTTTGGTTTTCAAATATTTGGTTTGGATTGGAAAAAAGTAGGAAAGCTCTTGCTTAAGTGGTAAAGAGAGCTTGTTTTTTACTGTGGCCTATGCTTTGTCATGCCATGCTTGATATTGTTTTGGCTTTATGCTTAGTATTCTTTGCTGTATCATGACTTGTTATAAACAATTGAGATTGCTTAATGTTCCTTTGAAGAATCATGCGTTGTTTCAGCATATTAAAGCATAGTATTGTTGTATTCTCCTTTGATGCTTTATTTGGGTTGACTTGGCACATGCTCACACCATGTTATGACTATCCCAAGTCACCATAGACTTTATGATCCTTTAGTTTTCAACTTGTAGTATCACTTTATGCTTTGATTAATGATGTTTTGTCGCTCTACATGATTATGGCCATTATTGCTCTCTTAGTTGGTCGCTACCAGTCTTTTGCTAGCCTCCGTAACCAAGTGTGAGTTCCACTCATGCATCCATCTCCTTAAACCAAGTTATTCCAAAGAGTCCACCATACCTACCTATTAGCAATTGCTATTCCAAGTATATTCATTTTTTATCTACCTTCCAAATTAAACTTGTTATGTGAAAATTAGTGATTAAAGCTCTCACGAACTTGATGGCACACTTTACTGTTCTTGCATTTAATAAACTTGAACCATTGTGTCCATCTTTGTTGCGTATATGCTTATGCTTTATAAGTTGAAATTAGCAGAACCATGTATCATGGGGAACACTTTCAACATTGCACTTGTACTTTGTACCCCGTTGATATCATATTGTTTTGCTTATGGATCCCGGCGATGTGAAATAAAAGTGGAACTTGTAAGATCATGGAGTTTGTATGTGTGTTAGAGAAACGCCTTCGATGCTAGCCTAAGCCATTCCTAATCATGGTGGAAACTTGTAGCATCACCATAATGAGCACTCTATGAAGCATCCTCAATAAAAACCTATGG
Source organism: Avena eriantha (assembly GCA_910589775.1). Classification (NCBI taxonomy): domain Eukaryota; kingdom Viridiplantae; phylum Streptophyta; class Magnoliopsida; order Poales; family Poaceae; genus Avena; species Avena eriantha. Next base: position 186,193,664 of record OU342741.1, on the reverse strand, counting down.
AAATAGCAAATAAAAAGATCACTGAGATGCTCATTGTCTGCTTGCCTTGTCATTTTGATTATGGGATAGCTCCTGTATCATGTGCAAGGGGTACCCTATTGGCGGTTCTTTATGATACATATGTACTTACAATGACAAGAGCTTACTCGTGACTAAAGTTGAGTAGCATGAGGTTCGGTCTTCGTAAGTAAGGGGCATGAGATTTCGGCTTATTACTTGTCAAGCATATCCTCTTAGTTGTATCACTTTAACCTTAATCACCTTAAAGATGCTTATGATAGGGGCAATGAGAGATGAAATCTAACAAGTACCATAATTTTTGGAAGCTCTTTATGAAACTTGAATCCCTACTTCCTTCTATGAAGGCCTTTCTTTTACTTTTATGTTGAGTCTCCACCTTCTACCTTTATGCACCTACTTTGAAAGCATAGTGGCCATTGTTAGTTCTATGTGCATTGTCCCAAGACTTGTTGATTGATGCATAGCTTTGATATTGCTTGTTTTAAACTATTTGTATCTAGTCACTCTTATGAACTTCGAAGGTGTCCTATGCATTTATGTTTGCTACTCTATGAGGGATAAGATGAATGCCACTATGCTATGTTTTCTTTATGTGAAACAAAAAAACATCTTGCAAAGCATTGTTATTCATGAATCTTTTGTTTGTGCCTTTTCATGTTGCAACTTAGTTGCTTTGTCTTATTGTTAGAACTTTATCTTTCATGTTATGATTGAAGTACTATGATCCTAGCTATCATTGTTTTACAAATACTTTGATCAAGTTTATGATGGTGCATGTCACCTCAAAAATTATTATTTCTTTTTATCACTTACTTACTCGAGGACGAGGAGGAGTTAAGCTTGGGGATGTTGATACATTGATAACGTATCCATAATTTTTGATGTTCCATGCTTGGTTTTATCTACTTTCTTATGTTTTGTTCCAACTTTGGAGTACTTTTCATACACTTTCTTGGACTAACCTATTAACAAGATCCATAGTGCTAGCTGCCTGTTTTCTGTTGTTTTTGATTCCAGGAAGTCAGAAAATGAATATTCTCGGAATTGGATGGGACAAAAGCAAAAGTCAGTTTTTCACCGAGGGACACAAGGAGCCAGAATACGAGACGGAGAGGGGCCAGGGGGCCACCACACCACCTGGCCCCGCAGCCCAGCCTGGCCCGCGCTAGGGGGTGGTCTGGTCGCCTCCGGCACCCCCTCGGCCTCCCCTTTCACCTATAAGATGCCTCCAATACAGAAACCCTAAGTACCCTATCAAAATTCCACGAAAGAGTCTGTAGGCGCCGTCAGCTCCATCCCTAGATCGGGAGGGATCTTCAGCTCTTCCCGGCCCCCTGCCAGAGGGGAGAATTCACCCTAGAGGCCTTTTTCATCACCATGCAAGCCTCCGGTGTGATGCGTGAGTAGTTCATCCCTGTACTACGGGACCATGTAGTAGCTAGATGGCTGGTTCTTCTCCTTTGTGCTATCATGTTTAGATCTTGTGAGATCCATTCATGATCAAGAACATCTATTTGTAATCCTACATGTTGTGTTTGCGGGGATCCGATGGATATTGAGATGCTATTTCAGATTGACTATTGATTCTATCATCTCTTTGTTATTTGTGATCTTGCATGCTTTCCGTTGTTAGTAGCTATCTTGGCCAAGTAGATGCTAGCAACTCCAAGAGTTAGTATATATGCTCGATAGTGGGTTCATGCCTCTAGTAATCTGGGGAAGTGACAGAAATCTCTAAGGTTCTAGATGTGCTGTTGCTACTAGGGAGAAAACAACAATCCTTTGTTCATAGAACAATCGTATTGTTTACTTTACATGCAACTTGTAATGCAATTATCTGTTGCTTGCAACTTAATACTGGAGGGGGTTCGGATGATAACCTGAAGGTGGATTATTAGTCATAGATGCAGTTGGATGGCGGTCTATGTATAATGTTGTAATACCCAATCAAGTCTCAAAGGAGTCAAGATGAGTAGTATATGCATATTGCTTTCTGGATGTTTGTTAATTGCCCGCTGTAATTTGTTCACCCAACATGTTAATTATCTTAAGGAGAGCCACCATTAGTGAACTATGGACCTCGGTCTTTTCTTTTACCATATATCTATAATCAATTGTTTACTGCTTTGTGTTTACTTTCTGCAAACTATTACTTTCTTCCACTCGATACATTGAATCCTTTGTTTTTAGCAAAACCGGTGAGATTGACAACCTCATCGCAAGTTGGGGGCAAAGTTATGTGGTTGTATTGTGCAGGTCTCCACGTTGCTGCTGACACCGGTAGTGCGCCCTACCAAAGTCCAGCTAGCAACTCCTTTGGGTGTTTCCTTGCTCCTACTGGATTGATAACCTTGCTTTCATAACTAAGGGAAAACTTGTTGTTGTGCTCATCACACCTTCCTCTTGGGGTTCCCCAACGGGCTCAATATATTTTGGGCTAAGTAGGCGCGCACGCAACGGGCTGCTTACAGGCTGGTCCCATGCGGCAGCGACTGTATCTAAACAAAACGGTATCAGCTAATCTAGGCCACGTGATTAGAAAGAGATCAACGGCTGAGCGTCGTCGTCTCTGGTGAACAGTGCGCGGAGGATTCTAAATGTAGAGCCACGGTGGGGGTCGACAGGGGCTTACCAGGGCTTCAGCTAGGTCCAGTGATGGGGGCGAATGGGCTGGTAGACGACGACGAGTCGAGTGGTGGTCGTGGCAGCTCCTTGGGTGGCTCCAACCAATGACGCCTTTACTTCACCGCAGCGGCAGGCTTCAGTGAAATTCCGGCGACGTGGTGCTCGCCTTGCTCCGGGAAATGGTCAGGAGTGTTTCTGAGGGAGAGGGGAGTCGAATGGTGTGCCTTTGGAGGCTAGGGGAGGGTCCTATTTATACACCGGCGAGAGGATCAGCGCGGCATGGCTCAGGCTCATCGGCGACATTGCTATAGAGGGCTATTGGCATGGCGGATGGCATAGGTCGGGTGGTCTGCAGTGATCATCATGCGCATAGTGGCATGGCGAGGTGAGGTCTTAATCGGTCGGGAGACGTCCATGCTCTATGTGGGTACCGCGGTGTTCGTCATGGCGTACGATGGTCACGGGGTGCGCAGTGGTGAACGGTCATGTCTAGGAGGTTGCTGGTGATGCGGCGAGTGCATTCACGTAAGGAGAGAGGGAGGTGTGGCGTGGTCGTGCGGGAATGGCTTGGCACTCTTGCGTGCACTCGGCATGGTGGACAGAGTAAAGGGGCGAGGCTGTGCTGGCTTCTCCACGACTTGTCGTTGGTCGAGGGGTCGACAGAGGGGTGCGGTGTGGTCATGCCTATCTTCTAGACATTGTGGGCGAGTGCGGCGCAACTTGTGGCGTCGTGTCCATGCTCGATCGGCATTACATGCTCGGGTATAAGCGACACTGGTGCAAATGGCGAGGGAGAGAGGCTCCACTACACGGCTGGGTACTGGGAGTGATCGTGGGCTAGTAATTGAGGTTGAATGGAGTACAATGGTGAGCAATTGATTGATCACAAACAGTAGATAGTTGGTATAGTTGTACTCTACCTACTAAGTGTTTGATTAAATGGCCGCATGAGATGATCATTTGAATTTTCAAATTATATTTGGTGGGTGTGTTGGTCACATGCTTGAGTTTCTATGGTTGCTGGGATATGTCAAGTGGAGATGGTTTGAGGGGTTTTTGAAAAATGGCCATCTAGATACATACACTTAATTCCATTTTGGAAATTCTCTCAAATAGGGTTTGAAAATGGTTTCTGTAAGTTTGTAAAGTTCCCTTGTGTTCATTTTTACTTGGTCTAGCAAGGGGGGAAATAAGTAGAATTGTTTCTATTGGAGAACATTTACTATAGATGCCCAAAGTAGGCTAGTGGGTAACTTTGGCAAAAATGACCATTTGATCATATGCCTTCTTTTTTCTTTTCTTTTCTTTTGATTTTATTTTGTTTGGAAAAGACGTAGATGATATTGTTTTCATCTTTAAACTAATCCTTACAATTTATAGCAATCAAACATGGCATAGCAAGCATTCATGCATTAATAATAAACACACATGCATTCATATGGGTTTAAAAAGTTTTAGTTAACCCTAAACTTGGGTGATTAGAATTTGATAATCTGGTTTAATATTTTTGAGATGTTACAAACCTTCCCTCCTTAAACAGAATCTCGTCCTGAGATTCAAGAAAAACTAGGAACTAAAGAGATGGGGAAACTTAGTCCTAATATAATCTTCTCGCTCCCAAGTGGCTTGTTCTTCGGTATGGTTGCTCCACTGGATTTTGAGAAACTTGATATTCCTGGTTTGGGTGGTTCGGAAAGCATCTTCCATAATACGAATTGATACTTCACAATAGGTTAAATCCTTGTTGATATCTATAGCTCGGTGATCGATGTTCTTGAAAACTTTGGTCTTCTCCGGAACTTCTAGACATTTCCTAAGTAACGAGATATGAAACACATTATGTACCGCTGACATCTCCTCCGACAGTTCTAGCTGATAGGATACTTCTCCTCTTTGGCTTAAAATCTTGAAGGGTCCAATATATTTGGGGGCATGCTTCCCTTTTAGTTGAAAATGCTGCATTCCTTTCAAGGGTGATACCTTGAGATACACAAACCTCCGACATTGAAGGTCAGGTCTCGACGTCTCTTGTCAGTGTAACTATTTTGTCTGGATTGGGCGGTCTTGAGGTGTTCACGGACCTTGTGAACCTTCTCTTCGGCTTCTTGTAGGATGTCTGGTCCAAAGATCTGACTCTCTCCTACTTGCGACCAATTCAGGGGGGTACGACACTTCCTTCCATACAAAAACTCAAATGGGGCCATTTTCAAACTGGCTTGATAACTGTTGTTGTATGAGAACTCTGCGAAAGGCAGACAATCTTTCCATTTAGATCCATATTCTAAAACACAGGCTCTCAGCATATCTTCTAGTATCTGATTTACTCTTTCTGTTTGTCCATTGGTCTATGGGTGATAAGTTGTGTTGAAGTTCAGTTTGGTTCCTAATCCTTCTTGGACTTTCTTCCAGAACCTTGAGGTAAACTGAGTTCCTCGATTCCATGGAGACTGACTATTCTAGCGATGTACAACTCTGTTAGCTTCAAGCTTTGATAGGTGGTCTTGACGGGTATGAAATGAGCTACCTTGGATAGTCTATCTACTATGACCCAAATAGAATCATTTCCCCTACTAGATGTAGGCAGACTTGTGATGAAATCCATTCCCACAGAATCCCATTTCCATCCCGGAATCTGCAATGGTTGCAAAAGTCCTGTGGGTCGCTGATGCTCCACTTTGACTCTCTGACAGATATCACACTTGGCTATATAGCTTCCAACTTCTCTCTTCATTTTATGCCACCAAAACTTCTCCTTCAAATCATGATACATCTTGGTTCCTCCTGGGTGAATATAATAAAGGGTATCATGGGATTCCTGCATAATGACTTGTTTCAACTCTGAATCTGCTAGCACACAGATACGTCCTTTATACCACAGAACTCCTTCTTCATCTTCCGTGAATCCGGGTACCTTCCCTGTACCGATACGATGCTTAATTCCATCAATACTAGCATTTCCTTTCCGAGCTTCCTTTATTTGACCGATCAACGTGGTTTGAAGTTCAATACTGGCTAGAAATCCTTCACTAACTAGCTCCATTCTAAAATTCTCCAGCTCCTCATGCAGACTTGGCTAAGCTTCCTTAATCATGGTGTTTAATATACACGGCAGTCTACTAAGAGCATCCGCTACCACATTGGCCTTGTCGGGGTGGTAGTGAATGTCTAGGTCATAATCCTTGATTAACTCTATCCATCTCCGTTGCCTCATATTCAGCTCCTTCTAGGTGAAAATATACTTCAAACTCTTGTGATCCGAATAAATCTCACAGCGGTTACCCATGAGGTAATGACACCATATCTTCAAAGTTAACACTACGACTGCCAGTTCCAAGTCATGGGTAGGATAGTTCTGCTCATGTTGCTTCAGTTGCCGGGACAGATATGATATGACTTTGCCATCTTGCATCAACACACATCCGAGACCAATCTTGGATGCAACACAATATGCATCAAAAGGCTTTGTGATATCTGGCATGATCCAAATTGGGGCTGAAATCAATATCTTCTTGAGATCATGAAAACTTGCTTCACACTTGTCCGTCCATTCAAACTTCTTGTGTTTCTTTAACAGTTGGGTCATCGGCCTTGCGATGCTTGAAAATCCTTCAACAAACTTGCGGTAATATCCAGCTAATCCAAGAAATGCATGGACTTTGGTTTGAGTGGTTGGGGCTTTCCATTCTTCGACATCTTTAATCTTGGTCGGATCAACGACAACTCCTCCTGCTGACAAGATATGTCCTAGGAATCCTACTTCCTTTAACCAGAACTCACATTTGCTAAACTTGGCATACAACTGATGCTCTCTAAGGGTTTCAAGGATGGTTCTTAGGTGCTATTCATGGTCCTCTTCTGACTTGGAGTAGATCAGAATGTCATCGATAAAAACAACAATGAACTTATGCAAGAAATTCATAAAAATCTTATTCATGAGATTCATGAAATAAGCAGGGGCATTGGTTAATCCATATCTGGTGGTGAAGGCAGACTTTGGGATATTCGTTGCACGGATCTTTAATTGATGATAACCAGTTCTAAGATCAATCTTAGAAAACACACTGGCACCAGTCAGTTGGTCAAACAGATCTTCTATCTTCAAAAGTGGGTACTTGTTCTTGATGGTGACATCATTCAGCTTCCGATAATCCATACACAAACGGTTGGCACCATCCTTCTTATACACAAACAAAACAGGTGATCTCCATGGCAATGCACTTGGTTGTATCAGACCTTTCCCCAACATATCATCAAGTTGCTTCTTTAGCTCCACTAATTCAGATGGGTTCATACTATAGGGTTTCTAAGCTATGGGTCTAGTTCCAGGAACTAGTTCAATGATAAACTCGATATCCCTATCTGAGGGCATACCAGGAAATTCATTTAGGAACACATCGGGGTATTCACAGACTACTGTGACTTGGTCTATGGTTGATTTGACTAAACTCTTGTTGCACTTGAATTAACGGGGAAGCATCTCAGATACATGCTCTACTGATACTCCGGTGTTACTGGTCATGGTTATGGCTTTCTTGGCACAGTCAATTAATCCTTGATGTTTCAACATCCAATCCATTCCTAGTACTACTTCCAAACCTTTGGTTCTAAGTACTATTAGGTTGGAATACAAATCTATCCCATGGATTCTGATAGGCACGGCCTTGCAAATTTTTCTAGGTTTGGTGGTTGACCCAGATATTTGAACTATCATAACATGCTTCAAATTTGTTGGTTGAATCTTACTAGTGCATGCAAATTATTCTGTAAAAAATGAGTGCGATGGTCCAGAATCAAACAACACTCTTGCAAGTACTGAGTTAACACAAAATATACCCAGCACGACATCTGGCGCTTCCTGGACTTCTTCAGCATTCATGTGGAATAGACGGTTGGTACGGTTGTGCGGGTTTCCTGGGGCAAATCTCTTTCCAGGCTGGACACGGCGCTACTACTGGGCAGGTGCAGTAACCTTGGTGGCTGCGGTAAGCTTCTTGGGGCACTCGTTGGAGTAGTGACCCGTGACTCCACATTCAAAGCAAGTTATCATTGACTTGTCTTTCCCTATGACAGGCATAGCATTACTTCCAGTCCTTGGGGCAGTATTGTTGTTGTTGTTGTTGGACCTTGGCGGTGCACGATTGAAGTTATTGGGGTTACCTAGGTTGTTATTGTGGTGGCCTCCGGGCCTCGGGTTTCCTCCGCCATGATTGGGGTAGTTCGGATGGGACATAGCGGGCCTGTTGTTTCTTGGTGCATATCCTGCATACAGGTTGGGGTGGTACTTTGGGGTATGGTGGGGTCTAGGTTGGTGCATCAGACGGCGCTTATAGTTCTCACTGGCTTGGTTGATCTTTCCTTCCATCTGGATAGCAGAATCCACTAGAGCTTCTAGGTCATCAAAGGGGATGTTGACTAACACTGTTTGCATCTCATCATGCAGACCATTTAGGAATCTCTCCTTCTTCTTTTCTTCTGTGTAAATCTCATCAGGGGCATACCTAGCCAGTGACAGAAATTTGTCATGGTATTCTACCACCGTCATTCTTCCCTGCTTCAGCTCCCTGAATTCATCCCTCATCCTCTTGATCAAACCTGGGGGAACATGGGTCCTGCTGAACTTGAGCTTGAATTCTTCCTAGGTCATCATTTGTCCTCCGTTCATGGTACGGGTGTTGTTCCACCATGATCTTGCATAGCCTGCCAGATAGTGGGTGGCAAACAATACTTTCTCTGCGACATCAACTCCTGCGAGTTGTAAATTGTTTTCCATGGTCTACAGCTAGTCATCGGCATCTAAGGGCTCTTATGATTTGCTAAACATAGAAGGATGGGTGTTTTGGAAGTTCTTGAGTTTTGATCCATGGTGATCCTGGTTTCCATGGCCTTGGTTATTGTGTGCCATTTGGGCGATCGGTTGAAGAGTGGCTAGATTGGCTTGACGCTCAGCTCTACCAACTTCACGATCTGAAACTAGCATCTGCAGAATCTGAAGCATTGGATCCTGGGATGAGTTGCTTCCACCGTGGTTGCCACGAGTCATTTGAAGATTGAGATAGATCATAAGACAATAGGGAAATTTCTATGGTTTATGGGTATGGTTCAAAAAGCTTTAAACTTTGAGTATGGCTAAGGTTTTAAAACCAACAACTCCTTTTCATTCATTCATTCCAAACACACAATACAAACACACACCACAACTACTAAGTAGATGGATTTAAGAACCATTATGTAAAGCTACGATACATAGGGACCGGATACAAACTCACACCTACGATAGTGTTCAGGTGCGACTACTCATCATCAGAACCGGGGGTTACTTCATCATCTATGAAATCAGCGTCATCCTCGTTAGTGTGGAACTCCATGGCGGCATCTTCCAGATAGTCATCATCAACACTAAGGTAAGAGTGGATATCCCCACGGATACCTTCCCCTTCTTCTTGTTTCTCCTCCAGCTGGATCTCCAGGTCATGGATGGTCTCCTCGAGGGTTGCCACTTTCTGACGGAGGCGAGCGATGATGCGGTCCTTCTTGTCATGCTGGAGACGAAGTGACTTGCGCTCCTTAGTGAAGATGGTGAGGGTTTGATTCTTCTTGGTGGCGATAGCGTGATTCTGGTTGGCGTAGGCACGGGCGTTGTCCAATTCCTTCTGAGTCTCGTGCAGCATGAAGTCAAGGTGATCCACATGGTGCTTCAACTCCGGATGTGCAGCCATGGCCAAAGGCTGTCCAATAGAGTCACGCTTTGCATACTGGGAAAAGCGGGTGCCATTGATCTGGTTGATATTCTGTGCACACAGACGAGCAAGTGCCTCCTGCATAGCTCTAGCTAGTCCGTCTAGCCAATTGTTCTCCCTCAAGCTGAACTGAATCTTCTCCAAAAGAGGTGGCTCCATTTTGCCTCTCAGATCCGCAACGATCAACAACAATAGTTCTCCTCCTTGTTGGTCATTGAGCTGCGCTCCGAAGAACTCTAGCGAGCGTCCAAGATACTCCGCGAGCTATCCCAAATCCCTCTCAAAGATGAGCTCCCCTCCATTGCCCAGTTGGTAGAACTTGCTATATTTGACCTCCATCTATAAGCAATTGGGATGAGTAAGTTAATGAGGTGATCAAGTGTGTCAAATTTTATGTAGAATTGCAAGAATTTTGAGGAACATGTGAACTCCTTTTTGAAAGAATCTCAAGGGTAAGAGTGAGAATAGGATTTTATAAATACTCATTTCCTTTGTTTTGAAACTAAGTTTTTTAGACGTCCATTCTAACTAGGGTCTCCTATGGTCAGGATGGCTCTGATACCAACTTGTCAACACCCGGATTTTTAAGTCTAGATGCCTGTTATGCCATACCTTGCAATCCCAGGATTACCATTTTGTAAGACATAACAGAATTGGTACCATAGTACATCATCCATTATAAACCATAATAGTCTTACAAATAGTTGATCTCATGATCAAGCCTTAATACATAACAGAGTTGCGGAAATAAACATAGTAGAGTCCATCTTCAAGGGCACATGCAATGCTGACGATGAGAGATAATCCTAGTTATCATAGACCTCCTTCTGTCCCTCCTCTGGGTAGTCTTCCTTGTAGTATGGCCATGGGAATAGCCAGAAACAAAGCCATGAGTACTTTTAAAGTACTCGCAAACTATCACTAATGTAAGTAAGACAACTCTAGTACGAATCCTAAGCTCTAGTATTATTTGCAATAAGCCAGTTTTATTTCAGAAGTACTTAGTAGTAAAGACCTATTTTACTTATCTAGATTACTTAAGTGGGAACCCAGTTTTCATGTCTACAACTCTGTTGTGGTCAATTAAAAGTCATCTTTCAAGTCACAAGTCATTTTGAAAACATCTGACAACAGAACAGTATGGCCACTCCAACTGTCCATAACCGCGGACGAGACTGTTCGAATAGTTTGACACTCTGCAGAGGTAGTACACTTTCACCACAAAATTTGATACAGCTGTCATGGATAACCCTGAATCATCGTACTTAGTATGCGGATAATCAATCCTAACCTTTCAATTACACACCCTAGTATAGGCACCTCCCCTATGAGTTTGGCCTCCTAGCCATGGCCAACTGCCATCCCGGGAACTTCATAGCTGGACATTCATATTCACGAGGTAGCCTCAGCTCAGCCTATTTTCACGAGGGAACCCATACTAAGACATATAAACTTCCAGTTAAGCCCTACCCAACTCAGGTATTGTGGTTGTACGATAAAATTGGAATGGTATCGCATCCGAACCCAACCATCAGTTTTTTTCAAAGTCAAGCCACATGCCTAAATCAGTTTCATCATCAAATCATTGTGTCTCATACACATGTCAAAACATTTCAATATAATGACTCATCATTCCATGGTTTTCATAATCATTTTCTCCAAATGTTCCCATCTAAGGTGATCCATATTAGCTTAGCACTAGCAACTATTAATGAAGGTGTCACTATTGAAGGGGGGGCTAATCCATTGTAACTATCCAAACAAAGTACTATATTGTAGTTAGCCTCTATCCTATTTTACCACTAATCACCAATTAATTAACTATTTGAGAAACTTTGGTAAAGGACATACAAGATAAAGATTGCAAGTAAAACTTGGGAATTGGTAAGGTTGTATCTCAATAGATTGAATAATGTATCTTGCATATTCTAGCTTGCATATGTCTAGCTTTCATGGGATGGCTTGCATATTTTAGCTTTCCTTGAGTAGTGCAGTTGTTGAAGTTCTCTTCTTCGTCTTCGTAGAACTCCTCTTCTTCGTACCCAGGTTGGTACTAGCGTCTATAAATAAATACGCGGTACACAATCACTGAACAACACTTCACTACTTCTATTTAGCACACAAGTGCTTATACTAGATGATCTAGCATCATCGCAATCATCACATGAAATATTGACATATTCTTATTTATCTTATTTTGGAAAAGTAATTTCTACTCATTGAAACAATACCTAAGATTTAATATTTTCCAACTAGAATATGGGATCATGTTCACACATGCCATCACCGCATATTCCAATACTTGGGAATGTGATTTAAAAAGGGGTTGGCATATATTACAAAGTAAAATATTTCTATTTAATAATATTTAAGTGACTAGAAGTGCCTATATAGTATTCTTTTAATAATAGTCCATGATTAATGCATGTACACTAATTCTTTTTACATATTCAGATAGAGCATGGAAAATGTGATTTTTGAGAGTTGGAATCAACTCAAAAGCATTTATGGTTGATTTTAGAAAAATGTTTGAACTTGGAAAAGTATCCGTCTTGTTATTTTTACCATGGGTGATCTATAATTTCAATTGGGTTGAATCAAACGGGAGTGTGTAGACATTTGTAATACATTTCTAACAAAATTGGAATCATGCAATTTGGTTTAGTACATCTCTTTGAATTCAATTTTGAACATAGCTACAGAATATGATTTTTGAATTAAATGAAAAATCTAAGTTTAAATCTATGGGCTATGCGCAGGAAAGAGAATGGGCCGGTCCAGCTACGCGGCACGCACAGCGTGCTGCTTACAGGCTAGTCCCACGCTTCGGCGACTGTATCTAAACGAAACGGTATCAGCTAATCTAGGCCACGCGATTATAATGAGATTGACGGCTGAGCGTCGTTGTCTCCGGTGAACGGCGCGCGGGGAATTCTAAACCTAGCGCCACGGTGGGGGTCGACGGGGGCTTACCAGGGCTGTAGCTAGGTCCGGTGATGGGGGCAAATGGGATGGTAGACGACAACGAGTCGAATGGTGGTCGTGGTGGCTCCTAGGGTGGCTCCAATCCACGTTGCCTTTCCTTCACTGCAGCGGTAGGCTCCGGCGAAATTCTAGCGATGTGGTGCTCGCCTTGCTCCGGGAAATGGTCAGGGTTGTTTCTGAGGGAGAGGGGAGTCGAATGGTGTGCCTTTGAAGGCTGGGGGAGGGTCCTATTTATACACCAGCGAGAGGAGCAGCACGACATGGCTCGGGCTCGTCGGTGACATTGCTACAGAGGGCTATTGGCATGTCGGAGAGCATAGGTCGACGCGGTGGTCTGCGGTGATTGTCATGTGCATAGTGGCACGGTGAGGCATGGTCTAAATCGGTCGGGAGACGACCGTGCTCTGTGCGGGTACCGCGGTGTTCGTCATGGCATACAGTGGTCACGGGGCGCGCGGCGGCGAACGGTTGTGTCTGGGAGGTTGCTGGTGACGCGGCGAGTGCATTCACACAAGGAGAGAGCGAGGCATGGCGTAGTCACGTGGGAATGGCTTGGCGCTCTGGCATGCACTCGGCATGGCAGACAGAGTAAAGGGGCGAGGCTGTGCTGGTTTCTCCATGGCTTGTCGTTGGTCAAGGGGTGGACAGAGGGGTGCGATGAGGTCACGCCTATCTTCTAGACATCATGGGCGAGGGCGGCGCGGCTTGTGTTGTCGTGTCCATGCTCGACTGACATGACATGCTCGGGTACAGGCGGCACTGGTGCAAATGGCGAGGGAGAGAGGCTCCACTACACGGCTGGGTACTAGGAGTGATCGTGGGCTAGTAATTGAGGATGAATAGAGTACAATGGTGAGCAATTGATTGATCACAAACAGTAGATAGTTGGTATAGTTGTACTCTGCCTACTAAGTGTTTGATTAAATGGCCGCATGAGATGATCATTTGAATTTTCAAATTATATTTGGTGGGTGTGTTGGTCACATGCTTGAGTTTCTCTGGTTGCTAGGATTTGTCAAGTGGAGATGGTTTGAGGTGTTTTTGAAAAATGGCCATCTAGATACATACACTTAATTCCATTTTGGAAATTCTCTCAAAAAGGGTTTGAAAATGGTTTCTGTAAGTTTGTAAAGTCCCCTTGTGTTCATTTTTACTTGGTCTAGCAAGGAGGAAAAGAAGTAGAATTGTTTCTGTTGGAGAACATTTACTATAGATGCCCAAAGTAGGCTAGTGGGTAACTTTGGCAAAAAATAACCATTTGATCATATGCCTTCTTATTTGTTTTTCTTTTGATTTGATTTTGTTTGGAAAAGACCTAGATGATATTGTTTTCATCTTTAAACTAATCCTTACCATTTATAGCAATCAAACATGGCATAGCAAGAATTCATGCATTAATAATAAACACACATGCATTCATATGGGTTTAAAAAGTTTTAGTTAACCCTAAACTTGGGTAATTAGAATTTGATAATCTGGTTTAATATTTTTGAGATGTTACACCCCTGGCTTGTAATGCTTGTTTGCATCTCTCGTACGAGCATACCTTAATAATGTATGGTTTGTATGTTCTATAATTTTACCAAATTATTCCCTGCGTGCTTCGTGCTCTGGTTTAGGCTTATGTCATATGAAGATCTGGTATTTGTCTATCCCTGATCCTGGGTCGTGATACTCCTCTCCCTCACACACCATTCCATTCCTCTCATATGCCCTTTGGTTGGTATCTTTCTCCCCTTTCTAGCCTTTTCCATTGCCACAAGCATGGTGCTTAGGCGAAGCCCTGCTCAAGATCTTCTCCGCCACCATCACCACCATGTCGTATTGTTGGTGGAGTTCCTGAGGATCCCCTACTTCCGTTGCCAAGCTGGAGCGAGGGGTGGAAGTTGTCGGCACACCATTTTTGTGACAGATTACATAGACGCTTCCCCTTTGTGGGGAATATAGTCATCGCGTCCTTGAGGATGGTCGTTTACACTCTAGACCAGCCATGTATGTTTGCACGAATGTTATCCTGCTTAAGGTCTTTGAGGGTGAGTCCTTCTGAAACCGTTACAAGTATCACCTAGATTCGATCTTGGCAGTTGCAACCATAGGATTTTTTTGTTTTGCATGCAACGAACCCCATCAAAGGAGAGGGGGACGGAATGGTAGAGCCCCCGGTCACCTAGGTGGTGGCGATGCAAGGTTGTTGTACTCAGGGCCGGGGATGACATCTACCTCCAATAAGAGTCGCACCATGTTCTTTCAGTCCCCATTCACCAGCGTCACAACTACTCACACCGCCACCACGTCCCCTAGACATGTGGACATAGACCTAATACTTTTAGGATTAACCATTGCAGTTCATATTGTATTAGGAACCGATGAGAGAATTGGCTCAATCTATGCTTTATGTTGACAATTTGCTACTATATTGGTAATACTACATGCATGTTCTAGATGGAAATCTCTAGACGGTTAATGACACGCTCCACCTGTATGAGGTCGGTCGGGGAAGCACATTGGCGACACCCAAAGAGGCGTGGGAGGACATGCATGGTGCGAGCATGTGTTGTTCCCCGAGAAGGGAGTGAACCTATGATCAAGGGGAAGTCAGATATGATGTTGTCAGACCAAATGTCAATGGTTGCAACATACACAAATAATTGGATATTTTCTACGGAAGAAGGTTGTATAGTGTGCTCATGCTCATGGAGGTCAAGGTGGAGATAGGGAGGTGATCGTGCTAGACCAATTTTGATCCAGGTGAATTGACATCGTCACCCTGGAGGACATGAAAAACACATAATAAAAAGTTTATAGTCAGCTAGGGAGGTCAATAATGCACCAGGGTGAGGGACCTCGTAACAATGAGCATGGGGGCGAGAGATGTTCGTAATGAGGGCAGGAAGAACATCTTCAGGTGCTAGTTGTAGTCTCATCCTAATACAAGCGGCATTACACATTGGGGAGGTCTGTGTGGGACAAACATAACATTTAAAACAAACATAGATAAAAATTTAATGGCCCGTAACTGGATACCGTGAACATATCTAAAGCTCGGAAAGTTTGACCTTTTCAAAAAAAAATCCGTAGCAACCCATGGGAATTTAGCTAGTATATATATATATCAATTACAATATCACTTCTCCAGTATTGCGAGTGTCGATGGATGGCTCAATGCATGGCGCCCATAAAAGTGATGGTGCGGTGTTGATGTAGAGCTCGTTGGGAACCCCAAGAGGAAGGTATGATGAGCACAACAGCAAGTTTCCCTCAGTTAAGAAACCAAGGTTTAATCGAACCAGTAGGAGCAAGGAAACACCCCAAAGGTGTTACTAGTTGAGCCTTGGCAGGGCGCACTACCGGTGCTAGTAGCAACGTGGAGACCTGCACAACACAACCACAAAACTTTGTCCCCAACTTGCGATGAGGTTGTCAATCTCACCGTGTTTTGCGGAAAACAAAGGATTAAACGTATCGAGTGGAAAGAAGTCATAGTTTGTAAAAAGTAAACACAAAGAAGTAAACAGTTTGTAGATTGTATGTAAAGAAAAGGACCGGGATCCATAGTTCACTAGAGATGCCTCTCCTTAAGATAGATAACATGCCGGGTGAACAAATTACAGCAGGGAAATTGACAAACATCGAGAAAGCAATACATGCATATACTAATCATCTGGACTCCTTTGAGATTCGATTGGGCATTACAACATTATACATAGACCGCCATCCAACTACATCTATGACTAATAATCCACCTTCAGGTTATCATCCGAACCCCCTCCAGTATTAAGTTGCAAGCAACAGATTATTGCTTTACGAACTGCGTGTAAAGTAAACAATACGATTATTCTATGAACAAAGGATTGTTGTTTTCTCCCTAGTAGCAACATCACGTCTAGTACCTTAGAGATTTATGTCACTTCCCCAGATTACCAGAGGCATGAACCCACTATCGAGCATAAATACTAACTCTTGGAGTTGCTAGCATCTACTTGGCCAAGATAG
The DNA here is from genome assembly GCA_910589775.1 of Avena eriantha. NCBI lineage: Eukaryota > Viridiplantae > Streptophyta > Magnoliopsida > Poales > Poaceae > Avena > Avena eriantha. The sequence continues at coordinate 186,177,303 of OU342741.1, read as the reverse complement.
CTACTAACAACGGAAAGCATGCAAGATCTCAAATAACAAAGACATGATAGAATCAATAATCAATCTGAAAGAGCATCTCAATATCCATCGGATCCCCGCAAACACAACATGCAGAATTACAAATAGATGATCTTGATCATGAACGGAGCTCACAAGATCTAAACATGAAAGCACAAGGAAGGAGAACCAGCATCTAGCTACTACATGGATCTGTAGTCCAAAGATGAACTACTCACGCATCACACCGGAGGCTTGCATGGTGATGAAGAAGGCCTCCAGGGTGAATTCCCCTCTCCGGCAGGGTGCCGGGAAGAGCTTCAGATCCCTCCTGATCTAGGGATGGAGATGACGGCAGCTATAGACTCTTTCGTGGATTTTTGATCAGGTACTTAGGGTTTTCGTCTCGAGGGCATCTTATGGGCGGAAGGGGAGGCCGAGGGGGTACCGGGAGCGGCCACACAACCCCTGGCGCGGGCCAGGCCTGGCCGCACGGCCAGGTGGTGTGGTGGCCCCTGGCCCCTCTTCGTCTCGTATTCTGGCACTTGATGACTTTCGGAAAAATAGGCACTTTGGCTTCTGTCTCGTCCAATTCCGAGAATATTCATTTTCTGACTTTCCTGGAACCAAAAACAGCAGAAAACATGCAGCTAGCACTGTGGCTCTTATTAATAGGTTAGTCCAAGAAATCATATGAAAAGTACTCCAAAGTTGGAACAAAACACAAGAAAGTGGATAAAACTAAGCATGGAACATCAAAAGTTATAAATACATTTGCAATGTATCAACATCCCCAAGCTTAACTCCTGCTCGTCCTCGAGTAGGTAAGTGATAAAAAAGAAAGAATAATTTTTGAGGTGACATGCACCATCAAAGACTTGATCAAAGTATTTGTAAAACATTCAAAGCTGGGATCATAGTACTTCAATCATAACATGAAAGACAAAGTTCTAGCAATAAGCAAAGAAACTATGATGCAACATGAAAAGGCACAAACAAAAGGTTCATGAATAACAATGCTTTGCAAGACGTTTGTTTGTTTCACATAAAGAAAACATAGCATAAAAGTATTCAGCTTGTCCCTCAATAGAGTAGCAAATATAAATACATAGGACACCTTCAAAGTTCATAAGAGTGACTAGATACAATAGTTTAAAACAAGCAATAACAAGTTATGCATCAAACAACTAGTCTTGGGACAATGCACATAGAACTAAGAATGGCCACTATGCTCTCAAAGTAGGTGCATAGAGATAGAAGGTGGAGACTCAATGTAATGGTGGAAGAAAGGCCTTTGTAAAAGGAAGTAGGGATTCAAGTCTCATAAAGAGCTTCCAAAAATTATGGTACTTATAGCTTTCAGCTCTCATTGCCCCTAGCATAAGCATCTTGAAGTGATTAAGGTTAAAGTGAACAAACTATGGTGTACATGCTTGACGAAGTATAAGTTAGAAATCTCATGTCCCTTGTATACGAGGGCCGCTCCTCATGCTACTCAAGTTTATTCACCGGTAAGTTCTTGTCATTGTAAGTACATGTGTATCATTGAGAACCGCCAACGGGGTACCCCTTGCCCGATGATACGGAAGAATCCCCATATCAAAATGACAAGGCAAGCAGACAACGAGCATCTCAGCATTCTTCTTATTTACCATGGGAATATGGTGCTTTTATCTCTCTTTCCTCTTTTCATAATCTCTTTTTTTTTATTTTTCTCTTTTTTTCTCAATATAGGACTCTTTTGTTATAAGAAGAATGCTTCATAGACAGCTCATTATGGTTACGCTGCAGGTTTCCACCATGTCAGCATGGATTAGACCAGCGGCCCAGGCGTTTCTCTAACACATATCCATGACTCCATGGACTTACAAGCTCCCCTTTCATTTCACACCGATGACATCCATATACAAAAGAGCATGATATCAACTAGGTACAAGTACCAAGTGCAATGTTGAAAGCGTTCCCCATGAAAGCATGGTTCTGCTAATTCCAAACAAATAAGTGCAAGCATATACAACATAGAAGACACAATGGTTCAAGTTCATTAAGGGCAAGAAAAGTAAAGTGTGCCATCAAGTTCGTGAGAGCTTTAATCACTAGTTTTCTCATAACAAGTTTAATTTGGAAGGTAAACAAAAGCATGAATATACTTGGAATAGCATAAGATAGCAGGTAGGTATGGTGGACTCTTTGGAATAACTTGGTTTAGGGAGTTGGATGCATGAGTGGAACTCATACTTGGTTGTTGAGGCTAGCAAAAGACTGGGAGCGACAAACTAAGAGAGCAATAATGGCCATAATCATGCAGAGCGACAAAACATCATTGATCAAAGCATAAAGTGATACTACAAGTTGAAAACTAAATGACCATAAAGGCTATGGTGAATTGAGATAGTCATAACATGGTGTGAGCATGTGCCAAGTCAACCCAAATAAAGCATCAAAGGAGAATACCACTATACTATGCTTTAATATGCTAAAACAACGCATGATTCATCCAAGGCACATTAAGCAATCTCAATTGTTTATAACAAGTCATGCTACAGCAAAGAATACTAAGCATAAATCCAAAACAATATCAAGCATGACATGATAGAGCATAGGCCACAGTCAAAAACGAGCTTTTTTTACCGCATAAGCATGAACTTTCCTATTCTTTTCCAAACCAAACCAAACTATTTGCAAACCATTGTATGAAAGAGGGGGTCCAACCAATTTATTCAGCAAACTAAGAAAACCAAGCAAACGAAAAACCAAAACGAAAACAAAAAAGAAGAGGCTCCAAGAACAACACAACTGTGCATGAAACAATAAAAATGAAGCGTTTGGAAAAAACCTGGGATTTTTATTGATGAAGAAGGGGATGCATTGGTCATCCCCAAGCTTTGATGCTTGTACTTCTTGGATATTTCTTGGGTTGACACACGTGGCATCCCCAAGATTGAGCTTTAGTCCATCCTTCATCTCATTACTCATTCCTTCCATAGACCTAAATTTTTTCCTTCATATAAAACTTCACACAATCTTTATTAGCAACATTAGTGCACTCAAGACAATAGGTCTTAAGGTTCAGTTCTAACACCAATAAACTTCCATTAGAACACTAGATACTGTAGCACTTCACTCAAAAAGCTCAATTCCCCAAAAGAACTCAAAAAAGAACCAACAAGAAGCAAATGCAGAAAATGGCAGAAATTTGTCAAAACAGACCAGCAGGTAAAGACGAATTTTTTTGAAGACCTTCTGTTGCTCAAATCAAAAAGTGTTGAACTAACGAAAGTTAGATAACAACCTAGGGCAGAAGCACAAAAATTTACGCCTCAAAAAGAAATTCATAGATTTTACACGAATGTTTACGGTAAAGCACAGAAATCTGTTTCGGGACAGCAACTTTCCCAATCATTACTTCTCTCTCATTAGAGGTTACTCTTGGCACAAAAAACAAATAAAAAGGATAAGGAGCGGTTATTACTGAAGTAATAACTTCCAAGACTCATCTAAAACTTTTGTATTATCTCCCAATAAGTACTTTTATTTAACGCCATTAAGTTAGGCATAAGAAGCAAGAAGAAGAATCAAGTGTTCTCAAATGAAGAAGCATTAAGATTAATACCAGAAATATCTTCAACAAGGCAAGGTATATCATCCAAATAAGTTCTAGAGGATCCTCTCTCAATGCTATTGGGTTCACTATTTTCATCAAAAGGGTGTTCAGGAACAATCCAATCAAGATTCTTTTCTATGGCTTCATGTATTGCTACTAGTTTAAAGGGTATTGGTATCTTAGGTTCCTCCCCATTAGGTTCGGTTTTGTTCATCTTTTCTCGTGTACCAACAACATCTACACATGAGCCTAGGATATTGAAACGTTCAAAGACTTTTCTAACTTCCTTGGCAACATCATAGAACTCCTTAAACAAAGTTTCTAGAATAAAATCCCTCTTTTCAGGGTCCTCAATTTCTTTAAGCTTAAGAAACATTACTTGCATTAAGGGGTTGAGGTTAACAAACCTAGCTTCTAACATGTGAATTAAAAAGGCTGCAGCAATCTCATAGTTTGGAGCAAGTTCTGAAAGGGATCTATCCTCAGTATCTTCATGCTTACTAACATGATTAAAGAATTCTTCAATATTATATTTCCCAATTATAGAACCACTACCAATTGAATGGTCTTTTAGGGTGAATTTAGGGATCAACATGGTGAGCTAAGGAAGGGTGACAACTAAATGAGACTTAATTTTTTGTGTTTTTGATAAAGAAAGGAAACTAGTAAAACTATTTTTTGGGGTTTTGATAAAGAAACAAGCAAACAAAGCAAAAAGAAACTAAGCAAAACAAAAATAACAAAGTAAAGAGATTTGTTATGAGGGACTCCCCTTGTGAAGATGTCCTTGACGCCCTGGCAACGACGCAAGAAAAATGCTTGATGGCTCAATGCACAGTGCCCAGAAAAGTGCTGGTGCGGTGTTGATGTAGAGCTCGTTGGGAACCCCAAGAGGAAGGTATGATGAGCACAACAGCAAGTTTCCCTCAGTTAAGAAACCAAGGTTTAATCGAACCAGTAGGAGCAAGGAAACACCCCAAAGGTTTTACTAGCTGAGCCTTGGCAGGGCGCACTACCAGTGCTAGTAGCAACGTGGAGACCTGCACAACACAACCACAGAACTTTGTCCCCAACTTGCGATGAGGTTGTCAATCTCACCGTGTTTTGTGGAAAACAAAGGATTAAACGTATCGAATGGAAAGAAGTAATTGTTTGCAGAAAGTAAACACAAAGAAGTAAACAGTTTGTAGATTGTATGTAAAGAAAAGGACAGGGATCCATAGTTCACTAGAGGTGGCTCTCCTTAAGATAGATAACATGCTGGGTGAACAAATTACAGCGGGGCAATTGACAAACATCGAGAAAGCAATACATGCATATACTAATCATCTTGACTCCTTTGAGATTCGATTGGGCATTACAACATTATACATAGACCGCCATCCAACTGCATCTATGACTAATAATCCACCTTCAGGTTATCATCCAAACCCCCTCTAGTATTAAGTTGCAAGCAACAAATTATTGCTTTATGAACTGCGTGTAAAGTAAACAATACGATTGTTCTATGAACAAAGGATTATTGTTTTCTCCCTAGTAGCAACAACACATCTAGTACCTTAGATATTTCTGTCACTTCCCCAGATTACTAGAGGCATGAACCCACTATCGAGCATAAATACTAACTCTTGGAGTTGCTAGCATCTACTTGGCCAAGATAGCTACTAACAACGGAAAGCATGCAAGATCTCAAATAACAAAGACATGATAGAATCAATAATCAATCTGAAATAGCATCTCAATATCCATCGGATCCCCGCAAACACAACATGCAGAATTACAAATAGATGATCTTGATCATGAACGGAGCTCACAAGATCTAAACATGAAAGCACAAGGGAGGAGAACCAGCCATCTAGATACTACATGGATCCGTAGTCCAAGGATGAACTACTCACGCATCACACCGGAGGCTTTCATGGTGATGAAGAAGGCCTCCAGGGTGAATTCCCCTCTCCGGCAGGGTGCCGGGAAGAGCCTCAAATCCCTCCCGATATAGGGATGTAGATGACGGCGGCTACAGACTCTTTCATGGATTTTTGATCGGGTACTTAGGATTTCGTCCCAAGGGCATCTTATAGGCGGAAGGGGAGGCTGAGGGGGTGCCGGGAGCGGCCACACCACCCCCTGACGCGGGTCAGGCCTGGCCGCACGGCCAGGTGGTGTGGTGGCCCCCTGGCCCGTCTCCCTCTCGAAATCTGGCACTTGATGACTTTCGGAAAAATAGGCACTTTGGATTTTCTCTCGTCCAATTCCGAGAATATTCATTTTCTGACTTTCCTGGAACCAAAAACAGCAGAAAACAGGCAACTAGCACTGTGGCTCTTGTTAATAGGTTAGTCCAAGAAATCATATGAAAAGTACTCCAAAGTTTGAACTAAACACAAGAAAGTGGATAAAACTAAGCATGGAACATCAAAAATTATAGATACATTTGCAATGTATCATCGATCTTTGGAATAACCTTCCATGCCGATGTTTTGGAAGCAAGTGAAAAAATTGAAACCGAAAAAGTTTGATTCGCTACCGCTTTTTGCCGCTGCCCCAACCCAAGGTCCAAAGTGGTTCCTTCCTATGCACACCAATGCAATGTAGTTGATGAACACACAATAGATAGACATAGAGCCGTCCTGCCATGCATAGAGTTGCAAGCGTTATCCCGCAAAAGTCCAGCTTCTAGTTCATTTTGAAGTATTCCTATAGAACCTCAAAATGAACTAGAAGTAGGACTTTCGCGGGATCACGCTCGCAACCCTAACCATGGCAGGGGTGCTAAGCGCCATGCTATGGAAGAGGGAGATATCAGCTGGCAGGTGTGCGCAGGGGTGCCGAGAAGATACATACTTGATTACATTGTGTAAAATTTGATCGAATAAATAGAGTAACTAATACTTGATAATATTGTGTAAAATTAGTATCGTTAGATTCGTATTGAAACACACTTTCCAATAATGCTAATTTTGTAACAACATTTTTATATATTTAGAGTAAATCTTGGTCAAAGAAAAAACATGCAAAATGAGGGTGCCTTATTCCTTGGGACGGAGGTAGAGTAATACTATGCAACTAGAAGTTGTAAATAAATAATATGTCTGGTCAAACTGACGTGATGAGACTCTACTGCGCCAGGAGGTGACATGGTTAATATAGTGCACATCAGTGTGCTAGTCTATCACGCTAGCCGGCGTCCTTGATGCAGCTACTTCCTACAACAGAAGAAAAGAAAAAACCTCTTTCAAAGAGCCATTCCATCTTCCCATCCCCGTGTAGTTTATCCCCACTCGCCGATGCTGCCTGGCCGTATTCGTATTCATCTCCGCCACGCGGTTTACACATTTTTCTCGCCATCTCACCCACTGCATCACTCCTTCCAGGCCACCACCCCTCTCCTCCAAAAAAACAACAACAAATCTATATAGATTCGCCCTTGCCCCTAATCCTCCCAGACACGATGGCGCATTGTCTGTACAAAATTTGGAGAGGTTTGAGGGAGATCTAGCAGTGCATCGGCTTTAGCAAGGTCAAAGATGACATCGTCAATGAAACCACTAAGCGTCTGGACACTAAAAGTGTCATTCGGCTGGCCGCATGCTTCAAGGAACTACACTGCCAAGTTGGCGGCAGAGAAGGTTACAGCTGCCCGAACTACGACTACTCGACAGTGGTCTCCTTCAATGAACTCTATACCCACATGATCTCCTAAATCCATAGGCTATTTATATGCATGGATCTAGGATGCAAGTGGGTCAAAAACAAATTAAAGTTGTATCTGCACCTCAGATCTACCCACTCAAAGGAGGTGCCCACAGTCTGCAACAACATAAAACAATGGGACCCGTCTAAGCCAGTGCCTGCACGGGGTTCGCGGAGAACAAATGTCATCAGCATCGGAAAAACGGGCACGCTCTTCATCGGCCAGATTGTCAGGCACAACACAGAGATTGTCCTGTCTGTCAGACGCGTAAGGTCGGCGGTGTGGGAATTGGAGGAGTACGAGGTGAGTATGTCGTCATTGGTCAATTTTCGTGGGTTCTATGAGCTCACATTTTATTCTAAGCCAAAGATTGTGGAGCCACCGGCTGAAGCCACACTGCATGCGCTCAATAATTACTGAAGAATAAAATGCACCAGATGTCCTAAAAGTTTGGAGGAAACCGTATGCAGGTCCTAAGAGTTTCAACATGTGTACCAGAGGTCCTAATTCTCACTTAGTTGTGCACTGTAGATTCTAATTCTCAGTTAGTTGTACACCATAGGTCCTAATTCTAAGTTATAGGGGCTATAGTACACATGGATATGAGAATTAGGACCTCCCATACGCAAGTTGAAACTTTTAGAACCTTCATATGGTTTCCTCCAAACTTTTAGGACCTCCGGTGCATTTTACTCCCTGATGAAGCCGTAGACTTATTGTAAAGCTCCTCAATCGTTGGTCGGAGTTCCCCATGGAGTTCCAATATTAGATCGACAATGACATCAACCCATTGTGAGATATCACATCTAAATATTATCGTGATGATCCTAATATGAATGTACTTTATATTTTTTTAGTCCCTCTATTCTAATATTAATTACTTTATTTTTGTTAGTGGTAGATTACCTACGTTATCGGAGAGGTGGAATTCTTAGAAAAGATCCATGAATTTTACATCTATCTTGTTGAGGGTGCATAGGCAAAAGCGTATTACGAGGATCCACTGCGACAGTGAAACAAGAGAAGCGTGCCAGGCTGGAAAGAAAGTGCTATCCGACCATGACTTCGACACGCTGAATCATTGGCATATAGATCTTCTGGTGATTCTGACCTCCCTTTTTTCTCTCATGCATGTGTTGGAGCATATGATGCGACATGTAGTGGTTCCTAGCTAGCTTAAACCTACTACTACAAGTAGTTTTACACCTCTACCGAGTATTTTGTATGGAGTTCTACAATTGCTAATATATTTTGTTATAATTCATATGTACTGATAATTGTTCAGATCGAGTGCAGAATATGGCTTGTATTGCTAAATCTTTCAAAAGCTACAGAATCTCTCAAATATTCTGACGTTGCTATTATTAAATTATTTTGTGAAACTAATACTAATGTACTAGTACTTTTTTGATCAATGGAAGTTGATTGTTTTGCTTTTCTTTTGAAACCTGGCCTTTTCACAATCTATATGAGACTTGGGGCATTTTGGGTGGCATATGGGGGGTCACACATGCATTGATGCAAGAAGAATGTATGCACAAAAAAGAAAACTTGATCGTTAGTTTTGCTTGCTCTAATGATCGAATATGTTCGGAGAAAATGGAAAACTCATCCTATGCCAAGTTTTTAGAGCCGAAACAAGAACTGATTCTCTCTGTAGTGCTATTAAATTTTAGTCTCTGTATTACTGAATTGGTCACATTGAAATGCTACTAAATCTATGAAGTGTTGTTGAATATGATATGTGAAACTGTGATATTTTTCTATCTTATTATGTACTGCTGAATCTTTCAAATGCTACTGAATATATCAAAAGTTCTGTCCTTGCTGCCCGGCTGTTTGCACTAGAGCTTTTGCCTTTCTGTCATTGGAACCATTGCATGCCACACTTTCATGTTTCTAAAAAATGCGAAATAAATCATGAACATAGATTATATTGTGCCTTGTGCATATGCAAATTTTCATCCCAAAATATGACATTGTCTGGCCTACACAAAATAACAAATTTGTATACATAACACAAGATGCTATTAATTTAAATCTTTTCTTTTTTACACAGGTCACAAATGATCATATTTGGGACAAAATCTTATAAATGCACAAGATACGGCACAACCAATGTTCATGATTTATCTCATACTTTTTGAGAACTTGAAAGTATGACAAATAAAAAGGGGTACGTGCACAACTAGTTTGTGGAATATACTTGAGAGATTGCAAATAGTTTGTGGAATATACTTGCTAAATCCGAGACATCTATTTTGAGATAGAGGAAGTATTATTTGGGCGCTAGCAAATTCAAAATCTCTATCAAGCGGCAAAAATTATCGCCTACGCTGTGTGAATCGTAGGTATCCAATGTTCTGTACAAAAATATGGTTATCGATAATCAGTTGATGTAACTCTGGGCCTTGAATTTATGGACAAATAGCGTCGGTCTACTACCTTTTTTCTATTGGTAGATGGAAGCTAGCCAAATTCAAAATCTCAATCGAGCGGCAAAATCTCCCACCGATAGTACCTTTTTCTATTATTATTAGATGGACGCTAGACAAATTCAAAATCTCAATCGAGCGACAATATCGCATACCGACCTTGAAGCATTTAGCGCTCATATGTTTCAAAAACCTTTGACCTCATATTTCCATTCTACCCATTGTTTAGATAACAAATGGGCATGCTAAAGTCCGTAGTTTGGTGGCATGATGGTAATTATTTTTCTGCTCACATGTATGACGTCACCCACATGGTACCAATTATCCAACCCGTTTTGTTTTGTCATCAGTAATAGTAGGTTCAAGATTTTCGCGGTGAACTGTATTTTTGTAATCGTGCAAGTAGATACAAGTCACTAGGCACACCTGTTCTTTGTGCTACATACAAGGTCACTAGACATGTTAGTTTGCATTCGCTGCTCTACAAATTTCAGGTATTTCACATGTTTATTATTTTGTCATACACATATTCTTAGCTACTCCGTACAACAGTAATTGCCTACTATTGTGTAATTTTGCAAAATGTAAAGTTAGTGGAAAATATTAGTGTAAATTCCCTTCTCCACAGTTACTGAATCTATCTGGTTCCTCTTGAGCTAAGTTCATGGTATTATTTTATCCCTGGCATCGTTCTGCTATACTATAGTACCCGTACAAAACTTTTCGTATTAATTGGATTATAATTTTATTGTTGTCATGTGGTTCTTCAAAAGATGCAACACTGACTATTATTTTGTTTCTATTTTCTTAGAGCTCAAAAAGGAACACCTAACATGTTGGTTTGAAAAGCCTCTTCTACAGGTTCACAAGAGATGCCATTATTTCCTTATCTGGTGCTGGTTCGTCCTAACCAACGACATAAATATCCTCTACTATGTAGTTCATTCGTGGTTTGCATTCATGCTCTACAAGTTCTCTTATGATGCCATTATAATTTATATCTGGTTGATTCTTAACTACAACATTAACTGTATTCTATTGTGTAGCTCATCACAAATTCTTAGTTACCTAACGTCTCATGTATTCCAGGATATACTACTGTTTCCATATATATTTGTTCAAATGACCTGGCTAGTTTATATTATCTGAAATTCTAAAAACACTTTGTTTGATTATTCAATTCATTTGTAGGCATACTTGTGTAATGCTTGCTTATTCTGTTCTACAGGTTCACAAGCAATGTCATTATATTTTGTATCTAGTTCTAGTTCGTCCTTAGCAACGACATAACTATCCTTTATTGTATAGTTCATTTGTGGTTTGTATTCATTCTCTACAAATTCTCGCATGACGCTGTTATAATTTCTAACTGGTTTATTCGTAGGGTATACAACTACCATATATATATTTGTTGAAATGACCTAGCTAGTTTATATTTGCTGAAATTCTAAGAAACACACACAAACGTTGTTTGATTCCACGTTTCTTAGTAGGAACAATTGTTTAATGTTTGTTTGTCCTGTTTGTTTGACGTGATGGTTAATAATTAAACAATTACCAGTAGTAAACTCCAGTTCATAGCTCCTGCTGTATTAGTCAAATGAGTAGTTTTTCCTTGTTTAATGTATTAACTTGTTATTACTTAGTTTCAGACTGCAATTATTGCTATCGCCGCCAAAGAGGGGGCTGCAAGATCATGTCTCAAGGTGGGTTTCCAATATAGTTTCACACTCAAAAGGGGATGCAGGTGATAGATTGAGAAAGCAAATTGAGGAGTACTATCAACTGGATTGTCAATTGAAATGCCGAATTTTATTTCCCTTGAGTTGATAATATGTAATAATTTTAAGAAGTTTGCAGATGATGTAATATCTAGATAAATCGCATAGGTCATGTAGGTATTTAGTTGATGTTGTCCACACATGGCTGTAGGCGGTACCATCACTACACCAGTCAGGTTGATTAGGAAACAATATCAGGCTTTGTTAGTGGCCCATCTTTTATGTGGCAGACGATGAACAGTAAAAGATGCTCGCTAATTATACAACTTTTATGAGATTGGCATGGCCTCAGAAAGGCCAAAACTGTAAAAGACCATAAACGTAACAGGTCGACCCATATGCGGGCCCTAATAAATGTAACAGACCTAAGCAGTAACAGACCAGTAATGCCAAAACAGTAACAGACCAGAATAGTAACATCCTAGAACAGTAATATGCCAGAACAGTAGCATATCAGAACAGTAACATGCCAGAATAGTAACTAGCCAGTCAACAACATGATAGAACGGTAACATGCTAGAACAATAACAAACCAGTAAAATTTACCAGGTCAGAATAATACCATACCAGATCAGTAAGAGGCGAGAACATTAGTAGGACGCTTATAGGCCTAAATAGTAAAAGGCTAAAATAGTGCAATGCCAGAACAGTAACAGACCTTCTCAAAGAAGGCATGTTAGTAGGCGGCCCACGATGGGCTATAAGAAAAGTGACGGGCCGACCGCATGCCTTAACAGTACCGGACTGACTTTGCGCAGACCATTAATGGGTCGCACAGTGTTGGGCTAACTTGGGCCTCATGAAGGCCGAAACAGTGATGGTCCTGAAATTTTCCGGGCCACGACGGGCTGCCTTGATGGGCATTTTAAAAAAAGTGTAGGACGAAATAGTAACAAGCTATCTTCTTATTGGGATCTCCTAATGGGCCGACCCACTTAATATTTAGTAGACCTTGGCTGGGCCTGGCTTCTACCATGGTTCCATGATTGTTAACGATGGTAACTAGCCTTTAATGGTGTTTGCCATGTAGCAGTTTGCATGACGTTAGTAGTCAATGCGCTAGCGAACAGATCTACGGCAAAACAAGTTTTTGTGGCTGAAGGGTGCGATCCACCACGGTCGCAAAAAACCATGGTAGAATCATTTGTGGCGGGCTTTTACCACGAAGGGCATCCATCGTAGAAGACTTTTTAACCACGAAAATTGTTCATTGCAAAAGCCATTTTTTCTTGTAGTGTATTTTTAGCCCTAAACTAAGTAAGTTCTGCCACCAACTTCGTACTAGACCAGGACCCTGGTGTCTCCCAAGTCCAGGACATCTATTGTAGTACCTTTCAATATAGAAAAGGTTGTTGAATCTATGAGGAGCTGAAGGTATTGGTTAGTAGTTTGAACAAGTAAAACAATAAAAGATGCAAGAGTTTTGTGGTTTTTGGTTTATGGTTTGTAGAAAAGTAAACTGTTGTAAAGTAAATTGCAAAAAAGTAAATGCTCTTTTTCAGAGAAAGCCCAATCCTTTATGCAGCAAAAGAACAATATCAAGTATGTGTACTTATATGTGACAAATGTTCCTAAGGGCGACATGGATTTACTTAGCATAAATATTAGTAAAACAACATGGTAAACATCTTATCAAGTTTTATTCTCGTTGGATAGAGACTAAAAAAGGTAAAGCCATATACATGTACAGTGCACCACTAATACTGATTGATACTAAGGCAATTTTCATATGTAAACAAAGGATTCATTAACACATAAAAGTCCAACCATTTCTTAAAGTTCTAAGTTCCCTGATTAGGAACCCCCTAATGCAACTCAAAGTCTTAGGACACAGATTTTGTCATTCTTTCCCTCCCTACTCTCCTTATTACACTAAGGTCCACCCATATGAGACCACAAAGATAAAGTAAAATGCAGTCGGCGTTTGCATATTATCATCATAGAACCACATAAAATATAACTTGACAAATACTCATTCCATAGTATATACAAATCATAGCCAAGTTATCTTATGCCCTCAGGAACATGGGGAACTACTCAAAATGATGGTACATAACAAATACCAGTGGCATATGGTTTATAACACAATCTTATAGTATAACTTCACCACAAAATAATGACAAGTTGCCAAGAACATGAAGGGAATATGCCTGAGAGGCAATAATAAAGTGGTTATTATCTTATTCCATGTTTATGATAAATGTTTATTTTGCATGCTATAATTATATTAACTGGAAATGTTAATACATGTGTGTTTAATAAACAAAATAAAAAGTTCCTAGTAATTCTCTCATATAAACTAGCTCATTGATTAACAAGATGATCAAGGTTTCCTGATCATGGACATTAGATGTTGTTAATAACGAGGTCACAATATTGGTGGAATGATGTGATGAACATTCATCCGAAGTATAGCATTACGATCAAAGTCATTATGTTTATATTGCTATAACATCATACGAAGGAATCCTAGTCCTTAGACCACGAGATCATGTTAATCACTAACACCAGAAGATTATCTTGATAACATCAAACGTCACACCGTAACAGGGTGACTATAAAGGTGGGTTCAGTGCTACGAAGGTGTTATGTAGAGGCTCATGGATCAAGAGTGGAATTTGTCCATCCCGATGACGGATAGATATACTCAGGGCCCTCTCGGTGATATCACATTGAAATAGCTTGCAAGCAAGTGATGTGATCACTAGAATGTTATATCATGGGAACGAGAAAAGAGTGCATGTCGGTAATAAGATCAAACTAGGTATTTGGATACCGATGATCGAATCTCGGACATGTAATATATCACGAGACAAAAGGGATTAAGTTACTAGAGTTAAAGGTTCACATGATCACATAAGTCATCGTTGAATGTGTGGGAGTCAGTATGGATCTCCAGGTTTCGTTTCTGATTATTGACCTGAGAGGGGTCTCGATCATGTCTGCATTATTAGCGAACCGTAGGGTGACACACTTAATAGATATCGACACCATTTAGGAGCATATATGTTTCAGATAAATATTATGAAAGCACTGGAATCATTTCGATGGAAACCGGAATCGTTTCGGGTGAAATTGCTAAAACTGGTTCTGCATGTGATATTGAAATGTTGTAGGAAGTTTTTTGTGAATATTTGTTAATTAAAGTAATTAACAAAATTCTGAATAAAATAAATAAAAGTGTTTTATTTAAAGAGAAAATGCAAAGTGACTGGAGTTGAAATTGATGTGAGTGGGCTTAGTGGAAGCTCCACCCACATGAATGAGGGAGACGTGGGGGCACCCACCATGGCTGGCCAGCCATGGACTTGGGGTACACCGCCTCCCCTATAAAAGGAGCCCCATGGCTCCTCTCCTCTTGCCCCACTGATGTCTACGCACTTCTATTCTTGTAGACAGTTGTTGGGCCTCCAAGTGCAGAGGTTTGTAGAACAACAACAAGTTTTCCCTTAAGTGGATCACCCAAGGTTTATCAAACTCAGGGAGGAAGTGGTCAAAGGTATCCCCTCTCAAGCAACCCTACAATCAAGATACAAGAAGTCTTTTGTGTCCCCAACACGCCCAATACACTTGTCAGGTGTTTAGGTGCACTAGTTCGACGAAGAGATAGTGAAATACAAGTGGTATAGATAATTATAAGTGGTAACGGTGATAGAAAATAGCTTGATGGCGTGGAAAATACTAAAGTAAAACTGAAATAAAGATGGAAGCAAGCAAACATGTAACATATGTAGATGCAAACGGCGTTTCAGTGCTTAGAAACAAGGCCTAGGGATCATACTTTTACTAGTGAACACTCTCTCATATAAATATTTTATCTTTATGATACTACTCTTAACTACTCTCCGGTTGAACACTCTAATCGATGGTAGGGCTATAACAGCACTCCTCAAAGTAAGCCTTTCCCATCTAGAAAACCCCACATTGTCACCTTGAGTACTAGATGAGTCCAACAAACACCAAAATTTCATAGAAACATCCAACTCCAAATATAACTCATAACAAGTATTTGTAATCTCTAGCCTAAGTGCCACCATGGTGAGCATACTGTCACTTTCACACACATGGGGAGAGCAGAGATTCATTAAAGCACTTGAGTAGCAAGGTAGATCTACTAGATTACAAAGCTCATGATCACAATATGATCATGCATAGGTAGAGAGATGAACACATAGCTACCGGTAGAACCCTTAGCCTCGAGGAAGAACTACTCCCTCCTCATCATGGGAATCAGCAATGGTGATGGAGATGGCAGTGGAGATCGATGGAGATGGCTCCGGGGGCACTTCCCCGTCCCGGCAGGGTGCCGGAACAGAGACTTTCTGTCCCCCGAATCTCCCCTTCGGTGGCGGCGGCGCTGCGGAACTTTTCGTGGCTGGAGGCTTTATGATTTAGGGTTTATGCCTCGGGAGGCTTCTTATAGGCCACATGGCAAGGTCGGTGGGCGGCCAGGGGGCCACACCACCTGGTGGCGCGGCCAGGGCTAGCCCGCGCCACCATATGGTGTGGCCACCCTGTGGCCCCTCTTCGTCTCGTCTTCTGGCTCCGTGAGTCTTCCGGTAAAATATCGACTTTGGCTTTTGTCTGGTCCAATTTCGAGAATATTGATTTTCTGACTTTCCTGGAACCAAAAATAGTAGAAAACAGGCAACTGGCACTGTGGCACTTGTTAATAGGGTAGTCCAAGAAAGTGTATAGAAAGTACTCCAAAGTTGGAACAAAACACAAGAAAGTAGATAAAACCAAGCATGGAACATCAAAAATTATAGATACATTTGCAATGTATCACCCACCTCCTCGTGAAGGTTTCCTCTCCCTCTAATTATTCCCCACGGTCTCGGATTAGCGAGATACATGTTCCTGGTGGCTTTATCTGGAAAGGAGTTGCTACTTCCACTACATCGCTAGAGCGAGGAGGCGGAGGTTGTTTGGTGGACCGGACGTGTGTGCGATCACCGATGCACCGCTACTTTGCGGTGCTGGACTTGATGGTGCTGGACCTTATGGTGTTGGAACTGCTGGACCTGAAGGACTTCATCACGATGTTGAGATCAGCAAGTGTATGACTACATCATCCACGAGTTCCATCTCATTAACATAGCTTTGTTGTCTTCGAGGGTATGTTCTCTATGGATGTATATCCACCCGTTGCTTGTATCTAGTAGATAGATCTTGGCGTATGGTTCCCATCGTAGGAAACTTTTTGTTTTCTATGCTGCGAACCCTTCAGTGGTATCAGAGCCTGATTTATGCGTAGGTGCTTTGCACGGGTAGTACACATATGTTTTTATGTGGGTAATGATGATCATGTTATTGCATCTTCTAGATATTTTGGATATTGGTGGCATAGTGGTATGAAGCGTCCCGGACTAACTTTACATGTCCTTGCACATGAGACCGGTTCCACGACTGACATGCAACTATTTTTGCATAAGTGTCTAGCGGGTGTCTGTCTCTCCTAATATAGTCAATATCTGATTTACAACGAGTTCCTAATAACTTAGTTATGATCGTTGTGGTTCCATCTTCGTAGGTAAGACTGGTTCTATATTCGAAAGCCCTAAGCCACGTAAAACTTGCAGTGGATACATTAGAGGCGTCTAGTTTAGATTGTTGCTGGGCTAGTGTCATGATATGGTAATGTTGTAAGTTGATGTATGGTTGATACCCTTACAACACACCTAACATGTAAGTTCCATAGACCTTGTCCTTACACACAAAGGAATGATAGAGATCATACCACGATGCAAGTGATAGAGATCAAATGCATGGACCATATCATCTCACTTTACACATTAGATGTTAGCATCTTATACTGCTAGTTTGGCGCGTTTGGTAGCATTATAAGATGATCCCTCATTTAGATATCAAGTTAAAAATGTGTTCTTCCTTGAGTATGCACCGTTCTATGGATCGTGTTTCGAGACATCACGTGATGATCGAGTGTACTCGACTCTATGCTTTCATACAACGGGTGTAAGACAGTTTTACACACGCGAGTACTAAGGTTCTTACTTGGTGAGCCTAGCATGTACAGACATGGCCTCGGAACATGGACCGAAAGGTTAAGCATGAGTCATATAGTTGATGTGATGCCTATATTGATGCTCGCCTTTGAAGCTACACCGACTAACGTGATGATCGAACTTGGTGTAACACCCTCGCTTGAAAAGGCTGAGTTCCTATGTATAGTACCAATCCCTGGATCGGTTCATTGGCACACACAATACAGATGAATACCAACAAATATAATAGTGCATCATTATTACATCGAATGATCCAGAATTGTAATTATTACATAGTGCTTAGCTCAAAGGCTAGGTCAAATAGTCAAGTATCATACGGAAGCATAAACATATAATAGGCTCCATCTTCAAATTGCCCACGAGTGAACAAATGTCGAGTGGAGTACGGCAACCTAATTTGATCAATCGGAATCGGTATAACCTACAACATAAAATGTAGCAGCCCCGAAGGGTCAATACTTGGAATGTATGGCAAGTAGAGCTAAATAAGGAGACAAGTATTCCTAGCATCTACATGCTTATTTGGCCAAGTGGGGCTTTGGCTAGCTTGCACTTTCAAAAGCATTTGTCCTACTTTCATAATCAGTTTTTGATTTTCTTTGAAAAGATCCCAATTAAGTAACCCATCAATATTAAACAATTAGGAAATTAGAATGAACGAGAAATATGTCATAACCTCAATATTAAGCAACTCAATTGTCCATAACCAGGGACACAGCTAAGTACTTAGATTAGACACCCTACAGGGGTTTGTACACTTTACCCATGAGACCTGGACAGCCCAGATCATACCATAACACTCATATTATGTTATGATAGGGAGAAGTCCAAGAGGAGACCATTCGGGAACTAGCTCCCCAAACCTGACACGCACCGTACCAACCTACCAAAATTCTACATCTCTAGCTATGTGGGTTCGAGTCGCCACAACATACTAAGTCCAGCCAACCGCCCATTTCATTATTGGCACATGGTTGTACACGTAAGCTACTAAATAAAGAAGCCAATCATTTTCTCTAAATACCTGGGTGCCTTTCCGCATTGATACCACCAAAAAATGTCAATCCCATGACACCTAGGGGATTCATTGATTATGTTGTTTTAGCTTTCACAAACCAACACTTTATAAACATTTTCAAATGATGTAACCCAGCCCTCGTCATCATAGCACGGCTAAGCTCATCTACCAACGGTGGCTCAACTACAGGAGATTCCTACCACATAGTATAGGACATAGGATAGCAGTAGTAGATCCTATTCATGCATCTACAAAATACACAACATATGCAAGGAAAATAGTAGGACAATAACATGAACAAAATAGCATCTACTTGCCTTGGCTGCAGTTGTCGAACGAACAATCCTCACACGAGCAAACGTTGCACTCGTCACAACCTACACGGTACAATTGCAACACATAAACAATCCATACACAATCATAACAAGTGCACAAATGAATGCATGACAAGTTAAACAAAGATTCAGTAATGATTGGATGTTCTCTGATCATTGTGACTACTGATGACATGCATGGAAAACTTTTGACGCATTAAAACCATTTAACAAGAATTGTTGATCCAATTTAATAGGTTTTTAAGCAAATATTAAGCCTCTGTTGCAAACAGTACTATTAAATCTTGACAAAAATACTACTAGGTAGGTAACATGATTTAGAGCTAGGGACAATTGGAATCACGCAAAACCGTGTTACAGATCTTTTTCTGTAATTTTGATAGTGCAATATGCCTTTAATTAAACTCAAAACTATTCGTACTGTAGATTTGCAATTTTAATTCAGAAACAGGTTCTACAATTTCTTGTGATTCCGTAGACATATTATTTGCAATCCCGACCATCAATTGCTGATCCGACGGCTTTCACGAGGTGCGCTTGATGCTCACCGGCGGTTGATGTGGGCGACGGCGGTGCGGCTCAGGCGACGACAGTGGCGGCGTCTCCGGCGGTCCCCGACATCGGTGACAAGTTCCACGAGGTTTGGCAGCGTTCGAAGGTCACGGGAATGGTCTTGGCGCGGTGCGGCGCTTCCCCGAGCGGCAGCTTTGGTTGGGTGGAGCGGTGCGCCTCCGGTGGTGCTTCGGCGACGTCCCCTGGGCTCCCTGGAGCTCTGCGTGGAAGAGAACCGGGTCAAAACGATGCAGCACGAAGAGGCGGGGATCATGGATAGAAAAGGAGGGATCGGGATGGTCGGATGGCGTCATGGTTGACCTGGACTGCGAGCTCCAAGGAGGACGCGACAAAGGAAGTTCGATGACGAATTCTGGCGGCCTAGCAGCATGATTTTAGGGTTTTAGAGAGGGGAAAAAGTGCAGCGACCGAGGATTATATAGGAGAGGTAGCGGGCACACGAGGGATAAACGGAATCAGGCAAATTCCGCGGAAATCAGCGCGGTGGTTCGAGTGAGCATCGGAGACGTGTTGGTCGCTATCTCCACAACACAAGGGAGACGACTGACGGGTAGGCCCCACGTGTTAGCCACAGAGAGAGGGGAAGCGGGCCGGGGCTGGCTGCTGGGCTGCTAGCTGGGCCACTAGTTGTTGTTGCACTGCCCTACGCCGTGTGCTGCTCGCTTTGCTGGCGCGCGTGCAGTAGCTAGGCTGGGGGCTGGGCCTATGCTCGGCCGGGTAGGGTAGGTTAGTTTTTTTATTCTTTTGTTTTTATTCTTTTTCTATTTCTTATTTTCTTTATATCTTTTTCATATAACCTCCAAATGAGACGATTTTTATTTCTGAATTTTTCTAAAATTCTGTAGATCAACACATGATCATTTTTATAATATTCTCACTAGTTCTCAATTAGCGGATTTATAAATCCTTGTAAATTTCATTTCTTTCATAACTTTATGTGTTTGTATTTACTCCATAATAGCTCCAAATGAGCTCAGTTTTGCTTCTAAATTTTTGAATTATTTAGTAGGTCATTTTAGGATCAGTTTGTAGTATTTTCTATTGATCAAGTATATTGGATTTATAAAATCCTTAGTTAATCTCTTGGGAGCCTTTTTACAATTCAAACTTTGGTTGTTAAAATAGAGTTTTGGAAATAAATTGTTGCATGAATGCAAATGCAAATGCAAATTTTTTTCTAGTCCCATATTTCTAAAAACTTGGGATGTGACACTTGGTGTAGTGTATTTGGTTCATGTAATCACCAAAAAGGCACGAGGGATGTCGTCTTTGAGTGGAAGTTTATTTCTAATTTGGATTAGTCGAACTGAATTTCTCATAAACTAAATTGAAGTGAGTTTGCATAATTTGTTGTAGTCATTGGCATCTGTTCACTACCTTATGCTTAGTTTTAATTGAGATAATAGAACTATAGAATTATGGATATTTACTTTACGAACTGGTATCGTATTATTTTGAATGTCAATTTAAAGTTTAGAAGTCCTATTGCAAACTTTTAGCAAACTCTATTTACTCCATGAAGTTTAATAAGTAGTATTAAATCAAGAGTAAGAATTCCAATGTTAGTATCTAAAGTATCATGTTTGACTCCATGATTATTGATATTCAAAAGTTGTTTTAATATCAGGATTATCTAGGAGCTGAAAAATTGTTTCAGAAACCATCATGTGTGGAAGATATTTTGATATCTGAAACAATGTTTTTGGTTGCATTATGATAGAGTATAATTTAGAAAAATACATGTTCTCATATTGTATGAGAATTTGTGAAGGATGGAGATGCTAGGCATCCGGATCTCCCAAAAAGGTTTTGGGAACTAACATTATACTCGTGATTCTTCCTTATAGGCTATAGTAGCTTGATCATGGAAGTTGTCATGATAAGGTTGAATAGAAGATGTAAGTAAAATGTTTCCTACACTAATACATTACTAAAGAATGGATTCTTGAAAGAACACCAAACATTTGGTGATGGTGATCCACTTCAAAGTGCAAGTCCAAAGGTATTAGTATTTGACTATATACACTTTGTACTATGTGTCATGTGAATGACACAACTATTGATGTTGATAGATTCTTTTAAAAGAAAAGGAATTGTTGAAAGAGAATCTATAAAATATTTGGCAAAAAAGAAAAGGTTGGAGATGTCCAACTTAGGTATATAGAAGATATACATGTTATGGTTATATTCCTTGCTTGTTAAACAATGTGGTTCTTAGGTATTGGATATCGGTATTGGATACTGAATTGGTTGGTGTGAAGTGTCATACAGAACAACAAAATTCATGAACTGCAATGGCCTAAGTAACTAGCAAGAGAATAAGTGATGATGTTCATCGAAAACTAATAAAGTGTTATTGTGTTTTCGTTGTCGTCAAACCTAGCCTTCAAGATTTGTTTTAATAATTTTTATTTTGTTCCGGTATTACGAGAATAATGGTTGTTCAAATAATTACCGTATTCCATAAAGGATGGATGAACTTTTACAAGTCTAGTTGGAGAAATCACATCCATAAACATTATTGCTAAAATGTCGTAAGACAAATGATTGGAAGATCACTTATGAAGTGACATCGCTATTTGAATTATATTGGAAAGTAAACATGAAGAAACTCCATGTTGATGGATTTTTGGAGTCTTTTGATTTTGATCAATTGACACTTGTGAAACTTTCCTCGAGATAATTGAAACTCCGTTCATAGGCCAAAGAGGAACAAATGACTAGCTTATTGGAAATTATGCATGCTGATGTGCATAGTCCATTATGTGTAGCCATATGCGATGAATCTTTTTTCTTCATCTGCTTTTAGTGAATATATCTATATATTTACTTAATAAGGAAGAAGTATGAAACATTTGAAAATTGTTCAAAGACTTTCAAGATGAAGTGAAAAATCATTGTAACAAGAAAATAAAAGAGTTTATGATTTGATCATAAATGAAGATATTTGAGTTACAGGTTTAGCAAAACACCTAAGATTTAAGGAATTGTTCCATGAATTTGCATTTCCCGATAAACCACAGGAGTATGGTATGTTTGAGAGATCAAATCAAACCTTGTTTGACATGGTAAGATCAAATGTGTCATTTATAAAAGTGCCATTATCTTTTAAGGATTAAAGCTTTAGAGACTACCGCTTTTACACTGAAAAGAGCACCATCGTGATCCGTTGAAATGACACCATATGAGTTATGGTTTGGGATAAAACCTGAATTGTCTTTTCTTAAATTTTGGTATGCTATGCATAAGTAAAATGTTTACAACCAAAGTCGGATAAGCACATATTTGTAGGTTATCCCAAAGAATTTGTTGGGAATTCCTCCATAACACCAAGGATAAAAGAGTTTGTCGCTTGGAACGTCAAGTTTCTTAAGAAGCATTTTTTCGCGAAAAGTTAAGTGGAAGGACAATAGAACTTTAATATGGTTGTTGAAATATATGCTAAGTAGCGCAGCACCGGAAAGTGTCCCAGTGGAGGCCACAATGCTCATGGCTCCCGTGATTACAAAGGGTGTGATCTTGGAGATTAGAGTTCCTATTTGAACCGTATGCATCGGGTAAGAATCAAATAGTGAGATTTGATAAACAAGTCGTTATTGTTTTGATAATGATGAACCGGCTGTATGCAAAGAAGCGATGATAGGCCCTGACTCCATAAAATTACTAGAAGTCATAGAATCCGTGATACTACCCATACACGAGAAATCAAGTTTCTGAACTTGGAAGACCCTCCGGAAAGGCGTGAAGCCTATCGGTCGTGTTTGGATCTATAAAGAAATAGACATGGATGTTTAACATCTATGAAATAGTCGACATGTCAGAAATAAGTTTATGGCAATGTTCAAGGAGTTGACTATGACAAGATTTGATCTTTCATAGCGATATTTAGTCTTGACAGATTAATGTAGCAACCAATACATATAATTTGGTGTATGGTAGTTAAACAAATAAAACAATGTTCTTCTAATAGAATGGTTGCCTAGGACGTGTACAAGACATGGTCCGAAGGGTTTTGTTAATTCAAAGGGTGCTAAAAGGGCATGCAAACTTCAATAGTTGAAGTGAGCATAGCAGAGTTGGAATCTTCACCATGATGAAAATGTTAAAGGAGTTTAATTTTATCGGAGACGATGAAGATGCTTGCATTTGCAAGAAATTAAGTGGGAGTGCTGAGAAAAAATTCCAATACATTATGCAGAGTACATATTGTTGATTGGAAATGATGTATCTTTTATTGACACAAGTTAAGAATTTCATTAAAATACGATTTCAATGAAAGACTTGGCCAAAACCAGAATATTTGGCATCAATGTCTATATGGATAGATTGAGGCGCTAATATGGTTGTGCCAGACGTACATATATGAGATATTGAAAGGGTTCAATATGGAAACAACAAGAAAGGTTCTTGCTGCATGGAAAGGATTGTATCAAGATTCAAGTGTTTCAACACTTGGTGAGAAAAATCACATGAAGATTTTGATCAATTATAGTGATATGTATATATCCAGATATGTCCTATGCTCTAAATTTTATGAGCACATACCAGAATGATTCATAAGATGATCATTGGACGATAGTAAAGATATTCTTATGAGCTTTGGAAGAACTAAGAATATATCATGTATAAGTGACAAATAGTTAAAGGTAGTTCATTGTAAATTGTTACATTGATACTACTTCTGTCACAAGATAGAAATTAAACTTATCTCAATTTAGACTATGGGTGGCACAATGTAATGGAAAAGATGTTCCATGATGGATTTGGATGAGTTCCAAAGTTGAGATATTGTGACGGATACTACAACAAAAGGCTAAGTATATGGCTGCTATAGTAGCAGCAAAGGAGGGCATTTGTGTTAAGTAGTTTGTTATCAAACTAGGTGTGGTTCAAAGTGGGCTAATACTATGAAGATATATTGTATGACAATAATATAAACATATTTAACCCGAACGAACTAAAGGTCTCACCAAAGGACCAAATTTATACAATGCCATCTCATTTGAGATTGAGTGATGCGTAGAGACGCAAAGACATGCAAATACACACGGACCTGAAACTGTCAGATCCGGTGATTATGTTAACCACTAGCAATCGCATATATGCAACACCAGAAAGCCATAGGTGTTCAATATGCAAAGTTTTTCAAACTAGATTATTGACTCTAGTGCAAGTGGGAGACTAAAGGGAATATGCTCAAGAAGCAATAATAAAGTGGTTATTATCTTATTCCATGTTTATGATAAATGTTTTTTGCATGCTATAATTGTAACAATTGGAAATGTTAATACATGTGTGTTTATTAAACAAAATACAAAGTTCCTAGTAATGCCTCTCATATAAACTAGCTCGTTGATTAACAAGATGATCAAGGTTTCCTGATGATGGACATTGGATGTTGTTAATAACGAGGTCACAACATTGGTGGAATGATGTGATGAACATTCATCTGAAGTATAGCATTATGATTAAAGTCATTATGTTTATATTGCTATAACATCATACGAAGTAATCCTAGTCCTTAGACCATGAGATCATGTTAATCACTAACACCAGAAGAGTATCTTTATAACATCAAAGGTCACATCGTTACAGGGTGACTATAAAGGTGGGTTCAGTTCTACGAAGGTGTTATGTAGAGGCTCATGGATCAAGAGTGGAATTTGTCCATCCCGATGACGGCTAGATATACTTAGGGCCCTCTTGGTGATATCACATTGAAATAGCTTGCAAGAAAGTGATGTGATCACTAGAATGTTATATCACGGGAACGAGAAAAGAGTGCATATCAGTAACGAGATCAAACTAGGTATTTTGATACCTATGATCGAATCTCGGACATGTAATATATCGCGAGCCAAAGGGATTAAGTTACTAGAGTTAAAGTTTCAAACGATCACATAAGTCATCGTTGAATGTGTGGGAGTCAGTATGGATCTCCAGGTCCCGCTTCTGATTATTGACCTGAGAGGGGTCTCGATCATGTCTGCATTATTTGCGAACCGTAGGGTGACACACTTAAGGGATACCGACACCATTTAGGAGCAAATATGTTTCAGATAAAGATTATGGAAGCACTGGAATCATTTCGATGGAAACCGGAATTGTTTCAGGTGAAATTGTTGAAACTTGTTCTGCATGTGATATTGAAATGTTGTAAGGAGTTTTATGTGAATGTTTTTTAATTAAAGTAATTAACAAAATTCTGAATAAAATAAATATATGTGTTTTATTTAAAGAGAAAATTCATTTAATTTTGTGGACATTAAATGCAAACTGAGTGGAGTTGAAATTGATGTGAGTGGGCTTAGTGGAAGTTCCACCCACATGAATGAGGAGAGGAGGGGCACCCACCATGGTCGGCCAGACATTGACTTGGGGCTGCGCCCCTCCCCTATAAAAGGAGCCCCATGGATCCTCTCCTCTTGCCCCACCTCCTCGTGAAGGTTCTCTTCTCCCTCTAATTATTCCCCATGGTCTCAGATTAGCAAGAAACATGTTCCCGGTGGCTTTATCTGCAAAGGAGTTGTGGCTTCCGCTGCATCGCTGGAGTAAGGAGGCAGAGGTTTTTTGGTGGACCGGACGTGTGTGCGATCACGGATGCACCGCTACTTTGTGGTGCTGGACTTGATGGTGCTGGACCTGATGGTGCTGGAACTTCTGGACATGAA
Organism: Avena eriantha; assembly: GCA_910589775.1. Lineage (NCBI taxonomy): Eukaryota > Viridiplantae > Streptophyta > Magnoliopsida > Poales > Poaceae > Avena > Avena eriantha. Next base: position 186,151,169 of record OU342741.1, on the reverse strand, counting down.
GGACTTCATCACGATCTTGAGATCGGCAAGTGTACGACTACATCATCCACGAGTTCCATCTCGTTAACAAAGCTTTGTTGGCTTCGAGAGTATATTCTGTATGGATGTATATCCACCCATTGCTTGTATCTAGTAGATAGATCTTGGCGTAGTTCCTATCGTAGGAATTTTTTGTTTTCTATGCTACGAACCCTTCAGAACAAGCATGCACACATCACTTAAACAATATCCATGGTTCAATATACCACAAACTATGAGGGGAATGATAATGATCTCGAGATGGAGATGGTGATGATGTTGGGGTGACTAAGATGGTAATGGAGAGACTCCTCTTATGCTAAGGAGTATTTGGTGGTGATGATGAATTCAATTTCCCCTTCTCCGGTAGCCTTGGAGCAGCAGAATCTGCCATCTCCCGGAGTAGGAGAGGACTTTTGCCTCTGCCACCGCCTTTGTAAATCATGGAAAAAAATACGGCGTAGATTTTGCTATCAAGGCGGTGGTGTGTGTGTAGAATGAGGAGCCGAGATGATGGTTAAGGACCGAATAGTGCTAGGTGGCGCGATCTAGTAGGGTGTGTGGGCTCCCTGGATTAACCATCCGAGAAATCCCTATTGTGTATATATCCACGTCCCCATGATCAATGAGCCGTGGAACATAACCGACAAGTATCATTACAACATCCAAAACATAACGAATTTACAAGACTTACATAAATGCCATTATGGCTATACCATATTTAGCAGCAGAACATCATCACACGCAGGGCCCAATCATGCCTCAACCTACAGGCGACTGACTGGGAAGACGGCCTAGCTCGCTGGACGTCACCTTAATCTTCCGATGTTGAATCTCTGGAAGCCTGACCAAGTAAATAGCCAGGGACAATACCATGAGTACTTTTGAATGTACTCGCAAACCACCAAGATAAGTGAAATAAGGAAATGCAATTCTGGCTGTCGCGAGATAGCTCTATCTAGGGTTGTTTTTGTAAAAGCCTAAACTATCTCTTGTAGTTACGACATCTCCATATCTTTGTTGAAAAAGAGTTTGGAAAACATGCCTCTATTTTATAAATCAAGACATCCCCATATCTTTGTTGACAAAGAGTTTGGAAAACAGTTTTGGAGTAAAAACCCCTTTTAAACCTCTTTGACCACCTATGGTCAAAACAAAACTTTCAAACTTAGGTTCCCACGGAACCTCCATACTTTCATCCATTTTTCCAAACACCACCATTTGGGTACTCCTAGCCATCACCTTTCCAACCGTCCTTGACCGTGGACGCGACTATTCGAATAGATTATACTCTGCAGAGTTTGTGCACTTTCCCCACAAGAATCAATACATCTGCCAGGATAAAACCACGTCCCTCTACCCAAGGTAGACGGGGGTCCGGATAATCAAACCTAACCTTTCGCTTGTCGACCCTAGCAAAAGCTGCTTTTCCTTTTGGGTTTGTTCTCCCTAGCAACATGTATGTGGCTCCTAGCCATAGTCTTGCTTTCCGTACATGCGTATATCCAAACCGAAGCTTGGCGTATACCATAACTTGGTGACTCCACTTCCTTCCATACCACCTAAATCATACCGTCCGTGGGAGACCCTGAAGGAAATATGCCCTGAGAGGCAATAATAAAGTTGTTATTATATATTCCTTATATATATCATAGATGTTTATTTTACATGCTAGAATTGTATTGATCGGAAACATCAATACATGTGTGTTTAATAAACAAAAAGGGTTCCTAGTTATGCCTCTCTTATAGACTAGCTTGTTGATTAACAAGATGATCAAGGTTTCCTGATCATGGACATTAGATGTTGTTAATAACAAGGTCACACCATTGGTGGAATGATGTGATGAACATTCATCCGAAGTATAGCATTATGATCAAGTCATTATGTTTATATTGCTATAACATTATACGAAGTAATCTTTATCCTTAGACCATGAGATCATGTTAATTGCTAACACCGGAAGAGTATCTTGATAACATCAAACGTCACACCATAACAGGGTGACTATAAAGATGGGTTCAGTAGTACGAAGGTGTTATGTTGAGGCTCATGGATCAAGAGTGGAATTTGTCAATCCAGATGACCGATAGATATACTCTGGGCCCTCTCGGTGATATCACATTATGATAGCTTGCAAGCAAGTGATGTGATCACTAGAATGTTATATCACGGGAACGAGAAAAGAGTGCATGTCGGTAACGAGATCAAACTAGGTATGGAGATACCGATGATCGAATCTCGGACATGTAATATATCGAGAGACAAAGGGATTTAGTTACAAGCGTTAAAGGTTCTCACGATCACAGAAGTCATCGTTGAATGTGTAGGAGTCAGTATGGATCTCCAGGTCCCACTGCTGATTATTGATCAGAGAAGGGTCTCGATCATGTCTGCATTATTCGCGAACCGTAGGGTGGCACACTTAAGAGTTACCGGACACCATTTTGGAGCACATATGTTTCAGACGAAAGAATTGCAAAGCACAGGAATTGTTTCAATAAAACCGGAAATTGTTTCGGGTGAAATTGCAGAAGGTGCTTCTGCATGTGATATTGAAATATTGCAAGGGGCTATATGTGAATATTTGTTAATTAAAGTAATTAACAAAATTCTGAATAAATTTAATAAAAAGAGTTTTATTAAATGATAGAGCATTAAATTTGGAGAAATTTAATGCATTTAAAGTGGAGACTTTAAAAGGGAATGTGAAGAGGCATTTTAATGTGGAGGGGTTACCACCACATGAATGGGGGAGGTGAGGGGTCACCCCCCATGTGCCGGCAATGGAGAGAGGGGGCACCCCCCTCCTCCTATAAAAGGCCACCCATTCCCTCCTTCATCCTCACACCTCCTTGTGAAGGATCTCTCTCCCCCTCTAGAATTATTCCCCCATGGTCTCGGATTAGCGAGATACATGTTCCCGGTGGCATTTCATCTGGAAGGAGTTGCTGCTTCCGCTGGATCGCTGGAGCAAGGAGGTGGTGGTTGTCCGGTGGCTTAAACGTGTGTGCGAGTGCGGATGCGCTGCTGAGTTGCGGCGCTCGGACTTCCTCACGATCTTGAGATCGGCAAGTGTACGACTACATCAACCACGAGTTCCTACTCGTTAACAAAGCTCGTTGTCTACGAGGGTAAGTTCTCGTTGGATGTATGTCCACCCGTTGCTTTGTACCTAGTAGATAGATCTTGGCGTGTAGTTCACACCGTAGGAAATTTTTTGTTTTCTATGCTGCGGACCCAACTGTGGTATCAGAGCCTGATCTATGCGTAGGTGCTTAGCACGGGTAGTACACATATGTTGATATGTGGGCGATGATGATCATGTTATTGCATCTTCTATGTATTTTGGATATTGGTGGCATAGTGGGATGACACGGCCCGGACCAACCTTACATGTCATCGTATATGAGGCCGGTTCGACGACAGACATGCAACTTGTTTTGCATAAGTGGCTGGCGGGTGTCTGTATCTCCTACTATAGTCAATATCTGATTTACAACGAGTTTCTAATAACTTAGTTATCCTCGTTGTGGTTCATGTTCGTAGGTGAGAACGGTTCTATCTCCGAAATCCCTAAGCCACGTAAAACTTGCAATTGATAAATTAGAGGCGTCTAGTTTAGATCGTTGCTGGGCTAGTGTATTGATATGGTATTGTTGTAAGTAGATGTATGGTAGATACTCTTACAACACAGTCAACGTGTAAGTTCCATAGACCTTGGCCTTACACACAAATGAATGATAGAGATCATACCACGATGCAAGTGATAGAGATCAAATGCATGGACCATATCATCTTACTTTACACATTAGATGTTAGCATCTTATACTGCTAGTTTGGCGCGTTTGGTAGCATTATAAGATGATCCCTCATTTAGATATCGAGTTAAAAATGTGTTCTTCCTTGAGTATGCACCGTTCTATGGATCGTGTTTCGAGACATCACGTGATGATCGGGTGTACTCGAATCTACGCTTTCATAGGAATAGGTGTAAGACAATTTTACACACGCGAATACTAAGGTTCTTACTTGGCGAGCCTAGCATGTACAGACATGGCCTCAGAACACGGACCGAAAGGTTAAGCATGAGTCATATGGTTGATATGATGCCCATATAGATGCTCGCCTTTGAAGCTATATCAACTCACGTGATGATCGGACTTGGTGTAGTGGATTTGGTTCATGTAATCACCAAAAGGACACGAGGGATGTCGTTTTTGAGTGGGAGTTCATTAGTAATTTGGATTAGTTGAACTCAATCTATCATAAACTTAGTCTAAATAAACTTTACAAATTCTGTTGTAGATGGCACCACCTGCTTTTAATTTCAATGTGTTCATGGAGAAAGAGAAACTTGTTGCGAATGGTAGCAACTTCACCAGCTGGGCTATCAATTTGAGGATTCTCCTCACTGTTGCACAAAAGCAATATGTGCTAGATGCGCCGCTAGGCCCCCCACCAGCTCATGATGCCCCTGACGAGGAAAAGAATGTCTATGTGACTCGTCAGGAGGACCACAACTTAGTTCATTGCGGCATACTGTATGGGCAAGAGCCAGAACTTCGAAAGTGTTTCGAAAATGGCAATGCCTTTGATACCATGGGAGAATTGAAAATGATTTTCGATACCCATGCTGCGGTAGAGAGTTATAATGCTACAAAAAAGTTCTTTAGCTGCATGATGGAGGAAAACAACTCCGTTAGTGAGCACGTACTCAAAATTTCTGGGTACGCCGATAAGCTTGTGTCCTTGGGAATAACGATTCCCATTGACTTAGGCATACATCGTGTTCTCCAATATCTGCCACCTAGCTACAAGAGCTTCGTGATGAACTATAATATGCAGGGCATGAAGAAGTCTCTTCCCGAGCTTCTGTCAATGCTTAAGACTGCAGAAGTGGAGATTAGGAAAGAACATCAAGTGTTGATGATCAATAGGACCACCGGTTTCTTGAAGGACAAGAAAGGCAAGCACAAGGGAAACAAGGGTGGCAAGTCTGTTGCCACGCCTGAAAAGAAACCCCGGGCTGGCCCTAAGTCGGATACCGAGTGCTACTATTGCAAGGGGACTAGCCATTGGAAGCGCAACTGCCCCAAGTATTTGGCGGACAAGAAGTCCAGCAAGGCAAACAAAGGTATATGTGATATACATGTTATTGATCTGTACTTGACTAGTACTCGAAGTAGCACCTGGGTATTTGATACCGGATCGGTTGCTAATATATGTAACTCGGTTCAGGGGCTACGGAACAAGCGACAACTAGCAAGGGATGAGGTCAGGATGCGGGTCGGCAATGGACAAGAGTTGATGTGATCGCCGTCGGGATGCTACCTCTCCATTTGCCATCGAGATTAGTAATAAACCTAAATAATTGTTATTTGGTGCCTGCACTGAGCATGAACATTGTATCTGGATCGTGTTTGATGCAAAGTGGTCATTCCTTTAAATCTAAAAACAATGGTTGTTCGATTTATAAGAATGATATCTTTTATGGCCATGCACCTATGTTGAATGGTTTATTTATGTTGGATCTCGATAGTAATATTACGCACATTCATAATGTTAATGCTAAAAAGATTAAACTTGATGATGATATGTCTACATATATGTGGCACTGCCGTCTAGGTCATATTGGCGTAAACGCATGAAGAAACTCCATTCTGATGGACTTTTGGAATCACTTGATTTTGAATCATTTGATACATGTGAGCCATGCCTTGTGGGCAAGATGACTAGAACGCCGTTTTCCGGTTCAATGGAACGGGCGACAAATCTATTGGAAATCATACATACTGATGTGTGTGGACCAATGAGTGTGTCGACGCGAGGTGGATATCATTATTTTGTTACTTTCACAGATGATTTGAGTAGATACGAGTATATTTATTTGATGAAACACAAGTCTGAAACTTTTGAAAAGTTCAAGGAATTTCAGAATGAAGTGGAAAAACATCGTAATAGAAAGATCAAATTTCTACGGTCTGACCGTGGAGGAGAGTATCTAAGTTACGAGTTTAGCACACACATGAAAGAGTGTGGAATAGTTTCACAACTCACGCCTGCCGGAACACCACAACGTAATGGTGTGTCGGAACGTCGTAATCGTACCTTATTGGATATGGTTCGATCTATGATGTCTCTGACTAACTTACCTCTGTCATTTTGGGGTTATGCACTGGAAACAGCTGCATTCACTTTAAATCGGGCACCATCTAAATCCGTTGAAATGACACCGTATGAATTATGGTTTGGAAACAAACCTAAGCTGCCATTTCTTAAGGTTTAGGGATGCGATGTTTATGTGAAGAAACTTCAACCGGATAAACTCGAACCCAAAGCGGAAAAATGCGTCTTCATAGGATACCCTAAGGAAACATTGGGTAAACCTTCTATCACAGATCCGAGGGCAAGGTTTTTGTTGCCAAGAATGGATCCTTTCTTGAGAAGGAGTTTCTCGCGAAAGGTGTGAGTAGTCGGAAGGTAGAACTCGAAGAGGTTATTGAACCTTCTCTTCATGGAATGGTGAGTGGCGCAGCACCGGAAGTTGTTTCGGAGTTAACTTCACCTGATGAAGAGAGAGCTAATGATAATGATCATGAAACTCCGAAAGAGGACACTACCGAACCTCGCAGGTCAAGCAGGATACGTGCAGCTCCTGAACTGTACGGCAATCCTGTTGTGAATTTCATGGTTGATGAAATGGATGACCCTGCGACGTATGAAGAAGCGATGATGAGCTCGGATTCCAACAAATGGCTAGAGGCCATGAAATCCGAGATGGAATCCATGTACGAGAACCAAGTTTGGAACTTGGTGGACTTACCTCATGACCGAAAGGCCGTTGAGAATAAATGGATTTTCAAAAGAAAAACGGATGCTGATGGTAATGTGACCATCTATAAGGCTCGACTTGTCGCAAAGGGGTTTCGACAAATTCAAGGAGTTGACTACGATGAGACATTCTCTCCCGTAGCGATGCTTAAATCGGTTAGGATTATGTTAGCAATTGCGGCATATTTCGATTATGAAATATGGCAGATGGATGTCAGAACTGCGTTCCTCAATGGTAAGATTGAAGAAGAGTTGTATATGATACAGCCTAAGGGTTTTGTCGATCCTAAGGATACTAATAAGGTATGCAAACTTCAGCGATCCATCTATGGACTGAAGCAAGCATCCCGGAGTTGGAATCTCAGCTTTGATGAGGTGATCAAAGAGTTTGGATTTGTCCAAACTTATGGAGAGGCTTGTATTTACAAGAAAGTGAGTGGGAGCAATGTGGCATTTCTGATATTATATGTGGATGACATATTATTGATTGGAAATGATATAGATCTTTTAAACAATGTTAAAAGTTATCTAAACAGCAAATTTTCGATGAAAGACCTTGGTGAAGCGTCATATATATTAGGCATTAAAATCTATAAAGATAGATCAAGGCGCCTAATTGGGCTATCGCAGAGTACATAGCTTGATAAGATATTAAATAAGTTTAATATGGACGAAATTAAGAAGGGGTTCTTACCTATGTTGCAAGGCAAGACATTGAGTAAGACTCAAAGTTCGGCTACGACGGAAGAAAGAGAGATGATGGATAAGATCCCCTATGCCTCGGCCATAGGCTCTATTATGTATGCCATGCTATGTACAAGACCGGATGTGGCACATGCTATTAGTTTGACTAGTAGGTACCAATCTGATCCAGGTTTGGAACACTGGATAGCGGTAAAGAACATCCTCAAGTACTTGAGAAGAACTAAGGATATGTTTCTTATATACGGAGGTGAAGAAGAGCTAGTCGCTAAGTGTTATGTCGATGCTAGCTTTGACACCGATCCGGATGACTCTATGTCTCAATCCGGATACGTATTTCTCTTGAACGGAGCAGCAGTTAGTTGGAGGATTTCCAAACAACCTGTGGTGGCTGGATCAAGGACGGAGGCGGAATATGTTGCTGCTTCAGAAGCGACGCAGGAAGCAGTTTGGATGAAAGAGTTCATTACGGAACTGGGTGTGGTTCCCAGTGCGTTGGACCTGATGGTAATCTATTGTGACAACAATGGAGCCATAGCCAACGCAAAGGAACCGAGGTCTCACAAGAATTCCAAACATATTAAGCGCCGGTTTCACTCCATCTGCGAGCATGTCAAGGATGGAGATATAAAGATTTGTAAAGTACACACGGACCTAAATGTAGCAGATCCGTTGACTAAAGTTCTCCCTAGGGCAAAACATGATCAACACCAGAACTCCATGGGTGTTAGATTTATCACTATGTGAACTAGATTTTTGTTTCTAGTGCAAGTGGGAGACTAAAGGAAATATGCCCTGAGAGGCAATAATAAAGTTGTTATTATATATTCCTTATATATATGATAGATGTTTATTTTACATGCTAGAATTGTATTGATCGGAAACATCAATACATGTGTGTTTAATAAACAAAAATGGTTCCTAGTTATGCCTCTCTTATAGACTAGCTTGTTGATTAACAAGATGATCAAGGTTTCCTGATCATGGACATTGGATGTTGTTAATAACAAGGTCACACCATTGGTGGAATGATATGATGAACATTCATCCGAAGTATAGCATTACGATCAAGTCATTATGTTTATATTGTTATAACATCATACAAAGTAATCTTTATCCTTAGACCATGAGATCATGTTAATTGCTAACACCGGAAGAGTATCTTGATAACATCAAACATCACACCGTAACCTGGTGACTATGAAGATGGGTTCAGTACTACGAAGGTGTTATGTTGAGGCTCATGGATCAAGAGTGGAATTTGTCAATCTAGATGACGGATAGATATACTCTAGGCCCTCTCGGTGATATCACATTAGGATAGCTTGCAAGCAAGTGATGTGATCACTAGAATGTTATATCACGGGAACGAGAAAAGAGTGCATGTCGGTAACGAGATCAAACTAGGTATGGAGATACCGATGATCAAATCTCGGACATGTAATATATCGAGAGAAAAAGGGATTTAGTTACAAGCGTTAAAGGTTCTCACGATCACAGAAATCATCGTTGAATGTGTAGGAGTCAGTACGGATCTCCAGGTCCCGCTGTTGATTATTGATCGGAGAAGGGTCTCGATCATGTCTGCATTATTCGCAAACCGTAGGGTGGCACACTTAAGAGTTACCGGACACCATTTTGGAGCACATATGTTTCAGACGAAAGAATTGCAAAGCGCAGGAATTGTTTCAATAGAAACCGGAAATTGTTTCGGGTGAAATTGCAGAAGGTGGTTTTGCATGTGATATTGAAATATTGCAAGGGGCTATATGTGAATGTTTGTTAATTAAAGTAATTAACAAAATTCTGAATAAATTTAATAAAAAGAGTTTTATTAAATGAGAGAGCATTAAATTTGGAGAAATTTAATGCATTTAAAGTGGAGACTTTAAAAGGGAATGTGAAGAGGCATTTTAATGTGGAGGGGTTACCACCACATGAATGGGGGAGGTGAGGGGTCACCCCCCCCATGCGCCGGCCATGGAGAGAGGGGGCACCCCCCTCCTCCTATAAAAGGCCACCCATTCCCTCCTTCGTCCTCACACCTCCTTGTGAAGGATCTCTCTCCCCCTCTAGAATTATTCCCCCATGGTCTCGGATTAGCGATATACATGTTCCCGGTGGCATTTCGTCTGGAAGGAGTTGCTGCTTCCGCTGGATCGCTGGAGCGAGGAGGTGGAGGTTGTCCGGTGGCTTGAACGTGTGTGCGAGTGCGGATGCGCTGTTGAGTTGCGGCGCTCGGACTTCCTCACGATCTTGAGATCGGCAAGTGTACGACTACATCAACCACGAAGTTCCTACTCGTTAACAAAGCTCGTTGTCTACCAGGGTAAGTTCTCGTTGTATGTATGTCCACCTGTTGCTTTGTACCTAGTAGATAGATCTTGGCGTGTAGTTCACACCGTAGGAAATTTTTTGTTTTCTATGCTGCGGACCCAACAGACCCAATTGTTGCACCGGGACTCCTGCCAAGACAGGCTCACTCTTGCCGAAGCAAGCTACAGGCTCCAGATCCGAAGAACTGTTAGCGCCTGCCTAGAATTCAAGGGATTTCTCCCTATAAGCATTGTACAAGTTTCCCCGGCTAATGAAGACAAACTACGAGCTAAGCCCCAGCACCTGGGGTAATGTGGTTGCACGGATAAAAATTATTCTGGCAAAGGCGTAGAACATCCCTTCTCTTTATCTTGTCCATTTTCTCATTTCACATCATCACCACTTCTTTAGTTAAAACAACCACTTGGAATGATGCCTCTTCCAAGGGTTTTTCTGAAACATTATAAAATAGTTTTAGTGGGTAAATCCCCAAAACAGTTGTTTTCTCAAAGCCCGGGGTTTCCAACGAGGTAGGATGCTAACCATCGTACTCTCGGTCTAAAGGGATAAAATGGTAGGTATATCAGGGTGGTGCCACGAGGGACACCAAGTCATAACTTGGAGGAGCCAAGTTATTAGCGCAGTATTTATAAAACAAGACATGCAGGTAAGTAATGCAATTTATAAAGGAGATACAAAACAGGTAATAAAGATGAGTAGGACAATTTAGGGTTTTTGACTAGAATATGATCCAACTGATGAGCTCCTAGAGTGGCTCATACTACTTCCTAAGCAAACAAGTCAAACAACAGATCAAGGCAACTCATCAGACAGCAGATCAAGGCAACTCATCTTATAAACTAAGAAAAGCCACTACTGGGATTACCATCAAGCTTAGCTTGAGGTAAGTTTGGGGAATTTTGAAGAGGTTGGGGTTTGAATAAGATGAGATTCCTTGGTACCTCTACCAAGAGTAGTATTCAAATGCTTTGAAGAGAGGTTTTGGGAATCTTAGAGGTAAGAGTAGTTGAAGGTTCTGCCTTGGAAAACATAAGGAGATAGTATTCTATAGCTCTCCATAGTTTGATCAATAGGAGATATTAAAATAGTTGGTTTGCAAAGGCTTCTTGGCTCATGTTTTGAAATGTCAGAACATTTGAGAATATGTAAACTAAGCCAGGATAGTTTTGTTAAATAGCTTTTGTCAACTAAGGGTGAGGTAAGGAGTATACCTTCTAATACACAATCATAAGCATAAACACAGCCAAACAACAGGCAGACACTTCATTACTAAACAAGAAAATGTTTTTGTTCCCCCTGATTTTTGCATTATAGACAACTAATCAAGGTTGCTGAAATTGGGATGTTACAGACCTTTCCCCCTTAAAAGAATCTCGTCCCGAGATTCGGGAGAGTAAGGTTAGGGTATTTGTGTTGGAGTTAGGGCTAGGTGTTTCTCGCGTACTAATTTGTCGGCTTTGTCTTTGAACAGGGTCACTTGGACAGTGAGGTTGAACTCCAGTTGTCTTGAAAGCACGCGTGTGCAGCACTCTCCAACCAGGACTACGAGGATTGATCCTCTGCGGTAAGGGTTTACGGCGTCTCTCCTAAGGGATTATCGTATCCTAGTTTGCATCTTTGGGTCCAACTGTTGGATTCCTTCTAGCAGAGGGTTATTTCTATTTTGCAGGAAAGACGCAGTCTTTCCCCCTTAGGATTAGACTGGGGCAGATCGGAGAGTTGACGTAGTCCTTCCTTCTTGGAGTTGCAGATGGATGTTTTGAATGCTGACGTCCATATTACTCCTGGAGTCGAGATCATTAGAGGGCATCCCATTCTGGAGGTCTTCGGAAGTATCCTAGGGTAGACAGTCTTCTGAGGATTGAGTGGACTTTTTTACTTATTATTTATAACAGTCAGCCAAAATGATTAGTTGGAATTCCAATTAATCATTGAAGAAATGCAAAAGGGATTAAATAAAAAAAATCCAAGTCTTAAATGAAAGGATCTGGTTGGAATCTTAAAGTGTGGTAGAAAGAACTGCATATAGTTTTTTCTACGACACTTTAGAGTCTTTCTATTATATTATAGGAGTGAAACAAAACTAAAAAAAAAGATTAAAGAATACATACAACATGCCGAGGGTTAAACAACTTATTAGAAACGCAAGACAGCCAATACGAAATGCTATAAAAACGGCCGCGCTTAAAAGATGCCCTCAGCGTCGAGGAACATGTGCTAGGGTGTATGTGCGACTCGTTCTTGTACAAGTTTGTGAAGAGGGCTGGACGAGTAGAATGAGGGAAAGTAGCTCGATCGAGAAAAAAGAGGAGTAGACGAGCCCCCCTAGAACTTTGAAAGTCACTATCAATGAATTCCCGAGCAATTCTAAACCAACATATGCTCCGTATTTTTTTATTCAATATCTGTATTCGGATCAGCTCCTTAACATAGTTTCCTGCTTGAACCCTGGCTGGGAGCTGGGAGAGGTGTCCCACTACAGGTGCATATAAACCATTTGACCTTTTAGGGGAAAGGAAACAAACCACTCAATAATCGGTAGAAATTCCTCCTACTGAACTGAGCCAATCTCTCTCCTTTTGTCTAGTTAGCCGGTTCAGATTGCAGCTTCCTATTTTCCTATTATTGTTTCTCTTCATCGAGAAGCCATTCTTCATAAGTCAATAACTAGGAGTTGGTTCATATAGAATCCATGTCCTAGGTCTATCAAAAAACATTCTTTTCGCTAAGCGTATATAATAAAATAGAGTGAAAGGGTCCACCCCGAAACCAAGGGGGTACTAACTAACAGTGAGTCCTCTCCGAACCGCAGGAGATAGTTGTATGAAGTATCATAGTTAACTCTTGCAGTGGAACGATAGAGATTCCATTTCACTTAGGTTGATTTATAAGATTTTCTGAAGTGATCTGTTCAACTAAGTAGAAAAGGACAGACGGGCTACGCGTGGTATAGGGCTGCTCGTCCCGCCTAGTGTTGAGGGAGCTAATGTCTCTGATTTATCTCCTATCCTTCTTGGAAAAGCTATGGTACTAATGGCTGGCCTAGCTGGCACTTGATTTATGCTAATCAAACTAGAAGTTCTTTGAGTTGAATAGACGACAAACAAAATACGAGTCCAAAGGTAGGGTAATAAAGGGTTTAGCTAATGGAGAAATTGACTCTTCCAGGAACCAGTAACGCGTAAACCATGTCAAACCAAGACCGATCAATATCCGAACGGAATGGATTCGAACTTCTCCTAGAAAAGTTTCCGGTGCGAAATTCAAAAAAATGAGTAATTCAAAGGAAAAAAGAGCCCAACTATTATAAACAAGGGCTTTCTTTAGGAGATAAATCAGAGACAAATAGAAGTGAGAACAACAAGCCCCTTCTGTCATAGCTATAGCACGCACCCTCCTTTCGTTATTCCACCTTGAGCCTAGTGTAGTTGGGGACCAGATCTGTTTCCATTCCATTTCTATTGGACTCACTGCCTGATAGCAGGCTTGGCCCATGAGACCTATTGTCTTATTGTACTGGCTCACTTCACTACTTTTGAGGATGGGTTTTTCCCCTTTTTGGTATCAGGTCATTTTTGCTTTTTCTCTTGCACGGGTGGGCTTCTCCCTTTGGTGGGCTTCCCCCAAGAACAATGGGGCGTCTGCCTAAGCACCGGCAGTTCATATTGTCGATATGAGTATAATTGCCTCGATAAATAGATAAGAATTCCTTCCTTGAAAGCAGAGCTGGTTAACGGAATTGGGGCTAATTCCGAGTTTCGGCTGGCACTAATTAGGTCTCTCTATGTCAGCCCCTTGACGGGGCAACGGGGGGCTCTCGAAAAGACGATAGAGGCCATCTTGCAATGCCAAGGGAAGCCCACAAACTCCCTATCGTCTTTCCTAGATCTTAAATGTGATCTGGAGCACCCCGAAAAAATGAAGACCGCTCTCCGTCCATATTTAGAACGATTAGGGCAGGTTTCTAAGGAATAAAAACCTTCCGTCGATTTATCCACACTTCCATGACTTCTAGAGGAAAGCTAACTGCTTGCTGGCTGGGAGCTGTATGAGCGGTAACGTCCACGTACGGCTCCGTGAAAAGGTGGACGGAAATGGCCTTGTTGTACCTCACTCCCGTCTTCAATGGGGTCTGCTCTTTTTTTAGGAGAGTATGCCAATATGATCTTAATGAGGTGCGGGGCTTTGCATCTGACATTCGTTGGGCTTTCCTCTGCGGGATCCCGCGTCCCGGCCTTTTTGTGCAATAAACCCCTCCGGCCGAAGACTAGTGATAGGTGGTCCCGCGGAGCTTTCGGAGAAGGGTAGCCTAGTGTGTAAGCACAGCAATGAACCGCGGCGAACCCTCAGACGACCCTTCTAAGATAAGGGGGGAGATCCTCAGTAGTGGTGACCCTTTGACTCTTCCACTCACTTATATATGTACCGAATGCTCATACGGGAAAGTGAACTCCTGGGTCTGGAACCTGGGGGTTGCTTCGAGAAAAAATCCTTTCTTTCTTGTCCACTCCAGGGGGTGCAGACACACCTGCGCGGACTACAGGTGACGGTTACAAGAATGGCGGGGAAGTGAAGAGTACCTGACGACATTTAGAGACGTCGTCTTTCCACCTTCGAGCTTCCTTAGGGCGCTTTAGGAGTGGTGCAGATCTTCTGGCTGGGAGTGCTGACCTGAGGTTAGCGGAAGGCTGCATCTTCCTGGAGTCTTGAGCTAAGGTCGTCCAGTGACGCCCTATTATATACACCTTGGCGGGGGTGGTTTCCTAACGAAGCCTCTAAGGGGGTTAGATCAAGGTAAGTTAGCGGTTTGCGACTCTTCTTGCTAGGGTTTAGTCAGGGTGGATGCAGTCAGTGATGATGAAGAGGTTCTCACTTGAATATCTTGCGTTGCTTCTGTTTGAGGGCGTGGACTTGTTGTCTTCATGCATCCTCGTCTTCGGGGAACTGAAGTATTCTGGCTTTCTGGTGAGGAACTTCCCCTTGGTGGTACGCGTTCCGGGTTGGGTCTAATGCAACGTCTTGGGTAAAACACGCAAGAAGGAAAACAATCAAAGCAAGCATAGCAATCCAAGGAAGTTATTACATAACCAACCAGTCTACACCCGAGGGTGCTAATAGCACTTAAACATTACAAAATGCGTTTAGGGACGATACATGACTCTACCCTATTGCTAGGTGGGCGAGTACCGCAACGCGGGTGATTACTCGGAGGGTGCATCTATGGTTCGTGGCTGACTCCGGGGGGGGGGGGGGGGTCAGCTACTGCAGATCCTCTGGGGTATGCGGGATATTCAGCTCGTCTTCAGTGAAGGTGAGACTGGTGCCTTCCCAAGGTGCAGGGTTGGATGTTGGCTCAGCCGGCGCGGGTGACTGTACGATAGGGTGGTACTCATTGAGGAAAGGGGAGTTCGTCGTCAGTCCCGGGATTCTCGTCTTCAGGGGTTGGGGGTACTTCAATGGTCAGCTTCTTCTCCAAGCGAGCATTGGTGGCTCTAAGACTTCTTTCGCGCTTACGGAGTAGGTTGATATCCATCTTTAGAACCAGATTCTCTCGTCTAGCCTTGTCAAGATCTTCCTGGGAACGTTGGAGTAGGTATTCCATGTCCTCTAACTGATTCCCAATGCAGCAGGTGAGGAAGGACTCGGTAGGAAGTCCAACATGGTCGGCTTTTCCACACAGGTGGTAGGGGGTATCCTTCAACTCATCTTCGTGGATCTTGCAGAGGTGCGCCATGATATCTTGTATGGCTCGCACCACGCCATCTACCCAGTTGTTGTCGAGGAAGGTGAAGATTGTGGGCGCGGTGTCCTCATCGGGGGAGGGAATCATAGCCTTGATGACCCATTGCATCACATTGGTGTTACTACGAGGGAGTTCGGTTCCTTCAATCGTCGGCGTGGGCCTATTGACTCTCTTCAACAGGTTGTGAAGCTGCTCTTCAAAAGGCCAGAAACTCTCTCCAATGATGATGCGTTCCGAGTGGAAAGAGGCCATCTACAGCAAATTTTTGAGATGGGGTTGGGTTAGTGACAAGTGTGCAGGATTTTAAGATTAGAAAATATATTAATACAAGTAGTTTTCAAAATGGCGGAGGGAAAAGACATAAGCATTTTTGCAAATAGTCATCTCTTCTCCCTTGTCTTTAAAAAAATAGGTTTGTCGTTTCCTGTCTAACATCCATGCTAACTAAGGTCTCCTACAGTAAAGATGGCTCTGGTACCAAGTCTGTGGGCTCCCTGGATTAACCATCCGAGAAATCCCTGTTATGTATATATCCATGTTCCCATGATCAGTGAGCCGTGGAACATAACCGACAAGTATCATTACAACATCCGAAACATAACTAATTTACAAGACTTACATAAATGCCATTATGGCTATACCATATTTAGCAGCGGAACATCATCACACGCAGGGCCCAATCATGCCTCAACCTACAGGCGACTGACTGGGAAGACGGCCTAGCTCACTAGACGTCACCTTAATCTTCCGATGTTGAATCTCTGGAAGCCTGACCAAGTAAATAGCCAGGGACAATGCCATGAGTACTTTTGAATGTACTCGCAAACCACCAAGATAAGTGAAATAAGGAAATGCAATTCTGGTTGTGGCGAGATAGCTCTATCTAGGGTTGTTTTTGAAAAAGCCTAAACTAACTCTTGTAGTTACGACATCTGCATATCTTTGTTCAAAAAGAGTTTGGAAAACATGCCTCTGTTCTATAAATCAAGGCATCCCCATATCTTTGTTGAAAAAGAGTTTGGAAAACAGTTTTGGAGTAAAAACCCTTTTTAAACCTCTTTGACCACCTATGGTCAAAACAAAACTTTCAAACTCAGGTTCCCTCGGAACCTCCATACTTTCATCCATTTTTCCAAACGCCGCCATTTGGGTACTCCTAGCCATCACCTTTCCAACTGTCCTTGACCGTGGATGCGGCTATTCGAATAGATTATACTCTGCAGAGTTTGCGCACATTCCCCACAAGAATCAATACATCCACCGGGATAAAACCACGGCCCTCTACCCAAGGTAGACGGGGGTCCGGATAATCAAACCTAACCTTTCGCTTGTCGACCCTAGCAAAGCCTTCTTTTCCTTTTGGGTTTGTTCTCCTCAACAACTAGTATGTGGCTCCTAGCCATAGTCCTGCCTTCCGTACACGCATATACCCAAACCGAAGCATGGCGTATACCTTAACTTGGTGACTCCACTTCCTTCCGTACCACCTAAATCATACCGTCCACGGGAGACCCAATTGTTACACAGGGACTCCTGCCAAGACAGGCTCACTCTTGCCAAAGCAAGCTACAGGCTCCAGATCCGAAGAACTGTTAGCGCCTTCCTGGAATTCAAGGGATTTCTCCCTATAAGCATTGTACAAGCTGCCCTGGCTAATGAAGACAAACTACGAGCTAAGCCCCAGCACCTGGGGTAATGTGGTTGCACAGATAAAAATTGTTCTGGGAAAGGCGTAGAACATCCCTTCTCTTTCTCTTGTCCATTTTCTCATTTCACATCATCACCACTTCTTTAGTTAAAACAACCGCTTGGAACGATGCCTCTTCCAAGGGTTTTTCTGAAACATTATAAAATAGTTTTAGTGGGTAAATCCCCAAAACAGTTGTTTTCTCAAAGCCCGGGGTTTCCAACGAGGTAGGATGCTAACCATCGTACTCTCGGTCTAAAGGGATAAAATGGTAGGTATATCAGGGTGGTGCCACGAGGGACACCAAGTCATAACTTGGAGGAGCCAAGTTATTAGCGCAGTATTTATAAAACAAGACATGCAGGTAAGTAATGCAATTTATAAAGGAGATACAAAACAGGTAATAAAGATGAGTAGGACAAGTATCGGAATTCTGGAATGGTGGCTTGCCTGTGATCAGCGATAAGTCCCTGGACTTCCTTAGATAACCAAGAATACCCAACAATTAATAATAAGAAGTCCCTTTCTTCTTGTTGTCAAACAATCACACTATGCCGTCATCGAGTATACATGCAAGCAGACAATACCACAATAAGTACAAGGCATACATGCATCAAACCATACAGCAAACAAATATAAGGAATCCTACTTAACTTAGTAGGTTTTGGAGAAGTTGGGTCTTAGTAGTGGAATTACTAGATTGCCGTAGAGATGTTTTTCCCTTGGAGGATAGTTATCAATGGCTAATTACCAATAACTTGGATTGGGTGTCTAAGGTATGTAGGATGCCAATGTTCAACAATGATATCCTTAGATAGGTCTTGGAAAAACAAGACCAACACAAGTGGTTTCACTAGACTATCATTTACCTAGATTTAGTTATGCTTTTTATAATGGAATAATTTCTAGTTTGAGGAAATAATTCACTAGAATTTATCTGGAGGCCCAAAAATTATTTCCTTGGGTGGTTAGATAGTGTTTGATGTACTTGTTCACTGAGAATTAGAATCAAGTCCAAATAATTACCAGAATTCCCTCAGGAAATTCCCAAAGGCAGTTCTACAGAAGCTCTTGAGTTGATTATAAGGGCATGAGGTAGGAATTTAGAATACCTTTCTGTAGGAATTGCATTCACTAATTTTGGAGTTGTCAAACTCCTGGAGTGATTTATTTAGTGAAAAAGGGGTGCACGGAATAGTTTAATTCACTATAATTCAGCCAGAGCTCAATAAAATCTTAGCTGATGGGGTTTGATATATGCTGGTAATACACCACTATGGGAGTTGGAAATAGGTCAATACCTCATTTGGTTTGACCTAGGGAATTTACCCAAGGCAGATATTCTCTGTTTTTTTGCCAAAGGGTGACCTTAGTTCACCTTCACCTGAGATAAATTCTAGATAGAAGGTCTATGAATATGCTTTCATAAGAACTTGATTTCATCCATTTTGAAGATGTGTAGGTCACTGAGGAATTTATTTAGTGTAAAAGATACTCTTTAGAAGATTAAATGCCAAAAAATAATAAAAATTATTTTTAGCAAGGTTCCAGTTCTGCAAGTTGCATAAAACATGAAGGAACCATTAGAAATTTGTATCTGGACCAATTATTGTAATTTCCATTTTTATTTGGATTTAATCCTAGGAGGTAGTTTTCAGCTCTGGAATAAATGTTTAAAAGAAAGGGGTAACTGGGCCGGAGTTTCTTGGGAGGCTGGGCCGCACTAGGCAGATGCGGCCCACCTGAGACAGCGACGCGGGCGGGGGGCAATTTGAAGTGCCCATGGCGGGGCCCATGGCTCAGTGACTTAGGGCGACGAAGCGGTATGGGCTTCTCCCATCCGTCCGATTAAGGCGAGATCGACGGCTCGTGGCCATCGTCTCCGCTGAAACAGAGGCGGCACAAGCTAACCCTAGCTAGGGCTGGCGAGGCGCGGGGAGCTCACCTGGGGCGCAAGGAGGAGGCGAGGATGGGCGGAGGCGACGCAGCGCTTGACGACGGTCCCGACGTTGGGTGGCGAGGTTGGTTTTGACACCGGGATGTGGCTCCCGCGAGGACACCCGAGGGTGATCTCGTCAGAGCTCGACGGCGGCGATGGTAGGGGCAGTCCCTGGCCACCAAAACAACAGTTTCAGAGAGAGGGGAAGGAGGGGATCACAACACGGTGGCATATAGAGGGAGCGGGGCTGTGAGGAGGAAGCCTAGCTCGAAGAGAGGGAGGAGGCCGAAGCTTTTCTTCTCTCTCTCTCTCTCTCTCGAGTAGAACAGAGCAGGGAGAGGGAGAGGAGGCTCTGGGAAGGTAGTTGGGAGTGTCGGGAGGCAAATGAGCCAGAGAGGGGGAGATGGGGTGGCCTCTACCCTATTTAACCGAGAGGGAGTAGTCCATCATGGACATGGTCCATTGGGCATGGGAGGGAGGAGGGAAACCAGGGGGTGAGGATGTTGTGGGCGGGGAGGGTGGTATCTGATTGGGCTGCAGGTCAAAGAGGAGCAGAGACAGCTATTGCAAAGCTTTAAGGGCAAGGAAAACGAGGGGGGTTGGCTTGTGTCTCCTTCTTGGACAAGCACTAGAGACAAGGGGTGTAAGTTGCTACAGTGATGCTACAGTGTGGGCATGACTAGAGGGGGTGGAGTTGCCGTGGAGAAGTGTTGGGAAAGCTTTGATGGGATTTGGAGGTGATTTGCTTAGTGATCTTATTTTATAGTCAAATTAGCCATAATGGAGGATCATGAAGATAATTTCTAATATTTGGTCTTGACCAGGTGAGATAAGGATGCTAGTAGCTAGATGTGGTCATTGGATACCTTCATGAATTATTTGAGATTTATTTGAGGATTTGTGATCCATTTCATACCACATATTCAAATAGTGCAGAGATGGTTTTTAGGAATTTATTTGATATTTTTGAGTTGGACAGGTGGAGTTTTTGACGTGAGATAGTCCCAAGTGTGAATACACACTTAGGGAATTTTTCCGAAGATATATGGAGGCTTCAAAGTTTTAAAACTATTATTATTCCATTTCTAACATTTGAAAAAAGGGCAAAAAGAAATAATAAAACTTCTCAAAAATACTTATTTTTGAGATCGGAAGGTAAGGTATGATATATGGACCTTAATTGAGCAAATATTTGGAGAAGGGTTTTGGCAAAAACCAAACTTTCCTTTATGGAAG
Organism: Avena eriantha; assembly: GCA_910589775.1. Classification (NCBI taxonomy): domain Eukaryota; kingdom Viridiplantae; phylum Streptophyta; class Magnoliopsida; order Poales; family Poaceae; genus Avena; species Avena eriantha. The sequence continues at coordinate 186,130,673 of OU342741.1, read as the reverse complement.
GAGTTTTGAGGTTTCTGTCTATTAAAGGAAGTAATTAGGTTTGGAGCCATAATAATTATGGATAATATTTGATAAATCTTGTTGATCAGGGTAGATGATGTATACAAGGTGTAGAAAGCATTTGCAACCTTGGGAATTTGAAATCCAACTTGAATTAGATGAAAAACAAGGAGTTGTGGATCTAGGGTGATGTTATCTTTATACCACCAAAACCTTGTTGGATCTTGGGGCTCAGAGCTCACCTTGATGCAAGGCATAGTGATTGGTTAGACCAAGTCATATAGATGATCATGGCAGAGGGGTTTTGGATTGGTTACAATTGAGGTGGCCTGGGAGTGATGGCAAACTTTGTTGAAATTAAGACTACCATACCAGATGAGTCATGTTACCTTAAAAACCATGTGGGTTTAAGAAGCACAGAGGTCCACTTGGAACAGGTGAAATAGATGTTGGTAGACCTATATGAGGAGAACACAACCATGCAAGGAGTTGATACATAGAAGGTTGGATGATGGTGTGAGCTTCTGTCAAAGTAGGCATGAGGACTAGATTTGCAGGAAAAGTTATTTTCTTGCCTGCAAAACCATCAAGAACAAGTGGGTTGGAGGATGATCTAACTAAGGGAAAAAGTTGGCCTTAGTAGTCCTTGGGATGGTCATCAAGATGTTTCAAATGCATTTTCAAAAATGTACAAGGGTTGATAAAGGGAGGCATTCAAAAAGGTGATGTTGGAAATAGTTTTCCAGACTTAGCCAAATTTGGCAGATTTAGGGTTTTTGACTAGAATATGAGAGGGAATGTTTTTGATGAGTTGCAAGGTATCAAAGCATCATCAAGTGGATAAGGTTTAGGAGTAGATTTAGTAGAAGGGATCCATGCTTGATATTGGTCTTCATTGACTTGGAAGCTTCTAGAAGGGATATCTTCATAAATGACCTGGTTAAGGGTTTTAGCTGATCTCCTTGTAACTAGAGATCATATCCACCTTGTATTCTTTCTTAGGGTTTGGTGAGTTTTAAGTATACTGATCCAACTGATGAGCTCCTAGAGTGGCTCATACTACTTCCTAAGCAAACAAGTCAAACAACAGATCAAGGCAACTCATCTTAGAAACTAAGCAAATCCACTACTGGGATTACCATCAAGCTTAGCTTGAGGTAAGTTTGGGGAATTTTGAAGAGGTTGGGATTTGAATAAGATGATATTCCTTGGTACCTCTACCAAGAGTAGTATTCAAATGCTTTGAAGAGAGGTTTTGGGAATCTTAGAGGTAAGAGTAGTTGAAGGTTCTGCCTTGGAAAACATAAGGAGATAGTATTCTATAGCTCTCCATACTTTGATCAATAGGAGCTATTAAAATAGTTGGTTTGCAAAGGCTTCTTGGCTCATGTTTTGAAATGTCAGAACATTTGAGAATATGTAAACTAAGCTAGGATAGTTTTGTTAAATAGCTTTTGTCAACTAAGGGTGAGGTAAGGAGTATACCTTCTAATACACAATCATAAGCATAAACACAGCCAAACAACAGGCAGACACATCATTACTAAACAAGAAAATGTTTTTGTTCCCCCTGATTTTTGCATTCTAGACAACTAATCAAGGTTGCTGAAATTGGGATGTTACAGACCTTTCCCCCTTAAAAGAATCCCGTCCCGAGATTCGGGAGAGTAAGGTTAGGGTATTTGTGTTGGAGTTAGGGCTAGGTGTTTCTCGCGTACTAATTTGTCGGCTTTGTCTTTGAACAGGGTCACTTGGACAGTGAGGTTGAACTCCAGTTGTCTTGAAAGCACGAGTGTGGAGCAGTCTCCAACCAGGACTACGAGGATTGATCCTCTGCGGTAAGGGTTTACGGCGTCTCTCCTAAGGGATTATCGTATCCTAGTTTGCATCTTTGGGTCCAACTATTGGATTCCTTCTAGCAGAGGGTTATTTCTATTTTGCAGGAAAGGCGCAGTCTTTCCCCCTTAGGATTAGACTGGGGCAGATCGGAGAGTTGACGTAGTCCTTCCTTCTTGGAGTTGCAGATGGATGTTTTGAATGCTGACGTCCATATTACTCCTGGAGTCGAGATCATTAGAGGGCATCCCATTCTGGAGGTCTTCGGAAGTATCCTAGGGTAGACAGTCTTCTGAGGATTGAGTGGACTTTTTTACTTATTATTTATGTAAAAACAGTCAGCCAAAATGATTAGTTGGAATTCCAATTAATCATTGAAGAAATGCAAAAGGGATTAAATAAAAAAAATCCAAGTCTTAAATGAAAAGGATCTGGTTGGAATCTTAAAGTGTGGTAGAAAGAACTACATATAGTTTTTTCTACGACACTTTAGAGTCTTTCTATTATATTATAGGAGTGAAACAAAACTAAAAAAAAGATTAAAGAATACATACAACATGCCGACGGTTAAACAACTTATTAGAAACGCAAGACAGCCAATACGAAATGCTATAAAAACGGCCGCGCTTAAAGGATGCCCTCGGCGTCGAGGAACATGTGCTAGGGTGTATGTGCAACTCGTTCTTGTACAAGTTTGTAAAGAGGGCTGGACGAGTAGAATGAGGGAAAGCGGCTCGATCGAGAAAAAAGAGGAGTAGACGAGCCCCCCTAGAACTTTGAAAGTCACTATCAATGAATTCCCGAGCAATTCTAAACCAACATATGCTCCGTATTTTTTATTCAGTATCTGTATTCGGATCAGCTCCTTAACATAGTTTCCTGCTTGAACCCTGGCTGGGAGCTAGGAGAGGTGTCCCACTACAGGTGCAAATAAACCATTTGACCTTTTAGAGGAAAGGAAACAAACCACTCAATAATCGGTAGAAATTCCTCCTACTGAACTGAGCCAATCTCTCTCCTTTTGTCTAGTTCGCCGGTTCAGATTGTAGCTTCCTATTTTCCTATTATTGTTTCTCTTCCATTGAGAAGCCATTCTTCATAAGTCAATAACTGGGAGTTGGTTCATATAGAATCCATGTCCTAGGTCTATCAAAAAACATTCTTTTCGCTAAGCGTATATAATAAAATAGAGTGAAAGGGTCCACCCCGAAACCAAGGGGGTACTAACTAACAGCTGAGTCCTCTCCGAACCGCAGGAGATAGTTGTATGAAGTATCATAGTTAACTCTTGCAGTGGAACGATAGAGACTCCATTTCACTTAGGTTGATTTATACGATTTTCTGAAGTGATCTGTTCAACTAAGTAGAAAAGGACAGACAGGCTACACGTGGTATAGGGCTGCTCGTCCCGCCTAGTGTTGAGGGAGCTAATATCTCTGATTTATCTCCTATCCTTCTTGGAAAAGCTATGGTACTAATGGCTGGCCTAGCTGGCACTTGAGTTATGCTAATCAAACTAGAAGTTCTTTTGAGTTGAATAGACGACAAACAAAATACGAGTCCAAAGGTAGGGTAATAAAGGGTTTAGCTAATGGAGAAATTGACTCTTTCGGGAACCAGTAACGCGTAAACCATGTCAAACCAAGACCGATCAATATCCGAACGGAACGGATTCGAACTTCTCCTAGAAAAGTTTCCGGTGCGAAATTCAAAAAAATGAGTAATTCAAAGGAAAAAAGAGCCCAACTATTATAAACAAGGGCTTTCTTTAGGAGATAAATCAGAGACAAATAGAAGTGAGAACAAGAAGCCCCTTCTGTCATAGCTATCGCACGCACCCTCCTTTCGTTATTCCACCTTGAGCCTAGTGTAGTTGGGGACCAGATCTGTTTCCATTCCATTTCTATTGGACTCACTGCCTGATAGCAGGCTTGGCCCATGAGACCTATTGTCTTATTGTACTGGCTCACTTCACTACTTTGGAGGATGGGTTTTTCCCCTTTTTGGTATCAGGTCATTTTTGCTTTTTCTCTTGCACGAGTGGGCTTCTCCCTTTGGTGGGCTTCCCCCAAGAACAATGGGGCGTCTGCCTAAGCACCGGAAGTACATATTATCGATATGAGTATAATTTCCTCGATAAATAGATAAGAATTCCTTCCTTGAAAGCAGAGCTGGTTAACGGAATTGGGGCTAATTCCGAGTTTCGGCTGGCACTAATTAGGTTTCTCTATGTCAGCCCCTTAACGGGGCAACGAGGGGCTCTCGAAAAGACGATAGAGGCCATCTTGCAATGCCAAGGGAAGCCCACAAACTCCCTATCATCTTTACTAGATCTTAAATGTGATCTGGAGCACCCCAAAAAAATGAAGACCGCTCTCCATCCATATTTAGAACGATTAGGGCAGGTTTCTAAGGAATAAAAACCTTCCGTCGATTTATCCACACTTCCATGACTTCTAGAGGAAAGCTAACTGCTTGCTGGCTGGGAGCTGTATGAGCGGTAACGTCCACGTACGGCTCCGTGAAAAGCTGGACGGAAATGGCCTTGTTGTACCTCACTCCCGTCTTCAATGGGGTCTGCTCTTTTTTTTAGGAGAGTATGCCAATATGATCTTAATGAGGTGCGGGGCTTTGCATCTGACATTCGTTGGGCTTTCCTCTGCGGGATCCCGCGTCCCGGCCTTTTTGTGCAATAAACCCCTCCGGCCGAAGACTAGTGATAGGTGGTCCCGCGGAGCTTTCGGAGAAGGGTAGCCTAGTGTGTAAGCACAGGAATGAACCGCGGCGAACCCTCAGACGACCCTTCTAAGATAAGGGGGGAGATCCTCAGTAGTGGTGACCCTTTGACTCTTCCACTGACTTATATATGTACCGAATGCTCATACGGGAAAGTGAACTCCTGGGTCTGGAACCTGGGGGTTGCTTCGAGAAAAAATCCTTTCTTTCTTGTCCACTCCAGGGGGTGCAGACACACCTGCGCGGATTACAGGTGATGGTTACAAGAATGGCGGGGAAGTGAAGAGTACCTGACGACATTCAGAGACGTTGTCTTTCCACCTTCGAGCTTCCTTAGGGCGCTTTAGGAGTGGTGCAGATCTTCTGGCTGGGAGTGCTGACCTGAGGTTAGCGGAAGGCTGCATCTTCCTGGAGTCTTGAGCTAAGGTCGTCCAGTGACGCCCTATTCTATACACCTTGGCGGGGGTGGTTTCCTAACGAAGCCTCTAAGGGGGTTAGATCAAGGTAAGTTAGCGGTTTGCGACTATTCTTGCTAGGGTTTAGTCAAGGTGGATGCAGTCAGTGATGATGAAGAGGTTCTCACTTGAATATCTTGCGTTGCTTCTGTTTGAGGGCGTGGACTTGTTGTCTTCATTCATCCTCGTCTTCGGGGAACTGAAGTATTCTAGCTTTCTGGTGAGGAACTTCCCCTTGGTGGTACGCGTTCCGGGTTGGGTCTAATGCAACGTCTTGGGTAAAACACGCAAGAAGGAAAACAATCAAAGCAAGCATAGCAATCCAAGGAAGTTATTACATAACCAACCAGTCTACACCCGAGGGTGCATAAGAAGTCCCTTTCTTCTTGTTGTCAAACAATCACACTATGCCGTCATCAAGTATACATGCAAGCAGACAATACCACAATAAGTACAAGGCATACATGCATCAAACCATACAGCAAACAAACATAAGGAATCCTACTTAACTTAGTAGGTTTTGGAGAAGTTGGGTCTTAGTAGTGGAATTAATAGATTGCCGTAGAGGTGTTTTTCCCTTGGAGGATAGTTATCAATGGCTAATTACCAAGAACTTGGATTGGGTGTATAAGGTATGTAGGATGCCAATGTGCAACAATGATATCCTCAGATAGGTCTTGGCAAAACAAGTCCAACACAAGTGGTTTCACTAGACTATCATTTACCTAGATTTAGTTATGCTTTTTATAGTGGAATAATTTCTAGTTTGAGGAAATAATTCACCAGAATTTATCTGGAGGACCAAAAGTTATTTCCTTGGGTTTTTAGGTAGTGTTTTATGTACTTGTTCACTTAGAATTAGAATCAAGTCCAAATAATTACCAGAACACCCTCAGGAAATTCCCAAAGGCAGTTCTGTGGTGTTTTAGTCCTTTTAAACAAATTAATTATACAGAAGCTCTTGAGTTGATTCGAACGACATGAGGTAGGCATTTAGAATACCTTTCTGTACGAATTGGATTCACTCATTTTGGAGTTCTCAAACTCCTGGAGTGATTTATTTAGTGAAAAAGTGGTGCACAGAATAGTTTAATTCACTATAATTCAGCTAGAGCTCAATAAAATCTGAGCTGGTGGGGTTTGATATATGTTGGTAATACCCCACCATGGGAGTTGGAAATAGGTCAATACCTCATTTGGTTTGACCTACAGAATTTACCCAAGGAAGATATTCTCTCTTTTTGTTATTTTTGCCAAAGGGTGACCTTATTTCACCTTGACCTGATATAAATGCTAGATGGAAGGTATATGAATATGCTTTCAAATGATATAAATTTCATCTATTTTGGAGATGTGTAGGTCACTGAGGAATTTATTTAGTCTAAAAGATACTCTTTAGAAGATTAAATGCCAAAAAATAATAAAAATTATTTTTGGCAAGGTTCTAGTTCTGCAAGTTGCATAAAACATGAAGGAACCATTAGAAATTTGGATCTGGAACAATTATTGTAATTTTCATTTTTATTTGGATTTAATCCTAGCAGGTAGTTTTCAGCTTTGGAATAAACATTTAAAAGAAAGGGGTAACTGGGCCGGGGTTTCTGGGGATGTTGGGCCGCACAGGGCAGATGCGGCCCACCTGAGACGGCGACGCGGGCGGGGGGCAATTTGAAGTGCCCATGGCGGGGCCCACGGCTCAGTGACTTAGGGCGACGAAGCGGTATTGGCTTCTCCCATCTGTCCGATTAAGGCGAGATCGACGGCTCGTGGCCGTCGTCTCCGCTGAGACAGAGGCGGCGCGAGCTAACCCTAGCTGGGGCTGGGGAGGCGCGGGGAGCTCACCTGGGGCGCAAGGAGGAGGCGAGGATGGGCGGAGGCGACACGGCGCTCGACGACGGTCCCGACGATGGGTGGCGAGGTTGGTTTTGACGCCGGGATCTGGCTCTCGCGACGACGCCTGATGGTGATCTCGTCAGAGCTCGACAGCGGCGATGGTAGGGGCAGTCCCTGGCCACCAAAACAACAGTTTCAGAGAGAGGGGAAGGAGGGGAGCACAACACGGTGGCATATAGAGGGAGCGGGGCTGTGAGGAGGAAGCCTAGCTCGAAGAGAGGGAGGAGGCCGAAGCTTTTCTTCTCTCTTTCTCGAGCAGAACAGAGCAGGGGAGAGGGAGAGGAGGCTCTGGGAAAGTAGTTGGGAGTGTGGGGAGGCAAATGAGCCAGAGAGGGGGAGATGGGGTGGCCCCTAGCCTATTTAACCAAGAGGGAGTAGTCCATCATGGACTTGGTCCATTGGGCATGGGAGGGAAGAGGGAAACCAGGGGGTGAGGCTGTTGTGGGCAGGGAGGGTGGTATCTGGTCGGGCTGCAGGTCAGAGAGGAGCAGAGACAGCTGTTGCAAAGCTTTGAGGGCAAGGAAAAGGAGGGGGGTTGGCTTGTGTCTCCTTCTTGGACAAGCACTAGAAACAAGGGGTGTAAGTTGCTACAGTGATGCTACAATGTGGGCACGACCAGAGGGGGTGGAGTTGCCATGGAGAAGTGCTGGGAAAGGTTTGATGGGATTTGGAAGTGATTTGCTTAGTGATCTTATTTTATGGTCAAATTAGCCATAATGGAGGATCATGAAGATAAGTTCTAATATTTGGTCTTGACCAGATGAGATAAGGATAGTGGTACCTAGATGTGGTCATTGGATACCTTCATGAATTATTTGAGATTTATTTGAGGATTTGTGATCCATTTTATACCACATATTCAAATAGTGCAGATATGGTTTTTAGGAATTTATTTGATATTTTTGAGTTGGACAGGTGGAGTTTTTGATGTGAGATAGTCCCAAGTGTGAATACACACTTAGGGAATTTTCCCAAGATTTATGGAGGCTTAAAAGTATTTAAAACTGTTATTATTCCATTTCTACCATTTGAGAAAAAGGGTAAAAAGAAATAATAAAACTTCTCAAAAATACTTATTTTTGAGATGGGAAGGTAGGGTATGATATATGGACCTTAATTGAGCAAAAAGTTGGAGAAGGGTTTTGGCAAAAACTAAACTTTCCTTTATGGAAGGAGTTTTGAGGTTTTTGTCTATTAAAGGAAGTAATTAGGTTTGGAGCCATAATATTTATGGATAATATTTGATAAATCTTGCTGATCAGGGTAGATGATGTAGACAAGGTGTAGAAATCATTTGCAACCTTGGGAATTTGAAATCCAACTTGAATTAGATGAAAAACAAGGAGTTGTGGATCTAGGGTGATGTTATCTTTATACCACCAAAACCTTGTTCGATCTTGGGGCTCAGAGCTCACCCTGATGCAAGGCATAGATGATTAGTTAAACCAAGTCATATAGATGATCATGGCAGAGGGATTTTGGATTGGTTACAATTGAGGTGGTCTGGGAGTGCTGGCAAACTTTGTTGAAATTAAGACTGCCATACCAGATGAGTCATGTTGCCTTAATAACCATGTGGGTTTAAGAAGCACAGAGGTCCACTTGGAACATGTGAAATAGATGTTGGTAGACCTATATGAGGAGAACACAACCATGCAAGGATTTGGTCCATAGATGGTTGGATGATGGTGTGAGCTTCTGTCAAAGTAGGCATGAGGACTAGATTTGCAGGAAAAGTTATTTTCTTGCCTGCAAAACCATCAAGAACAAGTGGGTTGGAGGATGATCTAACCAAGAAAAAAAGTGGTCCTTAGTAGTCCTTAGGATGGTCATCAAGATGTTTCAAATGCATTTTCAAAAATGTACAAGGGTTGAGAAAGGGAGGCATTTAAAAAAGGTGATGTTGGAAATAGTTTTCCAGACTTAGCCAAATTTGGCAGATTTAGGGTTTTTGACTAGAATATGAGAGGGAATGTTTTTGATGAGTTGCAAGGAATCAAAGCATCATCAAGTGGATGAGGTTGAGGAGTAGATTGGGTAGAAGGGATTCATGCTTGATATTGGTCTTCATTGACTTGGAAGCTTCTAGAAGGGATATCTTCAGAAATGACCTGGTTAAGGGTTTTAGATGATCTCCTTGTAACTAGAGATCAGATCCACCTTGTATTCTTGCTTAGGGTTTGGTGAGTTTGAAGTATACTGATCCAACATATGAGCTCCTAGAGTGGCTCATACTACTTCCTAAGCAAACAAGTCAAACAGCAGATCAAGGCAACTCATCAGACATCAGATCAAGGCAACTCACCTTATAAACTAAGCAAATCCACTACTGGGGTTACGATCAAGCTTAGCTTGAGGTAAGGTTGGGGAATTTTGAAGAGGTTGGGGTTTGAATAAGATGAGAGTCCTTGGTACCTCTACCAAGAGTAGAATTCAAATTCTTTGAAGAGAGGTTTTGGGAATCTTAGAGGTAAGAGTAGTTGAAGGTTCTGCCTTGAAAAACATAAGGAGATAGTATTATATAGCTCTCCATAGTTTGATCAATAGAAGCTATTAAAATAGTTGGTTTGCAAAGGCTTCCTGGCTCAGGTTTTGAAATGTCAGAACATTTCAGAATATGTAAAGTGAGCCAGGATAGTTTAGTTAAATAGCTTTTGTCAACTGAGGGTGAGGTAAGGAGTATACCTTCTAATACACAATCATAAGCATAAACACAGCCAAACAACAGGCAGGCACTTCATTACTAAACAAGAAAAAGTTTTTGTTCCCCCTAATTTTTGCATTATGGACAACTAATCAAGGTTGCTGAAATTGGGATGTTACAGGGTGGTTGCGCCACCTAGGCTCTTTCGGCCCTCGTGGTGCCTCTCATGTGTTTCCAGTGCCTAATTTCCTTGTCGTGGTGAAAAATTTCTGTGGTATTTCCCCCCGAATTATTTGATATCTAGAAAGTCCCCGAGACATAAAAATACGAAAAAGAGGTTTTTTGTCACCTAAAAATTATATACTAAAATCATCTAAAAAGGCATAAATAGTGATGTATCAATGCAAATAACAATACAAACTAGTCCTATATGTGGCTATTATGATGACATAAAATCCACATATGACTCCCTGATAATCCCCTAGGGAAGGAACCACTATAGTACTATTCGACAAGTATTTGAGTGTCAAACCCACAAGGAGTTGTAGATAAACTTCTATTCTCTAAAACCCTATAACCCATTTATATGGATTTCTATGCAAAGCAATGAACTAGGGTGTAAGTTACTTTTTACTTCTAACTAGAAAACGATCAAGTGCTGAAAGTAAAGAAAGGAAATAAATTATTGAAAGTAAAGTAACATGGGTATAGATGTGCTTGCTGAGAGGCGTCTGTAGCGCTGGAGAGCTCCGCACCCATCGGGCGATGGGTCCTAAGCCAGCCAAGCTGCATCAACAGCTCTTCGATATGCGCAGGTCCTTGCGGCGAGGTCGTGCGATGCCTCCCGATTGCGCATGAGAGGCGCTATCGCATACAATATTCGTGAGTGCAAATCCAGCTCTATGACGTGCCTTGCGCAAATGCATTGTACTTTGGTTTGAAAATTATGTATCTGGAGAGCCCACATGCATTCTCAGTAACAGCGACGTGCGCGACATGTCGTTCCTTCCGGCTCGCACGAACGCTAGGCATATAAGTACCATCCCCGTGATACCTTCTCCATACACATTAGTAGATGAAATCCTTGCAGCGGCATAGCGAAATCGTCTTTAGCAGCGGCTATGTGCCGTGCTACCAATCCGGCGGGTAAGCTTTGTAGGCAGCGTGTCGGCACGCTGCTGGTAACGAGTATTCCTGCAACGTGCGACACAACACGGTACCAGTTAGATGGACTAGCAGTGTGCAGGATCCACGCCGCAACCATGCCGCGCCAATAGTGGCATGCACGTTGTAATATTAAATGTAAATTTGAATGTAATTTCAAACATTCAAATTACAGCTGATTTTCTTTCCAATTTAAGATATATTACATATATTTAAACAAAAATTAATCCTATATGTATTGGCCGGAACCGTAGGTCTAGTGGTCGAAACCCTTGATCTATTGGCCAGAATCATAGATTTACTGTCGAGAGAAGCCTAAATTTCAATCCATGAAAGGCACTCAAAGATTGCATAAATTTGAACGAAACTAAACTCTAAATGACCGGATAAGCTGCATCGGTAACGATGTCGACATCATCCTCTTCTTTGTCGCTGGCCTCCTCCTCGGTGCTAGTGTCCTCGTCAGAGTCGAGAATGATGATGCCGGCGAAGAGTGATTCTCTCATGAACAATGGGCGACATACCGTGGCAAGGGAGTTGTAGATGCCATGGCTAGGCACACACCATAAGCGCCGCAACTCCTCGGAGTTACGTAGGTGTGGTGTTATTTCCCATGCAGCACGGGATGCACATGCCTATCGCTGCCTTCCGTTCCTTGGCAAAGAGATGCGGCCAATACTCGTTGTAGGGTTAGTACCGAGCCTTCGCCCACTTCCTTAACAGTTTTGCCCACAAAACACATGGCAACAATGTATTTTTGTTTTGCTTGTCAGCGGTAAACCCTGCAGGGATCATTTGTGACATGTACATGATGGTATTTTGTTTGTTCATCGGGGGTTCACGTTACCACCGATGAACTTTCGTTTTTCTGCCACTAATGTTGATGCGGTGCTAAGCCTTTTCCAGTAGTGACTCCTATCTCTGACCACGATGTGATTCCCCATGGCGAGAAGTTGCGCACGCGAAGAGGGTACCCGATTGTAGTTGTGATGAGAGATAGTTTCATGGGAGCATGGACTTTCCTCCCATGTTTGTGCATGCTCAGATCACCATGACCAGGGTAGAGTTGCTCTCATACCTGGGCCATGGCCCGCCTAGCCTAGGAAAACACATTTTTAGGCTATCTCCAATGGGTCGATAAATTTTGGACAGCGAATGTGTTTGTTTTGGTTCGTTTAGATTGGTCCACAAACAACAAATATGTTGTTGTCCCCCCTAGTATGTTCGCGGTGGGGGTGTGTCCAATGGTGGGACCCATTTGGTCCATGCATGCCATTTTCGCCCATATTTTCCCATTTCACCCAAATTGATATATATCTAAGCAAATAGAAAAAAAATTGTGTACTAAATAAATCACCATTGATTAGCAAACATGTATTTCACATGGACTAGTACCGAATAAAAAGTCCTAATGACATGAGTTTCAAACCAAATACACCAAATACGATAGGCCAAAGGGATCACGCATGGCATGCTCGAATTTCTATTTGGTTCTTCTCAAACAAGGCCCTTTGTGCTTGGTCCATGATGCTCAAGTCAGCCATCATGATGCGGTTCTCCTCAACCATCATGTTGGCCTCTACCTCCATTGCTCTCTTCTACATCAAGAGCTCTCTTTTGGAGGTCAATAAAGCTTACACTCTTTCTCCCGGCATCACCTCTCTTCTCTTGGCATTTGTTTCCTCCTTCTTGGCGATCGACCCCTTCAATGTATCACTCAATGAAAGTAATGAGGCTCCACACTTGAGATCTGGCTTGGTGGCCTTGTGGCCCCTTGGCCGAACAACACAACCACCATTAATTGAGCCACCTGTCCTTGGTCCGTCCTCTTCAAGATCGACGGCTTATGATTCATTGCCATGCTTCTTCGAGCCATCTAATAGACTTTTGGTAGAGGGCAAAGCTAGTTTCTCTCTTGGGAACTTCTTGATCTTCCAACAATGGGTAAACGTGAACAGTGCTGGTGGCGGCGGTGGCATCTTCTATCACTAGCTAGGGCTTGGACGGCAACTTCGACGAGTTTCTTATGGAAATGGAGGAAATGGAAGTGTCTTGTGTGCAACTGGTGTTTGGGCCCGAGGAATATATGGGGAGACGCGGTTGTATGCGCGTGCTGTCCGGCTGGATGCATTCCAAGCCCAATTTTGGACAGGAAATGGGTCGTCGCGTAGGTCGGTGCGTTCGTGTTGATCTGCTGGACCACGTCCATCCCAATTTGGTAATTTTCCTCTGATTTCCCCCTTAGCTCCACCGTTGGCCTTGATCATCAAATAGTTTTCCATTTTTTCTTGCTTGTCAAGGATGTTTACCGAACTACCAACTAGTAAGAATTCTGAACATGCTGATTACGCAAAGGTGAAGTCACTAGTGAATCATACAAATAATATCTCGGATTGGCAATTTCGGACTTCTCCTTCCATGCCAAATGTTGTGTATGATAGCAGGGGCCTAGCCAGGATTTAGACTTAGGGGACGAGCAATGAAAATCTCATGTGGGGAAATTTGGCTCCAAAAACGAGAGCACAATGCTTTATGTCGTCCAAAGCAAGCCCGCCAACCTCAGTATGGGTAAGACCACTATAAACATATGTTCCTCTCTTTCACGAAATGGTATAAATAGGCTGACCTGGTACCGCTAGGTCAAGTATACTAAGACATTGAGCATATAACAAAATTGAATACCAACATATGTTAGGCCTATCAGCTAACATATATATATATATATATATATATATATATATATATATATATATATATATAGTAACACAAACGTTAAAATTGGCAAGAAATCCATCATATGTTTGGCAACACGAATAAGGTTGTAAATTTTTCACTAGTTTAAAACTAATTCTCCAATTTGCAGCACTTGGATAGATTCGAGATCGAATCAATTGGAAGAGAAAAAATCGATCTCCTATATTGTTTCTGAATGAACAAAGTATAGCTAAACTGTACCATAGTAAATTAGAAGGGTTAGATTAGACTAGCAGTACTTTGTGCATATAATGTACCTTGATTATTCTCGTGGTGAATTGAGATGATGGTGCAGACTCACGGTAGCGGCCAGAAGACCAGCGACAGCCTCCATGCTACTCGGCTGCCTAGATAAACCAGCAATCAAAATCCAACATCGGTGGCGGTAGCTAGCTGCGGGCTTTCTCGCACCTTGGATCAATCAATCGAGAGATATGATTTGACGAGAGAAGTGGAAAATGACCATGCTTCAACGATCAGTTATTACCTGTACGTGGGTACTCAAGCAGATGGGCTATTTTTTACGCGTTGTCGTGCACAAATACTTAATCTAGGCATAAGTTCTATTTAGATGATTATCTATTGTTATTAGCACATACCTTCATAAGAGCGTCGTTTTGGTGCCCGTCCACCATGATGGCCTTTATATTGTTTAAAGAAAAATCATATGTAAAGATTCAGAAAATCTAAAAAAATACCGGGACATAGATAATGATTTATAATGCACGCATGAAAAATAACATTTGAAAAAACTTTGTATTTTGGTCTCGTCAAAAAAGACAAAAGTGTAGATCTAGACGTGAACTGTGCAATTTTAAATTGGGCATCCGTTTTTTCAAAATTTGTCATATTTGTCTTTTTCGCTGCATACATGTATTTAGTATTGTTATACCCAAAACTATTTTTTCGAAAATATTTGATACTTTTTGAAAAAAATCAAAAGAGTCCACCATAGTGGGCAGGCTCCAAATTTATTTTCCGATACATTCATGGCCTAATACTACTACTCGCTGATGTAAATTCTTGAGGGTGGGTGTCTGACTCTGCTCGCCCCCCGCTCCGCCCTGTATGATAGCAGTAGTGTTTTAAAAGTGAATCGTCCTAAATTTTGACGAAGTATATGGCAAGTTGTATCCACGTGCACAATATCAAACATGTAGGACATGCAAGTATATTTCATGATTCTTCCACGTTGTATATGTTGATTCTTTTTTCCTATCTACTTGGTCAAGGACAAGGTTCATGATGTCAAAACAAAGTGCACTACGTTTTAGCATAGGGGTGTACTATCAACTCGCACCGCTTGTTCAGACATGCCAAAGACGCATGGCTTGGCACACGGACTTGGCCTAATCACATTTGAATGTTGAACATCATATATGATATGAGCCAAAATTCCTTTCAACGGAAGATATTCACAATCTAATCATTAATTCCTTTCAACCGAAGAACACCATAAATAAACAATTGAGTTTCCGGATGGACCGGTCCAGTCTCATGGTGGAAAATCAAAATCCAAGGATGACGGAGCCGTGTCAACTTAAACTGCGGTTGCTGGAACCTGACGGAAGCCATTATTGTTCAACCATATGAACTCGCATGGTACGCTTCCGCGCTGCAAGACACCGAATTTCGGTGTGCTGGCGCCGCAAAAATATACTCCACCGCTTTAACCATCTCCTCGCATGTCAATGGATATTAGTATTAATATCCTCGTCGACGCAGTCTTAGCGACGTCAGAAGATCAATGCAAGTAGTAGTAGGAGTAGTCTATATATACACAGGACGTTGGCTCCATCCTAGGAAACAGGCAGAGCAAGAGAGTTTCTACTCCCTAGTATTTTGGCAACCATGGGAAGTGTTCCAACAGCCACCCCCACCGTCCGCGAGATCCGCCGTGCGCAGCGCGCAGACGGACCCGCGGCCGTGCTCGCCATCGGCACGGCGAACCCAGACAACTGCGTGCCGCAGGACGAGTTCCCGGACTTCTACTTCCGTGCCACCAACAGCGACCACCTTACCGCCCTCAAGGACAAGTTCAAGAGAGTCTGTAAGCTCCACTCGCCTGGTTATTTCTCATGCCGTCCATTATTCCGTCGATCGTTTCTCTTTGTTTCATACCAGTATATATACTTGTATATCCACTGTTAGTAGTTTGACATGGTGTCGATAATCTCACAGGTCAGAAGCTAGGCGTTCAGAAACGCTACCTCCACCACACGGAGGAGTTGCTCCGCGCCCACCCAGAGTTCCTTGACCCAGAGTTGCCGTCACTGGACGCGCGCCAAGACATTGTCGCCACTGCCGTGCCGGAGCTGGCCGCACAAGCCTCTAAAAAGGCAATTGCCGAGTGGGGCAGGCCAGCCACCGACATAACCCACCTCGTCGTCACCACCAACTCCGGCGCCCATATGCCGGGCGTCGACTTCCGCCTCATCCCGCTCCTCGGGCTCCGCCCCTCAGTCCGCCGCACCATGCTCTACCTCAACGGATGCTTCGCCGGCTCCGCCGCGCTGCGCCTCGCCAAGGACCTCGCCGAGAACAACCGCGGCGCGCGCGTCCTCGTCGTGTGCGCCGAGCTCACCATCATGCTCTTCGGCGGCCCCAAGGAGGGCTGCTTCCAGACGCTCGTCAACCAGGGGCTCTTCGGCGACGGAGCGGGCGCCGTCATCGTCGGCGCCGACCCGGCGAGCCCGGTTGAGCACCCGCTGTTCGAGATGGTGTCCGCCGCGCAGACGGTGGTGCCGGACTCCGACCACGCCATCACCATGCACCTCACCAAGGGCGGATACGGTGGGAACATCTCCACGAGGGAGGTCCCGGTCTTCATCGGGGACAACATCGAACAGTTCCTCCAGGACTCGTTTGGGCCGCTCGGGATCGCCGCCAAATGGAACGACCTTTTCTGGGCGGTACACCCCGGATCATCTGCCATCTTGGACCACATCGACACGGTGCTCAAGCTCCAGCCCCAGAAGCTGGCGGCGAGCCGCCGGGTGCTCAGCGAGTACGGGAACATGTTCGGCGTCACCATCATCTTCGTGTTGGACGAGCTGAGGCGGCGCCATAAGGAGCAGCGAGGGGTCGGGGTGCCTCACTGGGGTGTCATGATGACCTTCGGGCCGGGGCTCACTGTGGAGACAATGGTGTTGCACGCCACGCAGCAGAATGAACACTAGATACTTGCTTGATGATCACTTGTGTACTTATTTGACGTTGTTGTCGTTCGGGCGAATTCGTTTACCAAGACTAGCCTTACTTCACGTGTGCGTAATAAAGTCAAAGTTCAATAATGGCCTGTTCCAGGATTCCTTTGTTTTGACTTTGGTCCTTATGGATTGGTACTGATAGATCTAGTTGCAAAAGCAACCCCCTAAATCCCCAAAACTGCCTTCCAAGCATCCCCCTAATAAAGTCAAAGTTCAATAATGGCTAGCTCCAGCCTTCCAAGATTCTTCTGTTTTGACTTTGGTTCTTATGAGGGACGAAGCCAGCGACGCGGCTACCGCCGCTACCTCCTTCCTGCGATGCGACGCTGTCCCCTCCTTCTTGCGCGGCCACCTTCTCCGTCTTCGGTGACCTTCCCTTCTCTCCGGAAGCACAGCTGAAGTTTTAGTATCATGTCACCATCAATCTAAATGTCTGTGATGTTTGCAAAGCATGTAACATGTCTTGGCATGAGTTTTTGAGGTTCTGAAGATGACCGTTGACGTGCTCTCGCTCGCGCTCCCCGCTCCTGAGGCTCATGGTGTGTGCGGGCCCAAGGGTGGCCTCGCGCCGGACCAGCCTCGCCTCAACCCTCCCCTGGCCAGTGGCGGCGGGTGGAGGTAGCTCGCGGTTCTGGGTGCTGGGAGAAGACAGCTCCACCGAGGACGATGAGGACCCCCCGATCCCAGAGGCGGGGGAGGGGGGCGGGTCGCCCAGATCTTCCCCGGAGCGGGCCACGCTGGGCGATTTCCTCGAGCCTGCTTGGCAGCTGGTGTCCCGGCGCGCGTCGACAGGGGCGTGGAAAAGGAACAAGTTTGCGTCGGGTGGCCGTGGTCCACGGCGGTGCCAGATCGCTCGCTGTGAGATGCCGCCGGTGCGGGTGGTCCCCTGCTCGAGCGGCAGGGCCCTGGTCGGTGCCTCCCAACCTCAAGGGGCGAGCCCTAGGGGCGTGGGGACGACGGAGTGTGACCGGGGAAGCCGTCCAGAGGGAGCCGGTGGCTCCCACGCTGTCGCCGGCGGCGGAAGTGCCGGGCTCGGCCTCCTCGGTGGTGGAGGAATCTGGGGTCTAGGCCAAGTTGGCGGGCCAGACCGTGTCGTTGGGCCCATCTTGCGACCCAGAGCGGGCCACGTCGGTGGCAGGGGAGTCGTTTGGGTCTGGGGCGGTTCGTAATGGCCCTTTCTCAAAAGGGCAGGCCTTTTCCTCTGGCCCACCAATGCGGCCCAACAGGGTGACGGGGTCACTACTTAAGTGGTTCTGGGTCCCTAAGGGAACCCTAGATATCACTCTCTCCCACCCCGCCCCCATCTTAGAAGTGAGCGAGTGGTTCTGCCGCACCAGATCCTCAGCCTCGATCCCTCGCTGCATCTTCTCCCCTCCCCCCTGCTCCGACGAGCCCTGCGATGGACCTCGGCCGTGGGAGCTCGAGCAAGAGGTCATGGGAGGAGTTCGAGGCGGAGGAAGGCCGCCGCATTGAGAGGGAGTTGCGGCAAAGGCTAGAGTTTGAGGAAGACCAGAGGCAGCGCAGGGCCAGATCCAGGGATTGGGAACATGACCGTGACCGTGCGCCAGAGTGGCAACAGGATGACTCTCGCCGTCTTGAGGACGAGGCAAGATTCAATGCGGGGCCTTCCATCCCACATGGCCAAGATTGGCAGAAGCGTAAGAAGGTTGGGGTGAAAAAGTTCAGCGCAACGGCGCGGGCCAAGGCTGGAACTCAGGGCCAGGCAACAGCAACCTCCAAGGTCCCTTCCTCGTCACAGTTGGAGGCGGGGGAGACCGCGTCGGGGGGAAGGAAAGGCATGCATCACGTGCTTCAACTGCTCCCGGGAGGGCCACTACCAATCCGGCTATTCCTTCAAGGCCAGATGCGCGGTCTGCAAGATGGAGGGGCACACCACGGGTATGTGCCCCATGGCCAGCAAAGGAGCTGCCACTTACCCTCCGCCTCCGCCCTAGCCGGTGGTGCCTCAGGCCACTGTTCCCTCATTCCAATGGTACGGCTTTGCGGTGGACGGGGCTGGTTTTCACTGCCTAGAAGTGGAAGATTTTGCCTTCCTGGTGGGGGCGGAGAGACAGAGCTTCGCGGCCTCGGTGATTGCTGCAGACAACACGCTCTCATGTGATCTGCTAACCAGCGATTTGAAGGAACTGTCGAGGACAACTAGGACTAGCAGGCGCGGCGGCTCTCCGATACAGACTTTGTGGTGAGCTTCCCGACAAAGGAGAGCCTCACCCTGTGCAAAAACCTCTACAAGAACGCGGGTGGGATCAGGCTCCCGGTCAGTAGAGTAGCGGTGCTGTTTGCCGAGGCGCGTGTGAATCCACAGGCATGTCGGTCCCTCTCCAAAGTGTGGGTTAAGCTTACTGATGTCCCAGATTGTCTGAGGAATGCTGAATTCTTGATGGAAGGAACTAAGATGATTGGAAGGCCACGCCTCATGGATGAGGATTCTCTTGCGTGCATAGAAGGCCCGGTCCATATGTTGTTTCACTCGCATGCCCCTAATAAGCTCCCCAAGCGGATAGTCTTGTTCGTCAACGCAGAAGGTTTTCAAATCGGGGTGGAGGTGGAATTTTCCTAGGATACGGGGAAGAAGACGATCCCGTCGGATGAACCCAGTAACAAGAAGGACGAGGAGGAGGAGGAACAAACTGAATACTTGAGTCCCTCCGTGGATCGTCACTAGAAGCGGATGGGAGGCCAGGACAAGTCCAAGGACAAGGGAGTGGTGTCGGGCGCTCCCAGCAAGCTAGGGAACGGGGTGGGGGTGAATTTGGCCGCCCAACGCCGGTGGTGCCCAACCCACCTGCCCCGAAACCGTTACCCCCCTCTGTCCTAGATCCCCATTGCCAAATCGTCTGTGGGCAGTAGCAGTGTGCCGGTCCCTTCCTTGATCGATCATTCGGCGTCCAAACCGGCATCGGCCCCGCCAAGATCAAAGTTGTAACCTATTCCGTTCAATCAGTATGGGTCCAACCTCCCTTCCTCAGAGCTATTTGTCAACACCCGGATTTTTTATCCCAGATGCCTGTTATGCCATACATCGCAATCCCAGGATTACCATTTTTTCTAGACATAACAGATTGGATATCACAGTACATCATCCATTACAACCCATAATAAGGTCTTACACGAATAAAGGATCTCATGATCCAGTCTTAATACAACAATCAGCGGAATAAATAATAAGCGTAGCGGTGGGGTCCATCTTCAGAGTCACAGGCAATGCTGACGATGGAAAATAGTCCTAGTTATCATAGCCGTCCTGCTGTCCTTCATCTTGGTAGTCTCCTTCATAGTCTGGCCATAGTAATAGCCAGGGACAAAAGCCATGAGTACTCTTTAAGTACTCGCAAACTATCACTAACAAGTAAGGTAGTTCTAGTGGGAAATGCTAACTCTAGGTTTATTTGTAAAGTTAAGTTTGAAACCTGAGCTGAGTGCAGAAACAAAGAAAGATAAAATAAAGTTCTAGAATCACTTAAGTTGGGAAGCTAGTGTCGTAGTCAAGTCAAGATTCATCATTCATATCATAAGTCATTTTAAAAACATCTGACAACGGAACAGTATGGCCACTCCAACTGTCCATCACCGCGGACGTGGCTATTCGAATAGTTTGACACTCTGCAGAGGTGGTACACTTTCACCACAAGATTCGATACATCTATCAGGGATAACCCTGAATCATCATACTTAGTATGCATATAATCAAACATAACCTTTCCTTTACACACCCTAGTATAAGCACCCCTCCTATGAGCATGGCCTCCCAACCATGACCATCTGTCATCTTGGGCACTGCATAGGTGGACAACATTGAGAGGTAGCCTCATCTCAAACTTCTCCCGTGAGGGAACTAATACTAATGCATATAAACTTCCGGCTAAGCCTTACCCAATTCAGGTATTGTGGTTGTACGGTAAAATTGGAACGGTATCGCATCCGAACCCAACCATCAGTTTTGTAAAAGGGCTAAGGCTCATGCCTCAACATTTTCATCATCCTAAACCATTTGTGTTTCTCAACACATGTCAAAACATCTCAATAGAATGACTCATCATTCAAAGGTTTTCACAATTCATTTTCACCAAGTATTCTCGTCTAAAGTGACTCAAGTTTCAGTTTAGCTCTAAATTACTAAGTTAAGAGTGTTCACTAAGGTGGGATGCTAATGTCAATCTCATGCCATAGAATGACATCTAAGTTTATCTAGATAGGTCAAGTTTTATACTTTTTATGCTACCTTCAAACAAGTAAAGGACTTTGGTAAAGTAAAGAAAGTAAAGCTTGTAAATAAAATTTGGAGTAGGTGTAAGTAAAAGGGCATAACCAAAGCATGCCTAATGCATTTACTTGGGTTATCTAGTTTGCAAGGTCTAGCTTGCATTGTTAATGATGGCTTGCTAAGTATAATACTTGCAAGTGTTAGCTTGCTCAGTTTACTTGAAGTGCTAGGCTTGCCTTGTGTAGTGAAGTGGATGAAGTTTTCTTCCTCCTCCTCTTGGTAGAACTCCTCCTCCTCGAAAGCTTGGTCGGTACTATCGTCTATAAATACAGACGGGATACACAATCACCAAACAAAGCTTAACTAGGCTACTTAGCATACTAAGGCACACATTTGATGATCTATTATCATCACAAGGTTTAATTAACTAGTTTCATTCTTTTTATTTGAGAAAAGTAATTTCTACTCATTGAAATTACCTAAGATTTAATATTCTCCAATTAAAATATGGGATCATGTGGACACATGTCATCACCACATATTCTAACATAAGGGAATGTGATTTAAATGTTGTGTCACATTTTAATAAGTTTAAGTTGAATATTTAATGATTTAAAGTGACTAGAAATGCCTATATAGCATTATTTTGGTACTATTCCAAAGTCACTACATGCAAACTTTAATATTATTACATATCCAGATAGGTATGGTTAAATGTGATTTTTGAGAGTTGGAATTAACTCAAAAGTTATTATGGTTGAATTTAGAAAAATGTTTGAATGTGCAAATGTTTTTGTCTTGTTATTTTTACTAGGAGAGATCTCTAAATCTACATGATTTAAATCCAAGGGGCTTGGATAGATATTTTCATTACCTTTCCAACAAAATTGGAATCCCTCCATTTGGATTTGTAAAACTCTTTGAATTGATTTTTGAACTAAGGGACATAATTGATTTTAAGTCTGAATAGAAAAACCTAATTTGAATTAACTGGGTCAGAGCGGGAAATTAAATGGGCAGGCCCAGTAACGCTCAGTGGCGCAGAGGGAGACTGACAGGATGGTCCCGCATATCAGCGGCACTTAAAACCCGAAGCGGTACGGGACGATCTGGGCGCTACGATTAGAACATAGATCAACGGTCCACAGTCGTCGTCGACGACGGACTTGTCGCCAGCAAAACCGAACCCTAAACGGCTGGTGGGGGTCTACTAGGGACGTACCAAGGCTCTAGCTAGTGCAGCGAGGCGAGCGAACGAACTGTACAATGACGGCGAGCTCAGGCGAAGGCACGGCAGGGGCTGAGGTGGAGGAAATCGACTACAACTTCTCCTCCTCTGCAGCGGCTGCCTCTGGTGGAATTCCGGTGATGTGCTGCTCGAGCGGCTCCAGCGAGAGAGGGGAAATGGTTAGTGGAGAGAGGGGAGTGAGATGGTGTGAAGAAATGGTGCTGGGGTGGCCTCCTTATATAGGCTCGACGAGGGGACCGACGGGTGTGGGCTGGCATCTCCGGCGAGGGCGGTACAGAGGGCTACCGGCATCGGCGAGGTAGGCGGACGGTGGGCGGTCTGCTGGCGGTCAGCTACAGTGCAATGGCGCGACTAGGGGCGGTGCCTAACGGTCGGGGGATTCACGCGCTCTGGGAGACAGAGGCGGTGCTCGACGGTGATCATGGCGACTGTGGGTCGCACGGCGGTGCACGGCCATGTCTGGCGGGTTGCTGGGTTCAAGGCGGAGCGGCGTGTGCAATTTGGTGTCGAGGCACGGTCTGTGGCGTGCTGGCGGCGATCGCGCTCTGGCGCGCTCTGGCTACGCACAGAGAGAAAGGGCGGTGAGGCTGTGGGGTGGTCTAGGGGCTATCTGCGGCCGTAGGGTGAACTGTGGGCGGCGGTGAGGTGGCGCCTTGCTTCCTGGAGCGGCGGAGAAGGGCTGGTGGTCGCCTGCGAGCTGCCATGCTCGACCAGCGAGCATGGCATCGAGGTGGCGTGGAACTGTTGCCCTAGGCCATTGGGTAGGTCTTTGATGGCTTGGTTGGGTCTGGGGAGACAAAGGACTTGAATTGGGTTCAAATGGCTCGACCAAATTTGATCAAAAACAGTATAAGTTAGGCCATTTTGATTCTGCTCACAATGTGTTCGATCAAATGGCCGCATGAGAGAAAGTTTTGAATTTTTGAAAGATTTTTGGTGGAGTGATGTAACTTATGCTTGAGCATCTAGGTGTTCTTGGGATTTTGAAATGGAGTTCATTTGAGTGGTTTTTGAATTAGTGTGATCTTGATACATACACTAGATTCAATTTTCAAATGTCATTTAAAATTATATTTTGAATGTTTTTGGGAGATCACAAAGTGGGCCTTGGCACATCACTACTTGTACTAGCAAGGGGTGCAAAGAACCACAATTATCTCTGTTGGCATTTGAGTCCTAGGAACACTCAAGTGTCCTAGTTAGCTAAAATGGCACAAATGACCATTTCCTTATTTTATTCTTTTTGATTTCTTTTTCTTTGGGATTTGTTTGGGAATGATCTAGATGATGTGTAATTCACCTTAGAATCATTTTAAAACCAATGGATCACTCAAACATGGCAATTCAAATCAACTCCTAATTTAAATGCACACATATCAATGCTTAACTATTTTAAATAGAAAAAGGTTTTGTTAACCCTGAATTGGGTAGATTTGATCTTGGTTAACTTTGGATTAAGTTTTGGGATGTTACATTGTTTGAGGGGAAGCACCTTTCCCCCGTCACTGTCTCCCCCAAGGCAGCCCCTCCTGCAGTGGTGGAAGTCGCCTCTGACTCATCGTGGGGCCTCTCTCCCATCGGGTCGCCGCCGTCCCCCAACGTGCTCAAGCGCAACAAGCTTTCTAAGGAGGACAGGGAGGAGATTGGCTGGGTTAGTCCTAAGGACTAGGAGTTTGACAATGAAACCCTCGCGGAAAAGATCAACAAGCTGAAGAAGAAGCAGGATGGGGAGGTGGAGAATCCCCCAGCAAAGTCCAAGAAGGCCCTGCCTGATCTGACCAAGGAGATCTCGGGGGTGGCCAAGGTGGCTAAGGCGATACGCTCTATCCCAATCTCGTCGCTGGCCACGAGTTCAAGGCGCAGCGCTCGCTGCGTGGGATGGGACGCGAAGCCAGTGGCGGCCAAGGCTGCCCGCAGAGCTGTTTCCCCAACTACAGGTACTCAACCCCCCCCCCCCCCCACTAGTCCTCAATCGCATGCTTTTCTAGCTTTTCCCTCGATGTCCGATGCACATTTGTTGGGTCTTGTTCGGGACTATGGTTTGGCGGTTGATCCACTAGTTTCTTCTCCCTCCTCTCTCATTTCCTTGGTCCGGGCTAAAGAGGAAGCTCAAGCCCTTCTAACTAAGGCAGCTCTGGTAGCAAAGGAGAAGACTACAGAGGCCCCCCTTGAGGCTCAGTGTGAGCCTCAGCCCATTGCTCAAACCTCCGGCTGGGAACTGTCGGTTTCTGGGCAGGAACAGATGGTGGGGGATCCAGAGCGGATCCTCATCGCAGACTTGCAGAAGGAGAACAAAAAGAGAAAGAAGAGATTCCTAGACTTGGGGCCTAGAGAGAATCTCCGATCTACCCCAGCTCGACAAGCATGAGCTTCCTCGGGATCTCAATGTTGACGGCTTTTGGGTGGAATCTGCGGGGATTTGGGGGCAAAGACAGAAGCCCCTAGATCCAAGACTTCGGGAAAAAGGTCAAGCTCGATATCATCTTCCTCTAGGAGACCATGAGGCAGGATTTTAGAGATCGTGAGCTGCAGAATCTGGTCAACAGGGACGTTTTCCATTGGCATTGGCATCCGGCTGAGGGGCATTCTGGCGGGATGCTTCTTCGCTGTAGGGACGATAGCTTCGAGGTAGGTGGGATTGACCAGGGCGATCATTTTCTTAGTGCCCTCCTCCTCCATCGTGAATCTAAGTTAAAGTTCGAGTTCATTGGAGTGTACGGGCCGACTGACCATGCGAGGTCAGCAGCGTTTCTGGTGGAGCTTGAGGACAAAATTAGTAGGGGATCTCATCCAATGGTGGTGATGGGCGATTTCAACCTGCTTCAAGGCCAGCAAGACCAAAATAACGGGAACATCAACTGACCCCTTGTCAATCTATTCAATGACTGTATTGTGCGTCTAGCCCTGAGGGAGATCGCTAGGTCTGGAGCTACCTTCACCTGGTCCAATAAACAATGGAACCCAGTCCGATGTGTGCTCGATAGGGTGCTGGTGTCCCCGGACTGGGAGACCCTATTCCCCTTGGTTTCCCTCAAGGCAGAAACTAGCATTGGCTCGGACCATGCCTCCTTTTGCTGTCCACCGGTGAAACCCTTAAAAGGAAAGGGAGTCGTTTCTTCTTTGAAACCGGTTGGTTTGAGCTCGAGGGGTTTCGCCCTCTTGTGCGCTCCTGGTGGGCTCTCATTGCTGCTTCCTAGGCGCGGTGTCGTGGCCCCATTGACTGCTGGCAGGAGCTGGAATCGGGGTTGCGATAGAGACTTTGAGGTTGGAGCGCTAACATTGGTAGACTGGGTTGTGGCCGAAAGGCCAATCTTCTGCGGCAAATTCAGGCGCTAGATAGTGAGATGACAACACCGGGCTCCTCGAGGATGAGTGGGCGATGCGGTACTTTCCGGAGGACCAGTTGGTCCAGGCCCTGAGAGCGGAGGAGGAGTACTGGTGTCAGCGGGGGAGACAGAACTGGATACTTAAAGGGGACACCAACACCAAGTACTTCCACGCCATGGCGAATGGTAGACGCAGGAAGTGCGCGATCTCAACCCTTATGACTGACCAGGGCACTATCTCAGATAGTGTGGGTATCCAGCGACATATCTATGAGTTTTACATGGCGCTGATGGGCTCGGAGGAGCCGAAACCTCTCTTGCTGGGGGAGTCTGCGTGGCCCCCTGAGTGCATGCTCTCGAATCATGAGAACAATAGCATGATGCGCACCTTTTTTATGGAGGAGCTGGAAGAGGTGCTGAAAGACACCAAAACGGACACGGCGCCTGGCCCTGATGGTTTCCCGGTGGCTTTCTTCAAGCAATTTTGGCCACGGCTTGGGCCGTTGGTGTTAAAGATTTTAAACTGCTTTGTCCTAGGCACGGTTGATGTCTGCAGGCTGAATTTTGGGATCCTGTCCCTCATCCCTAAGGTGCCGGGGGTGGACTCGATCAAGCAGTTCAGGCCAATTGCTTTGATCAACGTGCTTTTTAAGCTGTTCGCCAAGGCTTTTGCGTCCAGACTATCCCCAATTGCCCACAGGATCATCGCTCCCTCGCAGACGGCCTTTATCAAGGGCAGGTTCATCCATGATGGTGCGTTAGCTCTCCATGAGATCATTCACGAGCTGAAATCCAAGAACCTACCTGATGGTTCTCCTCAAGCTGGATTTTGAGAAATCTTATGACCGCGTTAGTTGGAAGTTCCTAAGGGAGGTGCTCCTCCGTAAGGGCTGCAAAGGGGGCTTGGTGCATCGTATTATGCAGCTGGTGTGCGGGGGTCAAACCGCAATCTCGATCAACGGGGAGATTGGCCCCTTTTTCCACAACAAGAGGGGAGTGAAGAAAGGGGATCCTCTCGCCCCTTTGTTGTTTGATCTTATGGCGGATGCCCTGGACCTCATCTTAGGCAAGGCAAAGGGGGCGGGACACATATGTGGGGTGGTCCCACACCTGATTCCTGGAGGGGTCACGCACCTCCAATACGGGGATGACACGATGATTATGATCCAGAACTCTGAGACGGCTATTGTTAACCTCAAGTTCATTCTCATATGTTTCAAGCTATTATCGGGTATGAAGATTAACTACCACAAGAGCGAAGTTATTGTTTTGGGTGGGGATCAGGACGAACAAGCCAGAATTGCCAATCTGCTCAACTATCAGCAAGGGAGTTTCCCCTTCACCTACTTGGGCTTCTCCATGGCGGACCGCAAGCTAACCGCCAAGGATGTCCAACCCCTGGTGGCGTTGGTGGGTAGAAGGGTTGAGCCCTGGCAGGGACGCTTCATGTCCTCCGCAGCCTGGTTGACATTGATTAACGCCTGCCTTTCCAGCCTGCCTACCTATGTGATGGGTTTATTCCTCCTGACAGATGGTACTCATGATGGTTTCGATTCGCACCGAGGTAGATTCTTCTGGGAGGGTCAAGGAAATAAAAGGAAGTACCACATGGTCAGCTCGAAGGACATTTGTACGCCCAGGTCACAGGGGGGCTGGGGGTGACCAACACGAAGCGCATGAACATTGCCCTAATGCTGAAGTGGGTATGGTGCATGTTCTCTACTAAGGATGACAAGCTTCTCTAGTTACAGCTCCTGAAATCCAAGTACAAGGTTGCTGATCTTTTTGACTTCAGTGCTGCGGGGGGATCCCAGTTCTAGCACATCATCCATAAAATAAAAGACCTGTTTAAGCTAGGGGCCAGATTCAAGCTTGGCAGTAGATCCAGGGTTCGTTCCTGGACTGAATTATGGATTGGGCCTGAGATTCTGAGTGAGAGATATCCGCGGCTTTTTGACATCTCAGCTGACCCTACCCTCTCAGTGGGAAAGGCAGCTGAGGGGACGATCTGGAACTTGCAGTTTAGAAGATCGTTTGGGCCGGAGGAGCTGGACCAGTGGCACTCCTTGATGCGTGAGATTGAGCAGGTCAGCCTCCCTGAGGAGCATGATAGTGTTAGTTGGGATTTGGACAGTTCAGGCATCTTTTCAACCAGCTCCGTGTACCAGGAGCTTTCCAAAGGGCCCCAGGTGCTAGTGATGAACAGCATCTGGAAGCTGCGGCTCCCTCTGAAATTCAAAATTTTCGTCTGGCAGCTTCTACGTGGAAGACTCCCCTCTAACGACCAGATCCTGAAGAGATAGGGGTCGTCTCTGGGTCTTTGCGTGCTGTGCGGTGAGCCAGAGGATGTCGAGCACATCTTTTACCTTTGTGGCCTGGAAAAGTTTGCTTGGAGCGGAACCCACTCGAGGTTTGGCTCTTCCTAGGACCCCTCATCCAGAACGCAGTGGTGCGAGATTGTCGACGGGTTCCACGGAAAAATCAGGGGCACTCTATGGATGTTCTTTACTACTCAATGTTGGACCATTTGGACCACCCAAAATGAATTCACGATCGAATCTAAATTTCCGCGGCAACCAGCTGACATTGTATTTAAAACTATTTTGATTTTGCAGCAGTGGAGATCTCTTGACAACCCCAAGGCGTTTCTCTTCCTAGAGGAGCTGCTCGCACTTCTGCGGAAGCTGTTCGTTGAGACCCACACCACCATCTCCCCTGCGCCAGAAGCCTAGCTCCTCTTCCCTTGGCGTTGGTGTCTCTGTGACAGTCGTGACCTGCTAGTGTAGCGGTTTTTGTGGTACTTTTTGTGGTGCAAATTTTGCCGTCGGGCATGGTCTGTAAGCTGCGTATGCAGCAACCCTATACTCGTATTTGCTCGCTACCTCTTGTGGGGGCTTTATTAATTTAAAGTCGGGAACGTGGTGCCTTCAATCTAAAAAGAAACTTTGGTTCTTATGGATTGGTACTGATAGATCAAGTTGCAAAATAAACCGCCCCTAAAATCCCGACAACTCCCTCCATAGTGAGCATATCATGCCCTACTTCCTTCAGCTCCCTCCATAGTGAGCATCACTGCCTTCCAAGCATTCTCAGGAGGCCTCTCCGGGGGGAATGTTCGTCTGCGGTACCAAAGTTGGCAGGCCAGCGCATGGCGGTACCTAAGTTGCCTGAAATTACCGTGTTTCGAAAAGTTGGGCCGCCAACTACCGAGAGGGGCCATTTTGATGCAAACTCGTCTCACCCCTACCAAATCCAAACATGCCGTGAAACTGCCCCGTAAAGTAGACGGTCGGGACCCTCATGTCAGTAATATTTCCGTGACGCGAGCGCCAACGTGGCAACCACATAGGCGAAACGAGATACTAAAGGAGGATCGTGCGTTGACCAAATTCATAAATCCACCCCCTGCCTCCTTTCGCATGAACCCTAGCACCGGCGGCGTCGAAATCCCCTCTCCAACCAGAATGATCTCGTCGGGCATTTGACTTCTGGCGCCAAGTTGCTACGCCTACTCGCTGCTACCGAGCTCTAATGCCGAATGCCGTGCCAGCCATTGCGGCGATCTAGCCCGCCTCTACCGCCGACGAGCTGAGCAGCGCGGAGGATGGCAGATCCATTTGCCGAGGAAGAAGTACTTCTGGCTAATTTCGGGTGAGCTACTCTTCTCTTTGCTATTCGCACTACCTATAACTACTAGCTGGCTATTGGCATTACAGAGATATATTAAACATAGAATTGTTTGCTAGCACGACGCTGACAAACAATTCTTATCTTTTTTCTCCAATTTTTTGTCAACTAGGATCTCCGCTGAACCCAGCTACACGGTTCTGGTGAGCATCTGCGGCCACCTCATTAAATTAGCACATGGGAAGAGCACGTGGAAAGAGGCTCAGAGTCTGAAGATGGAAGTGGCGCCTGTGTAGTTATGCACTATCCCTGGTTTGGTTGTTGCTGTGCGTGAACTTGCTAAAATGAGGCTAGAGCAGACTGCACGGTTCAGCCTCGTTGATGAACGAGGCTTCAGGGTTCCTATAGCGTGTGACAGTCAGCTAATTGGGTTGATGAAACAGCATGTTAGGCTTCGCGTGGTTATGCTGGTGTGTAACATAGTGGATGAGGAAGCTCCTGCTACTGGGAGTCACCCAGCTATTATTGGACAGGGAGGTCTAACTCGAACCCCTGCTGTTGTTGAGCAAAATGTGGTTCCTCGTCCGCGACATGCTTCTGTCAGGCAACCTCCTCATAGGAGTCCCCGTATTGCCATTGTGGAAAACTTTGCTCTGGAATCTGCTGGTACTGGTCGTCCCCGTCCCCGTGCCCATGTTGCTGCGGCTGCTGATCACCCAATCCATGCCGCTGTTGAGCAAACTAAGGCGTCCGGAGGCTGCCCCGCTGTTGTTGCCAAGACCGTCGCCTTGTGTGCTGCTCCTCCTCGAAACCGTCCTCAAGTTGTGCGAACCCGTGCTCTGGAATCTGCTGGTACTGGTCGTCCTCGTGTTGTTGTTGATCTGGACGCTGTTGACCCAATCCCTGCCGCTGTTGAGCAAACTAAGGCTTCCAGTGGCTGCCCCACTGTTGTTGCAAATACTGAACCATTCTCTCCTCCTCGAACCCGTGCTCGGGTTCAGCGAGCTGCTGGTCTGAAGCCGTGCTCTCGAAACACTTTTGTTGTGGGAACTGGTCCTGATCGTCGAGGTGGCATGGCAGCAGCTGATCCTATTGTGGCTGCCGTTAGAAGGGGCCCTGCCTGTCCACCATGTAATGTAGCTCCTGCTACTAAGGTCCCTCGCCTTGCTCCTGGTCATGGTACTTCCACCGAGGTTGATCCAGCTAACGATGACGCTGGTGATGGCGGCGGTGGCATTCGGGCTGGGTCTGATGGTGCCGCTCCATCTCTCGAACCTCTCGGAGGTTTCTATCCTGAAGAACCTGATGATGGCAAAGTAATCGTTCGTATTGGTGTCACGGATTATACTGCAAAATTAGATGATGGCACAGAAAAATTCTATGACGAGTTTGATGTAATCCTTGGTAGATATGACCCTGAAGTGGTAGAGTTATCTGACCTGATGGCATCGTTACATGTGAAGGTGCTGTGGGGGTCCTCCCAGGAAGCACGTTTGTTATATTTTGGTTACAGGAGCAAAAAGGCTATCGAAGTGAAAGATATCAAGGATTTAGTCGTACCATTTACAAGGAAACATTATTGAGGTGAAGTTTACTTCCACTTGGTAGTGCTCACGGTTGGAGAGGAATTAGAACTCGACAATAGGGATGATGGAATTTTAGAAGGCATGCATGACCTGATCCATGGCATCACTAGGGTTGGTGCGACTGAGGGTGGCTTCGAACAGAGGAGAGTCTTACAGAGGAGCGTCATAAAGAGGAGCAGGAAGAGCATCCCTAGAAAGGGCACCCCGAAGTGGAACGTCACCAAGGAGACCACGCTAGAGAAGAGGACGCCCAAGAGTCGCACGACAAAAGGCACCACGTCGCAGAGTACACCCCTGAGATCCAGTTAAAATGCCACACCGAACGGTAGTAGCAAAAACGCTAAGAGGGCTAGCACGGTGGTGAACCACTCCCAGGAGTGGTAGCAAAGAGGCGAAGATGGGCAGCACAGAGGCTACCACACCCAGTGGGAGCAGAAAAAACACTAATTTGGAGCAGAACACGCCGCTGTTAGGGAATTATGCCAGCACGAAGGAGAACACGCCCAATAGTAGCAGCAAAAGGGCTAATTTAGAGCGGAACACGCCGCTGAGGTCAGGCAATAATGCCAGCACAAAGGAGAAGACGCCCAATAGTAGCAGCAAAAGGGCTAATTTGGAGCGGAACACGCCACTGGGGTCAGGCAATAATGCCAGCACAAAGGAGAACACGCCCAATAGTACCAGCAAAAGGGCTAATTTGAAGAAGAACAAGCCGCAGAGGTTAGGCAATAATGCCAGCACCCTGGAGCCAACACCCGTGAGGGGAGGCAGTAAGGAGATCACACCCAAGAGCGGCAGCAAAAGGCCTAGTTCGATGGGGAATGGAACGCGGATGTCAAGCCCTACTGATACCATCAGGAAAGATTACATCAGGAAGGACGATGTACACAGGAAGAACAAGAGGGTTTTGTACACTCAAGATGAAATTGATTCTGACTGTTGTTTGTCCACTAGAGTACCTGGG
This sequence comes from Avena eriantha, assembly GCA_910589775.1. Lineage (NCBI taxonomy): Eukaryota > Viridiplantae > Streptophyta > Magnoliopsida > Poales > Poaceae > Avena > Avena eriantha. The sequence continues at coordinate 186,099,005 of OU342741.1, read as the reverse complement.
ATGCGTGCAAATGTAAGACCACCCCATGTGGTTGCAGCAGAACCAACCGAGTATCTTGGAGAAAACAGAGTTGCCGGTGAGGTGGACTGGGGCAATGTTCCTTTCCATCCGGGTGGAGACGATGGTGCAGCCCCACCCATGGGAGTCAATATGATGTGTGCAGTACTAGGCATTAGAGACGATGGCGAAGATTCTAAATCAGATGAAGAAGCAGGCACTGTAGAGGATCAAGAATCTGGTGATGATGAAATAGACGAGGAACTTAACGATGAGGCTGGTATTCCAGTCGATGATTTGGGTGTTGAAATAGAAGAAATGAAACATGACCACGAGTATCCTATAATTTCGGTCGGCACCGAGTTCAGGAGCATGCATGAGTTCAGGATGTCGTTCCGGCATTTTTGTATCAAGGGGGAGTTCGATGTTTATCGACTGAAGAACTCTTCCGAGAGGTATGAGTCCGTTTGCAAGTTAACGTGGATGAATGGACGGGCCGAGCTACATTGTCCATGGAGGATCACAGCAAGATCCTTACCTGCGTCGACTGCAATTAGGGTATTGGGGCAATGAATGCAGCAAACCATTAGAACTCTCTCTCTCTCTCTCTCTCTCTCTCTCTCTCTCTCTCTCTTTTCACTCTATAACTACAATTGATGTGCGATATCTTTCTAGCAACTAGTCGACTCCGCTTATCTTTTAAATGAATCTGTGTTGCAGGTGAACAGAATGGGCCCTGCACACATGTGTCTGACAGGAAGCAAACTGAAATCCTCAATGGCTGATACGGAGTGGGTGGCTATGCAATCTATGTCCATACTAAAGGATAATCCTAAGGAGACCGCGAAGAATATTCAGACTAGCCTCGGTTCTAAATACAACATTGTCCTTCCGTATTACATGGTTTGGAAAGGTAAAGAGAAAGCTCTGGGGATCTTGCACGGGGATTGGACCAATAGCTTAAGGATGTTGTACAAATTCAAGGCGGAGGTACAAGCTAGGTGTCCGGGGAGTGTTGTGGAGATTGACACCAAATTAGAAGGTGGTAAAATATATTTCAAAAGATTTTTCATGGCGCTTAAACCTTGCATCGATGGATTCAAGGGCGGCTGTAGGCCGTATCTGAGTGTAGACAACACTGTCCTAACTGGTAAATGGAAAGGCTGCATGCCATCTGCCACAGCACTTGATGGTCACAACTGGATGTTCCCAGTGGCATTCGGGCTGTTTGAAACAGAAACGGAGGAAAACTGGGTCTGGTTTATGAGGCAGCTCAAGAGATCAATAGGCCACATGGATCCATTGGCTATATCCACGGATGCATGCAAAGGGCTGACGAATGCAGTGAATGAGGTGTTCCCGCGAGCTGAAGGTAGAGAATGCCATGCCCATATGATGTTCAACTTGTACTCACACTACACAGGCAACGTATTTTGTTACATGTTTCCTGCTGCTAGAGTTTACAAACCTAGTAGCAGCAATTATTTCATGAGCAAGATTTTTGCTGAAGCCCCTGAACTTCCAGAGTACTTAGCCATCCATCATTCCTAGCTATGGAAGAGGAGTCAATTCAACCCTGACATCAATGTTGATTACATAAACAACAACCTTGCAGAATGCCTCAATAACTGGGTGAAGGACATAAAAGTGAGTCATGTTCATATCTTGATGGACAACATACGTGGTATGATCATGAAGCTGTTAAATATAAGGAGAGAGCTCGGTAGTTGACTTAGAGGACATATGCTACCGCTAGTTGTACAACAACTGCACAACAGAAGCCGAGGACTTGCTCATCTTAAGGTTCTCCCATTAACCAACATAAGCTGTGAGGTGGTCGATATGTCCAAGAGTGGCAAAAGGGATGTTGTGAACATCCAGCTGCGAGAATGCACCTGCTTAGAGTGGCAGCATACCGGGAAACCTTGCGACCACGCCTTGGCCTTCTTGGTGAAGAAAAGAACTCTACCACATTTTGATCAGTATTTGTCAGACTACTACTCTATGGAAAAGTTCAGAGCTGCGTACGCTGGATCGATCGAGCCATGTACAGACCCATCTCAGTGGCCTCAAGTCCAACTGTCTTTCGAGCTTTGCCAGCCAGTTACAAAAAGGGGCAGAGGAAGACCCCAGGTGAATAGGTTTAAGAATTTTCTCGAGAAGAAGGGTTCGGCTTTCTGTGCTACAAAGAAGGGCAAAAACAGATGCAAGACCTGCCATCTTATAGGCCATAGCGTAGCTAGATGTCCCCTTAATGCTCCCAAATGTAGGTATGAGATGGTACATTCACACAAAAAAATTGTTTATAGTCTGTAGATATAAGGTAGTAATCCATGTACTGTTTTTTTACAGGAAGCGCAAGGTAAGAAACAAGAAAGCCGACTCAGTGATTTTGCTACGGGAAGAAAACCAAAACGAGTGGAGTGGTGATGCCGGACAAGATTCTGGTGCTGATTAGCCTGACTTCCCTCGGCCCGGAGATGCAGGGTACGTGAAGGTAAGAAAATTGGCACCCAGGAAGAGGAAGAAGGCAGGAGATGAAGAAGCCGGTGGCCGTGAAGGAAAGAGGAAGAAAGTTGGCACCCAAGCAGAGAAAGAGGGCTAGCAGTGTAGCAGTCTAATGATGTATTGAACTTGAACCTATATATGTAGTTCGGTTAAACTCTGGAGCTGTGTGCGTGGAACTTGTCGGGCGAAGCAATCTGCCTCGCGTACTAGTGGTTGACTCGTACTAGTGGTTGACTCTAGTGTGTTTGTGGAAAGAACACACATGCAATGACTCTAGTGGTTGATCCATGTGTGGTTTGTGAAAAGAACACACATGCAATGACTCTAGTGTTGGTTTTAGTATAAGAACACACGTGCAATGACTCTAGTGGTGGATCCATGTGTGGTTTGTGGAAATAACACATATGCAATGACTCTAGTGGTTGATCCATGTGTGGTTTGCGGAAATAACACACATGCAATGACTGTAATGGGTCCACATGTGGTTTGTGGAAAGAACACACATGCAATGACCACTGGTTGATCCATAAGTAGTTTGTGGAAAAGAACACACATGCAATGAGTCTAGTGGATCCATGTGTGGTTTGTGGAAAAGAACACACATGCAATGACTCTAGTGCTGGTTTGTGGGTTCAGTATAAGAACAAAGATGCAATGACTCTAGTGGTTGATCCATGTGTGGTTTGTGGAAAGAACATACATGCAATGACTCTGATTGATCCATATGTCGTTTGTGGAAAGAACACACATGCAATGACCACTGGTGGATCAATGTGTGGTTTGTGGGAAAGAACACACATGCATTGACTCTGGTGCTGGTTTGTGGTTTTAGTATAAGAACAAACATGCAATGACTCTAGCGGTTGATCCATGTGTGGTTTGTGAAAGAACACACATGCAATGACCACTGGTTGATCCATAAGTTGTTTGTGGAAAAGAAGACACATGCAATGAGTCTAGTGGATCCATGTGTGGTTTGTGGAAAAGAACACACATGCAATGACCACCGGTTGATCCATGTGTGGTTTGTTGAAAGAACACACATGCAATGACTCTAGTGGTTGATCCATGTGTGGTTTGTGAAAAGAACACACATGCAATGACTCTAGTGTTGGTTTTAGTATAAGAACACACATGCAATGACTCTAGTGGTTGATCCATGTGTGGTTTGTGGAAATAACACATATACAATGACTCTAGTGGTTGATCCATGTGTGGTTTGTGGAGATAACACACATGCAATGACTGTAATGGGTCCACATGTGGTTTGTGGAAAGAACACCCATGCAATGACCACTGGTTGATCCATAAGGTGTTTGTGGAAATGAACACACATGCAATGAGTCTAGTGGATCCATGTGTGGTTTGTGGGAAAGAACACACATGCAATGATTCTGGTGCTGGTTTGTGGTTTTAGTATAAGAACAAACATGCAATGACTCTAGTGGTTGATCTATGTGTGGTTTGTGGAAAGAACACACATACAATGACTCTGGTTGATCCATATGTGGTTTGTCGAAAGAACACACATGCAATGACCACTGGTGGCTCCATGTGTGGTTTGTAGAAAATAACACACATGCAATGACTCTAGTGCTGGTTTGTGGTTTTAGTATAAGAACAAACATGCAATGACTCTAGTGGTTGATCCATGTGTGGTTTGTGGAAAGAACACACATGCAATGACTCTGATTGATCCATATGTGGTTTGTGGAAAGAACACGCATGCAATGACCACTAGTGGATCAATGTGTGGTTTGTGGGAAAGAACACACATGCAATGACTCTGGTGCTGGTTTGTGGTTTTAGTATAAGAACAAACATGCAATGAATCTAGTGGTTGATCCATGTGTGGTTTGTGGAAAGAACACACATACAATGACCACTGGTTGATCCATAAGTTGTTTGTGGAAAAGAACACACATGCAATGAGTCTAGTGGATCCATGTGTGGTTTGTGGAAAAGAACACACATGCAATGACTCTGGTTGATCCATATGTGGTTTGTGGCAAGAACACACATACAATGACCACTGGTGGATCCACGTGTGGTTTGTGGAAAAGAACACACATGCAATGACCACCGGTTGATCCATGTGTGGTTTGTGGAAAGAACACACATGCAATGACTCTAGTGGTTGATCCATGTGTGGTTTGTGAAAAGAACACACATGCAATGACTATAGTGTTGGTTTTAGTATAAGAACACACATGCAATGACTCTAGTGGTTGATCCATGTGTGGTTTGTGGAAATAACACATATGCAAGGACTCTAGGGGTTGATCCATGTGTGGTTTGTGGAAATAATACACATGCAATGATTGTAATGGGTCCACATGTGGTTTGTGGAAAGAACACACATGCAATCACCATTGGTTGATCCATAAGTTGTTTGTGGAAAAGAACACACATGCAATGAGTCTAGTGGAACCATGTGTCTTTGTGGAAAAGAACACACATGCAATGACTCTAGTGCTGGTTTGTGGTTTCAGTATAAGAACAAACATGCAATGACTCTAGTGGTTGATCCATGTGTGGTTTGTGGAAAAGAACACACATGCAATGACTCTAGTGCTGGTTTGTGGTTTTAGTATAAGAACAAGCATGCAATGACTCTTGTGGTTGATCCAAATGTAGTTTGTGGAAAGAACACACATGCAATGACCACTGGTTGATCCATAAGTTGTTTGTGGAAAAGAACACACATGCAATGAGTCTAGTGGATCCATGTGTGGTTTGTGGGAAAGAACACACATGCAATGACTCTGGTGCTGGTTTGTGGTTTTAGTATAAGAACAAAATGCAATGACTCTAGCGGTTGATCCATGTGTCGTTTGTGGAAAGAACACACATGCAATCACCATTGGTTGATCCATAAGTTGTTTGTGGGAAAGAAGACACATGCAATGAGTCTAGTGGATCCATGTGTGGTTTGTGGAAAAGAACACACATGCAATGACCAGCGGTTGATCCATGTGTGGTTTGTGGAAAGAACACACATGCAATGACTCTAGTGGTTGATCCATGTGTGGTTTGTGAAAAGAACACACGTGCAATGACTCTAGTGTTGGTTTTAGTATAAGAACACACATGCAATGACTCTAGTGGTTGATCCATGTGCGGTTTGTGGAAATAACACATATGCAAGGACTCCAGTGTGGTTTATCCATGTGTGGTTTGTGGAAATAACACACATGCAATAACTGTAATGGGTCCATATGTGGTTTGTGGAAAGAACACACATGCAATGACTCTGATTGATCCATATGTGGTTTGTGGAAAGAACACGCATGCAATGAACACTAGTGGATCCATGTGTGGTTTGTGGGAAAGAACACACATGCAATGACTCTAGTGCTGGTTTGTGGTTTTAGTATAAGAACAAACATGCAATGAATCTAGTGGTTGATCCATGTGTGGTTTGTGGAAAGAACACACATACAATGACCACTGTTGATCCATAAGTTGTTTGTGGAAAAGAACACACATGCAATGAGTCTAGTGGATCCATGTGTGGTTTGTGGAAAAGAACACACATGCAATGAGT